>JBBKCR010000080.1:567281-581730 GCA_037577295.1 Ladigesia roloffi | reverse complement strand
ATTTGGGGTTGACAGTATATGAGTGAGGGTATATACAGAGGTTTGTGTGTGTGTTTATGTGGGGTTGACAGTATATGAGTGAGGGTATATACAGAGTTTTGTGTGTGTTTATGTGGGGTTGACAGTATATGTGTCAGGGTTTATACAGTGAGGTGTGTGTGCAAGACAATCTGACTGTATAAGTAGGATGTGTGTGTGCAGGACCCAGCGGGGTGCTGGTTTAATGCCTGATTGAAGCGTGTGCTTTAATGCGTGCTGTAATGGCTGATTGATGTAGGGAATCTGCAGCTCCTCCTATTAGCATTCCTCTCACTCAGCTCCACAACTGCGGCTTAAAAGCAAACTCATTTACTACAACAGCCCTGTTCCAGCACGAGAGGGGAAGAAAACACGAAGAGCACGGCTAGAAAGAACCACCAGGAAAAAAAAATTAATTACTCTGGAGTATGCAAATAGATTTTCATTTGGAGGAGAAATGAAGACTAGCTCTCCTGAATGTGAAATATGGCACAGTCCCGACAAAGTCCTAAGATGGAGCACTTTTCCCCATCGTAATGAGCAGGAAGTTTCACATAGTTTCCATTTGTGATTTTTTTTGTGCTAATTAAAGGAAGGATTTAGCATGTCGCTAAATCTGTATGACTTTTTAAAGCGATAAACCTCGGCTTATCTACAATCTGGAGGTCAGTCGATGATAAGACTCGATCCATGCTCACCCGTTCCCTGTCAATCATGGAACGCAAAGCCAACACGTTTGTGCGAATGAAATTAGCATTTTGAACCATGCCTAAAATACCCACATAGTTTAATTGATGTTGAAATCTAATCCTTATTAGAACTAATTAGCTTTCTGAAAAGCTGATTAACGTTGTGTTATTATGATAATGGTTTTAGCTGATTTAAGCTCATCTGGTTTTGTTTTGCTTTCTCTTTTTTTTTTAAATGATGTGCTGGCCAGAAGCTCCATCATGGGCTTAATCCTGACGCCTCGGACAATAATTCCAGAATAATCCAGCACTAATCTCAGCCCGCTGCCTTAGCTGAATCAGCCTCCAATGCAGGCAGGCACACATATCAGCCTGACAGCACAAAAAAGACATTATCATTTAGACGAGTCCCATAGGACACACAAACTCAACAGCACCACTGTGGGGAAACTAAATTCAAAACATGGAGGAAAGGAGGGGCAATAGCAACAGCAAATCTGACGTTTAAGAAACCCTTGGACAAACTTCAGCTGATTAAGGGGTCATGTCTTCATGAGTGTTTTCCAAATTATGTTTAGCATCAGATATTTTTAGTGCCTTGTCTGCAAAATTATTTTCTAATCTACGGCAAGATGCTTACACTCATAATTGGGCCATTTATTTATGAATAATAACAAGCAGATAGTATAAGAAGATTTTGGCATTACCATTTATTTCAGCATTATTCAAGTCATATCAAGCAGTTTATTGTCATTTATCCAGGACCATGGTGCAACACAAAGAACAAAAACAGAAACACCACAAGACTCTACAAGACCTCAGAAGTGTGGGCAGTACAGGACTGCAAAACAGAAACAGTAACAGTTCAAACTGATACAGTATGATATACTGTATTGTAGCAGCACAGTAGTTAAGTGGGCAGAAATCAAGGACGATGCAAATTGAGGTAGACAATACATGATTACAAACAGCATGGCAGCAACAGGACAGATTGTGCAGTACAGAAATAGTAAAAGGTATTGACAGTGGCAGCTGGGGATTGAGTTTATATTTCTTTCTTTTTTTTTTTTGTTTGGAGGAAGGAAGCAGTTCAATTCAACAACCACCTCTTTGGGTTTTGCCACATTCAGGAACAGGTTGTTGGCTCTGCTCCAGTTCATTAGCCGTTGCTGCCCCTCTCTGTATGCCACCTTCTCATCAGCAAACATAATGATGTGGTCCTGGTGTGGTCAGCAGCACGAAAGGTATAGGACAGAGCACAGACACAGGAAGTCCAAACAAATTGTAGTGTATCTCAGCAGTCCCAGCTTTCCAAACAGACATATCCACACATGAACAGCATCCTCGCATAAGTGTCCTTTTTGTCCATTTAGGTCAAAGCCAAGTGACGGGTAGCGGTGATTGCATGTTACACAATCTGCAAGGGTGCCAGTTAGGGTGGAAGCTGTGATATTTTGTGCCTCTCAAAGCATTTCATGTTGAAGTGAGTGCAACGGAACAATTGTCGCTGATTCAGGATATGATGACTTCTTTGGCATGGTGTCTTTGAACTACATGGAAATGATGGTGAGAACAGCTGGTCTGCACATTCTCTGAGAATTCAAACAGGAACGTTGAGTTGTCCGCCAGCCTTCCAAGGGTGGACACTAATTAGGGTTTTCCTCACATCAGGCAGAGGATCTGGTCATTGGGGGTGGGGTGGTCTTCATTACTGCCATGTAATTTTGTCATTTAAAACCATGGGTAGAAATCATGTGCATCGCCACTATTCAATCTGAGGGGGGCGTGTGCCCCTCACATTTTATAATTATGGACCTCCCCCCACATTTAATATAAATACTTAGTTCTCCCAGCATTGTTATGTCTTGAACCTTTTGTAAAAGGATCCACGGCACTAAATGGACAGAAGAAAACACTGGAAATCCAAACTGTCAGTCTGTGCACTACTGATTCACTTCACTTGCGTGCTGTGAGTTGGAGGAAAACACGGAGCGGATTTCCAGTGGTAAGTGTTCATTTATTGATTAAGCGGAGTGGATTTTTTCGCGAAAGATTCAATAGGGGTTTCCAAACACCACCACCCCCTAAAAGGACGAGACTTTGCACGCACACAGCAACCTCGCCCCCAAGCCCAAACCCTGCCCCCATGCGTAACTCCCTATAGAGGTATTCTATAGGCTAATGCATGGTAGGTCAGATCTGTTCTGACAAATTAAACAGCATATCAGGATTGTGGCTATATTTTTTGTAGGCTACTGAACACAGTAGTTGGCAGTAGTAAAAGTCTAATTTTCCCAGGTGTCTAACCCTTTTTGCACAGTACTGTATATATGCATGCATATTTATATATGACAGCATTTCTTAACAGTGCCCTGAGAAAAGGATGTATGTTTTGAAAGGTCTGATGTAGAAAGGTCATACTGTATACCACACTTTTCACATTCCTGCACTGGAGGTGAGCTCACCCACAAGGCATGTTATGATGTTTCAATGCTAATACACATATTTCTCTCGGTCACCCACCCATCCATTACTAATGCATTACATTAGTCATCTTTATGTTTACTGCACACACATCACCTCCCATCTCCATAAGAAAAGCGTCTGTTTTCATACCGACTCTGTACATGCATCTCAGAAAGTGGCCCAACCAGTGTCGATCAAAAAACAGTCACATCTACAGTGTTTCCTTGGTAAAAATATAATATTCTATGGATGCACTGGCATGACAATAGAAATGTTAAAGTCTTACTGTACTGACTATCATAATCAGTGCCATTTAAAAATGTCATTGCTTCTTTTCGCCCGAATTAACTTCTAAATTTAACACACTAAGTAGTGACAAACTGTCACAGGATCCTAAGAAAAGATCAAACACACAATGCATAAGACTCAAAGTTAAATCAGTCAAATATTGTATTTTAGTACACTGTAGCTAGTGTAAGAATTTGTAGTTGTGTGATGTAGAAGTGGATCAAAATCCACATACACACAGAACTAAACAACATTCTGTGACCACAGTTCGAAAACCTAGAATTCGCAATTAAACTAGGTCATTCCAATAAACTAATACACAAAATTGGCTTATGTGGGTAAACAGTGTAGGCTAGGCTCATGAATGGCTATTGATAGGCTCATGGATACAGCAAATCACAACCTTCTTTTGCCCAAATACTAATTCCCCTTACTTGGTGCTCTCCTGAATTAACATACTTCTGTTTAAAGGCTCTCTTAGCCTGCTTTTGTTACTAAAACCCTGCTCCATGAAACCTTGTTAACTGAAGTGATTTCAAAAGTAGAGGAAAACTCTTTTATGATCAAATGACCAAGATGGGTTTGGGCTATTGCTTTGATCATTTACGCATGACTCTTCCCCCGGACAGCAATGTAGATTTTAGGACCACCAATGATACATACTTCCAGTAATCCACTCTCTGATCACGTTGTTGTGGGCTAATTGGTAGTCCAACTGCTAATGATGCTCGGCTCAAAGTTATGTCAAGAGAACTGTTCTGAACCCTGTGATTTTTTTGTGGCAATTTAATCCGATAATATAGCACAACGGAAAATGTTTTGTCCCATCCTGAATGTAGCTAGTTTTGTATATTTGTATATAGGTGCTTCAGATCTTCAAACTTCAAACTAATATACAATTTTTAAAAGTCCATTTTAAGGAAAAAAAAAACTATGTAAAACTGTGAAACGTTGAAAAAGTAATCAGAGTAAACACTGCGTGATTGTTGCCACATTTTTATCAGTCTAACCATAATTTAAATAGAACCTTTCCAGTGATGTGTAATGGACTAAGAGGTCTTCCCAAGCAGCACACTATGTCTTGATCAAAATAATTACAGCGGGCTGAATTAAAGCAATTCTGCTGTAAAAGCTGCTCAAAATTCATAAGAAGTGTTGGTTGAAGTTGCTGCTGCTGGAGGAAATGCAGCAGTTATTGAGTTTTGATATGTGTTTCCTTTTAATTACATTGTCTTGTATAAAAATTTCAAACCCACTAGTGTGCAAAATCAAAAAATACTATTTTAAAACACTGTAGTTTGCAAAAGGTAAAGTGACCCCTTGTAGTTATATGTGAACACAGCACAACACACAGTGTAAAAAATGTTAAATACTTTCTCTGTATTTAACCCATTTACCCAGTGAAGCATGGGGCTGCCACAAACGACGGACGCCCAGAGAGCAGTGTGTGGGGATTGCACCTTGCTCAAGGGTATCTCAGTCATGGCACTAGCAGTGCTGGGATTTGAACCCACATCCTTCTGATTGCAGGGGCAACTCCCTAACCACTAGGGCACCAGCTGCCACAACAAATCTTTCCCTGCATTTAACCCATTCACCAAATGAAGAAGGTGGCTGTCACCAATGAGGGGTGCCTGGGGTGCGTTTGGGGATCTAGCTCAAGGGTACCTCAGTGATGAAACTTGCAGTGTTGGGATCCGTATCCACCAACTTCTGATTACAGGGTCAACACCCCCCGCTCTAGGCCACCAGCTGCCCCAAATCAGTGGAAAGCACAGGCCCAGTCCCATACTTTCAGACCTTTAGGTTTATAAAACTCGATAGTGAAGTAAAACCTGTAGAAAATTCTGTAGAAAATCTGTAATTCCATGGAATTCTTGTACAAAATGCACTTGCATGCTTCCTTCAAAAATGCTAATATTTACACACATAATGTAAAATAGTTGGTAACTGGCCACTGGTGACTTATGTTCATCATTTGCAGTTGTGGATGAACTGTCTCAGTATTTAGACAGCAGTCAGATATCAGAAGTCTGTAAAGCACTTTACCTAAAGCTAATTAATGTGGGGGAATGGAGGAGGAGAACCAGACAGTCTCAGCGGTTGCCATAGAGACGGCACATGAGGTCCACAGGTTTTGTAATGTCAGAGTGTCCCTACTCACACATTTGCCATGGCCTAACGTTGGGGCCACGACCCCTGGTAACCCTTGCTGGTTTAAATTGCGAGGCAGACTCACCTAAAGCAAGTGATACATATCTTTTAAGTTCAAATGTGTCACAGCCAGCTCAGAAACACCTCACCTCAACACAGTGCACACAATCCACCATGGGAGAGCGTGTATATGCATGTATGCGTGTATGTGCAGGTGAGAGGGCCTCTTCTGATGGCACTTGAGCCAGAATGCCCTTGACAATCTGAAAACGAACCCATTAAGCAGAAACACTTAAACATGCAATTATGCACTTACTCCCTACAAGCCATCCACTCCCCCCCACCCCCCACCCCCATCCCCCCGTCACCCCATCATGGCAGCAGAGAGTGATGAATTAAAGAGGGAACGCTTTTCAAAGTCCTATCAAAACAATTATGGACGTGATTACCTTTGATATGATTACATGAAAGGGGCCGTTTCTGAGCTGTTAATAAAATGTCCCTTTTTACGCCTAGCAGTGGCGAGCATAGAGGCAGGAACCTAAACAGAGACGCAGAGCTGTTGATCATGGGTTTTAAATCACACAAGTAAACATGCCTGTAAACAGACCAGGTGTAATGTCTCCCCACAACAAACAAACAAACATGGACAAACATTTACCTGTGTCAGACTGTTAGAAAGACTCTACTAACATTTTAATGTCATTGTCCACTAAGAGAATTTCTATTTGTTGAGGAATAATGGTTTCTGTTACGGATGCTGGATGTGGAAAAGGTAGTGTTTGGTGGAAGAGTATGTTTTTTAATGTTGGAAAATTATTTAGTATTTTAGTTTAGTGATAGGGAGAGTTTGTTGGAGAAGCATAGTGCTCGAGAATTATGATGTTTGCTGGAGAAATATGTTTTTTATCGCAAAAGGATTGTGTTTGTTGGAGAAAAATAATGTATGAGAATTATGGTGTTTCTAGGAAAATTATGGCATTTGTTGGAGAATGGTGTTTGAGTGATGTGTATTTGAGAGACGGGAGGCAGAATTAAAAGTTAAATAAACACTAAATATACTGAACATGATAGCTCGAAGCTACAAAACAAAATGAGGGAGAGCAAACAAGTGAAACCACAGAGAGAAACATGGGAAAGTAACATGAAAAGCCATGGTTCACAGACCAACAAAGACCCTAAGACACAAATACATAAGGGGCCTTCCAAACACCTGGTGCAAATATGTAGATAGGTGTACATGATACGGTAGGCAGGCTAGTGGAGGAGTTAAAAACCATGTAGGGGACAGAGCATGACAGAAACCGTGTGTAAATATAAGTCAGAGGGTGACAGAGGGGAGCAAGCCAAAATAAGATAAGAATTTGCTAGAGAACAAAAGCATTAGTTGGTGAATGATTGTGTTAGTTGGAAAATGATGAAGTTTGATGGAGAAGGACTGCATATGTTCACATTTAAGTTTACGGCATTTAGCAGATGCTCGTATATACAGCAACATCTGTGCTAAAGTAGTCTAAACCTGTTCTCCATACCTGTAAATCTACACACAAATCAACACCAGCTTTTTCTTTTACCAAGTTACTGCCAGCTAAGTTACACACAAACCCTGTCAAAAGAAAAAAGACAGGTTAATACACAAGTAAAAAAAACAGTTCAGTGGATATGGGCCCAAAAAAGATGTATTAAAAAAAACGAGAAGAGTGTTTATTCTTGAAGAGGTCTGATTGCAAGAGGGAGTTCATTCCACCACTGGGATCCAAGAATTGAAGAGTTTCAAGCCGAGCATTGCTAGAAGCTCTGAGAGGACGAGAAGTGACACGTTGCTTGATCATCGCCGATATGTATGGGGGTGCAAGTATGTTCTTGGCCTCGAAGTGTAATGGTTTTAAACTTAATGCGAGCGGCCACAGGGAGCCAGTGAGTGTGCTGTAGTAGAAGAGTGGTGTGTGAGAATTTAGAAACATTGAAAAATATCTGCATGTCCTGAAGAGGTAGACAACATGAGACAAAAATCTACCATGACAGCAAGATTTTTTACCTGCATAAAAGTGGTAGGAAAACCATGTGAGGCTATTACCAAGGGCAGGGGAACACCAGAGGACAATTTTTATGCGGCAGACTGGGAGCCATGCTACCTGGTACCACTAGTCACCGACGTAGGAAGCAAACCATTGCCAGGATGTGGCCAAGATCCCAAGGCTGGAGAGAGTAGCCATGAGTATTTGACGGTTAACTGTTTCAAAGCCTGCAGAAAATCAAGAAGAATCAGAGCAGAAGACAGGTTGGCTGATCTCGCTGCATGAAGTTCTTCTGAGAGGGCTAGTAGAGTAGTTTCAGTAGAGTGTGCAGCCTTTAACGTGGACTGGTGAGGGCCCTGAAGCCTGTTTTAAGAAAAGAAGAGGTTGAGGTGGTTATAAAAAGTGGATATGTTTTGGTAAATCAAAGGAAAAAATTTGGAATTCAAAGGAGGAGTTGTTGAGCTGGGAAAGACTGAGGGGTATAAAACAGTATCTACGCGAGAGAAGAAAACCTGTACCTCCTCTTCTCCTGTAGTGAGGAGAGTGTGAGAAGGACATAGCAGAGGATAGACTAGTTGGAGTAGTGGAGTTCTCTGTGTATAATCCACGCCTTTGTGAGGGCTAGGAAGTAGAATATGTGGACAGATGCCAGTCCAGAGATAAATTCAGCTTTCTTGTTGCAAGACTGGCAATTCCACAGACCACCAAAACCACTGCAGAAGGCTCTGGAGAAAAAGGCAGCTGAAAGAGGTTACTGTGACTTCTTTCACGACAATGCGAAATGTCTATTCTTGGCATTCAAGATATGTAAACAGGTATGGGTGTAAGGCACATTTTCTATAGTGGTAACAAAAAGAAAACAGACAGAAGAATAGAATGGGATAGAGAAGAAATAGACTCTTAGCTGAATGAGGAAGTTGGAAGAATGAGGGTCATTTCCCTGCAAGGAGTGTTTCTCCTTAAATATTTGTGGGTGAGTGTAAGGCCATCCAATTAATTACTTCTGGCCTCCCTAACAACAGGTTCGAGTTATCTAGCTGATTGCAATTGAGCTAATGAAGCTAACCCCACAAGCCACAAAGGCAGCCAACAAACAAAACAAAGAACTTAGTAATCTAGGACAAAAGAAGTCTAAGTGGCAAAAATGGTGGTGTTTTATGGAAAACGATGGTTGTGAAGAACTGCATATGTTGGAGAATAATGATGCTTATTAGAGAAAGAGAGCATATGTTGGATTAAGATGATGTTGGTTGGAGAATTACAGTGTTTGTTTGATAATGATGGTGTTTATTGGAGAAGAACTGGGTATGTTAGAGAATGATGTATGCTTTGGAGAATGATGGTGTTTTTTGAATAATGATTGTATGTTTTGTAGAGTAATAGTGTTTGTTGCGGAATGATGATTTTTGTCAGAGATTAATAGTGTTTGTTGGAGAATGACATTGTTTGCTGGACATAGGGCATTAATGACTTCAGATTTTTCCTGGTCGACTAATTCATCATGATAGTCGAAGTCGAGTTGACTAGTCGTGATGACTTCAAACACACGTTGGAACAAAGGTGTCCAACACTAAGTAACTTTTATTTAAGTTCTCTGTACCACTAACAGTCAACATGACATTTAAACTAAACAAAACAAAGGCTGATACCTTGAAGTTTCTGGTAAATTTAAGTGTAAACAGAAAGGGGGAACTGTTTAAGCCCCTCCTCTGAACCAGACTCCCTGCAGTGCTAGCATTAGCATGTTAGCTAGATGTGCTGTTTCAGAACTGTGCACAATGCTGCACTTTTCCTGCACTTTCACACCAACTTGCAGGTTCTGCAGGTCCCCGTGCTGTTTGTGTTCTAGAGTGAAGGTTCTCCACATGTGTGTGCGTGTGTGTGTGTGTGTGTGTGTGTGTGTGTGTGTCCGTTCTCTGCTGCCGTCTGTCTCGTCTTGTTGTGGTCTAGTGTTTACACAGCTCTCCACGTGTCAATGGTTCCGCCCCTTTTATGAAGGGACTATAGTAATTGTTTAAACCAAGGAACGCATGTCAGCGTTAGCCAATCAGATGCAGAGACTGCAATACATCCAAAGCGAGGGTAGAGAGAGAGAGAAATAACATGACTTGTCGACTACTCTCGGAGGCTGTCGACTAGTGCCTCTACAGTCGACTAGTGCCTCTACAGTCGACTAATCGACTAGTCGACTTTTGTGTTAATGCCCTAGCTGGGGACTAATTGAATTTGTTGGAGAATTATGGTGTTTGTTGGAGCATGATGATCTTTGTTGGAGAACGAGAGTGTGTGTTAAAGTATGTTAGTGTTGGAGAATTATGGTGTTTGAGAATCATGGACTTTTTGAAGAATATTTTTGATAATGATGGCATTTGTCAGAGAATGATTGTGTTTGTTGGAAAATTATGACTATATTGGAGTATGACAGTGTTTGACAATTATGGTGTTAAGTGAGTCCTGCAAGCGTGAAATCACTGATATACAAGGATACTAGGGGTGTGCAGAGCTGCTGTATTTGTTTTTGTTAAAAGGGAAAATTATTTGTATTTTTATTCGATTAAAATTAAAATTCAGCGTGTAAAATCCGTTTGTCGCACCACAAATCTACTCCTGAACCTTGAACACACCACTGCACACAGTGTGAATAGCATGAAATTCCTCCTCTGCATTTAACCCATTCACCAACCAATTCACCTCAGAGATGCCTTGCTGTCTTCAGGATCAACCCATGACTTGTGATCGCAGGGCGAGTGCCCTAACTACGCGAGCGTGAGGCGCAGGGTTCCTGAATTTGTCCAAATACCATATTCGTAAACAACATGTTATTTATGCTGTTCCGAATACCGTATTTGGGTTAGCCCCCTCAAAGGATACATATAATTAAACAACAATTTTAATGTTTCCCCATTTTAACTAATGAACACTGAAAAAGATAAATAATGTAATAATATGTATAATATGTGTACATCATTAATATGTATACACAATGTACAGTAATCATACAAATAATGTTTGTGTCTGAGGTGTTCAGTCCTGGCAAGTTACTGAACAAAGGCAGAAATTGCTGCAGTGCTGGACTTCTCAGTGCTGCTATGTGTGAGCAAAAGACAAGTTTACACATCGTCCTTGAGTCCACTCTAACACACATGAGAATAAGTGTCAGAGTGGGTCCAGTTTCAAGCCTGAGTCTTCGGTGACACCCTCACTGTTGCAGTCTCCGTGGTCTCTCACTCTCAGTGCTGCTGTCTGACTTCCTCAGGCTTGAACTGGCAACTCCCTGCAGTACAGTGCACTCCTGGGTTTTTCTGGCTGTTTGGTTGTATTAGGGAATATGTACTGTATTACTGTGCCACTCTGAAGAGATGCTGACCAGAACTAACTTTCAGCAAGTTCATACTCGAGTTAGTGTGTAAGCAATTTACTAGTTCTAAAATTAACATGAGTTAACCCAAAACTATCAATTTAGTCAATTTAATAAGACAAGTGATCCGTAATTCTTTACTAGTTAGTTAGTTAGTTCCTCATTTCTCATATTTCCTCACAACATTCGAGTGTGCAGTCTTTAAAAAACAACTATCGAACAGATGAAAGCTCAACAACAGTCCAGATGTTTAGAAATTTGCCAAGTCTACCAGCTCTATAGACATTAGTTATGGTCTAAATGAACTGGGGGTGTGGACATTAGCTATGGTCTCGCTCAGCAGGAGCCATGGCTGTCAGCTATGGTCTCACTGAGCTGGAGCTATCAACTTCAGCTATGGCCTCACTGAGCAGGAACTATGGACATTATCTATGGTCTCACTGAGCTGGAGATATGGATATTAGCTATGGTCTCATTGAGCAGGATCTATGGATGCCAGCTCTGGTCTCACTGACCTGGAGCTATCGGCTTCAGCTATGGTCTTGCTAAGCAAAAGCTATGGCTGTTGGCTTTGGTCTCACTCAGGCTGGAGCTAGGGCTGTTAGTTATGGTTTCACTTAGTATGGTCCTACGATTTCCCCGATGCAGAAAACACAGACAAAACACAGACAAAACACAGGCAGAATTCAACAAATAAACCGAAATCCATTGTAAAACATGGAATGCTGTATAATTAGCTGAAATCGTCGAGTGGGCAAAGCAAAGCAATGGTGTCTAATACATTTTGGCTGCTGCAGCCCCGTGTCCATATTGGCTGTTGAGGAGGGATCCAGATTTCCACACAAACAAACAAAAGACAGACACAGGGAAAAAAATAATGGACAGCTATGCCGAAATGGCTCACTGAAACCCCTCATTTTATATTGTGCAAAAGACTTTCTTATGTGAAATACACATGTTTCTTTGTTTTGCACAAAAAAATATTTTTGTTGTTCACATGTAAATGTTTTACTGAGCCTCAGCACTTTTGCATTGTTCTTTATTCCCATCCAGTGAATAAACATAATTATAATGTAAAACAAACAAGTCAGAAAAAATAGAATTATGGAAAAAATATACAAAATGGATTTCATTGGGCCTCAACATAGCTGTAAATGTGGAGGTCAGCTTTGGTCTCACAAAACTGGAGCTGTGGAGGTTAGCTAAGATCTCACTGAGCTGGAGCTCTGAACTGTAGCTATAGTTTCACTAAGCTGTACCTACGGCTGTTAGCTAAAGTCTCACTTAATGAGAAGTATGACTGTTATCTATGATCTCACTGCACTAGAGCTTTGAACATTAGCCATGGTCTCACTGAACTGGAGGTGTGGACATTAGCTATAGTCTTGCTGAACTAGAGATATGGATGTTAGCTATGGTTGCACTGAACTGGAGCTATGATGTTAGCTATGGTCTCACTGAACTGGAGATGTGGACATTAGGCATGGTCTTACTGTACTGGATGTGTGGACAATCAGCCAACTCTTGTTTGGTGTGTAAAGTTCATTTTGTCTGTTGTTTGGTTGGCTGGATTTGCTGCTCTAAACAGGTGATGTATTTATCACCAACACTGGGGTAACTGAACAGCTACATAATCCCACACTCACCTCAAACAGTGTGGAAGCTTTGAGAAACATTACTTCATGTTTGTATGCTCTCTGACACTGTATCCATAACTTCAGGATAGTGCATTTAGCTACAAACTTCAGTCTAACACTTTCATAAGTGTTTCATAAAGTCTAACGCTTTCATAAGACTAACGGCCAGTGTCTTTGTTTTGATATTAGTCATCACCCTAACCCCGCCTCCTTCATAGTTTCCCCGCCATTGTCCCACCACCACTTATTATTACAAATATTATGTTTGTGTCTTCTTTCCTCCCATGATCCTGCCCATTACAATAAAGTCAAATTGAGATTATTAATTCACTCCAGAAAGTGGAACTTATTAGTTCTATAGTGAAAATGGTACCAGATTAGTCTCTATTCTGTTGTTAGATTTTATTCAAGTTTATTGGCTCAATGAGAGCTATTAAACTTTCTCAATAATGGTATCGCTCCACTCAAGTTATAAAGTTATACAGTAAGAACTCTATACACTATACTTAACAACCTTACACCCTAACAACTATACTTAACAACCTTAAAGACATATTAGAGAACTTATTAAAGATCATATTTGACCAACATCATATTCCGAACCTGTTGTGTCCCCTTAGCAAACGGTAAAATAGTGAAATAGAATTATGATATAGGTTATTGATTTTGTTTACTAATTGAGACCTGTCCATCCTGTAATCGGAAATTTCAGTTACCTGAAGTGCATTAGTAATCATAATAAATGTTTGATTATTATTAGTGTTCATCATTATTGTATTGGGTATTATTTTATCATTTAATCAGATTTGAGCTTTTTTGATCATAAGCTATGGTTATACTGGTGTGGTTGTTATTGATAATCCCGATTAATCGCGATTATGCTTGTTATTTATGGTCTCACTGAACTGGAGGTTTGGTTTTCGGTTTTGTGTTTGTAGGTGACAGTTAAATCATTGAACACTGCATTAGGTATGTAATAGTTTATCGATTTTTAAATGTATTATTTAATATTTATCTTTCCCAACTGAAAACTAACTACAGCAATAAGTCTAATTTTTCTGCATTCTTTATGCGATTCTTTTTGGAATAGGCATAAAAATTTAGAATTATGTACGATTTTTTGTTTAGATATACAAAAACCTAACTAAGCACTTGTTATTGGTTAAAACTGTGCTACATTTAGACATTCAATACATGTTAGCCCCAGAGTATTTTACAATTTTCCTTACTAAACATTGAACTACATTCAATATTTTAGTTAAATATGGCACAACCACAAAGTATGGCTCTGCCGAAACAGACAAGCAATTCTAAGTGGCTATAAACTTGCATTACCAGATGGCTACATTTGCCGCATAGTTGTAGTTATGAAGCAAATTTTACACACCAATCATGTCTTAGATAATCAAATAAATTTGGGGTGAGGGGGGTATATTCAACCAACTATCATTTTTACTGTCATCAGTGTAGGTGCAGAGGGTGGCTGCAGGTTTCATCAGCTTCTGCAATGTGTTCAGGCTGCTTGGCTGCTGCAGTAGCTTTTCCTCAGATGGCTGCGTTTGGCTACAGTGCGTTTGGTTGCTAGGCTACAGTGCTTCCCTGTCTGCTCTCCAAAAGCCGTTGTGTGACGAGGGGGAACCTCCAATTCTGCAGGCAGAGCCCAGCAGCACTACAACAAAGACCCTTCTGACTGAGGGGTTTGTATTTGACTGTGAATGTTCGTTTTTTTTCTCTCTCTCTCTCTCTCTCACACACACACACACACACACCCACACACACACACACACACACACACACACACACACACACACACACACACAC
>JBBKCR010000080.1:507731-528318 GCA_037577295.1 Ladigesia roloffi | reverse complement strand
TCCTCCATCCTGCTACGCTAACAATTTTGGGACCCACTGTCTATTTTATCCCGCCCACTATCTCTGTTGCTCCCGCCCGCTCCCGCCCACAGCAACCTAAATCCCGCCCAATCCTGTGAGATTTGCGCTGGGTCCCACGGGATCCTGCTCCCAAAGCAGGGCTCTAGTCTATGGGCGATATAAAACATGTTCATAAATTTCTTTTCACAAAATCACTCTCACATAAAGTGACATCACCAGCTTTGTTTTTGACAGTTTCAGGCCCTTTCCAAAATGAGCCATTTGAACGCGTTAGGGTCAATTTGCATAGAACAACCCCTCATTTGTCAAGAGCCACCCACTAGCCTGTTGCTTGTCACCCCATTCAGTGTCCATCTTGGGTCTTCACAGCTCCTCATTTTAAAACCTCATCCCAGCTGGCCGAAAGCCGGGCGCAATGTCTACCAGCAAATCAAGTCACACATGAAGTGCTGTGTTCATCTTGCTCTGGGTCGGAAGTAGGGCTGGATACCACCTGTTTTCTGCCTTTTTCACATGTGATTCCAATACTTTTGTCAACCTGATGTTTCTCTCACTCTTACTCACTCCCTTCCCTCCTTCAGCCTGGTCACCATACAGGCTATGACCTCTGTCACTATTTGAAGGGATGAAAGGAAAGAAAGAATTAAACATCTTCACTGGTGTTAAGGATATGGATTTTAATGTACAAACCAGAATTTAAATGTGCAGCATAGACATGGGATGGGTGGATGGGGCCAGCAACAGCTTATTTGCCTAAAAGGAACAGAGCCCTGAAATGGCTCATTTTAATAGGGACCAAAACTGCCAAGAATAAAGCTGGTGATATATCTTTACACGAACATGTTTTGAATAGCCCATAGACCTTGTATAGCCCATAGATTATTTTTAAGTGAGTTTTGAATAAAAGTACTGAACTGAATCTGACACTGAGACATCAACTCTAAAATGACACATCATTGTGTTAGACTGTGTTATTCTAGCTAACTGAAACTAGGTCAATTTTGTTCTATTTGCACCATTTGTTCTATTCACAATAAAACAATTTTTGATCAGTGTAATCTATAACACATACACACACACATAAAATATATACAATTCGTATCTCATGAAGTGAATATATTTACGTGTACCTGCCTTTACGTATTAACAGTAGATGGTAAAACAGATACTCGGGTGGAATAACGACTGCAATGTTTCTGCAGACACTTTAATTTTCTGTCAAACTTTTAGAAATGCAGATGTTGTATGTATTTGTATATCTGTTCATTTTGAACCATCAAAAGCCCATTATTAAAAACAATAGTATGTATTCAGAACACAAAAGAGTGGCTATCATGGCTGTAAGCCCCTGTAGGCAATGTACCATCTGAAAAGCCTTCATGTAATCGCAGTATAAAACTTGTCCAACCTCTAAACAGCTGCAATGAAAGGGTGCATTGTTGGTTTCTGTTTTTTCACTAAATTCAATATGATGAGTTGAACGAAGGATTAAGACATAGGTTCACGGCCCCACTGCAAGTCACAGAGTGTCCTAATCTGTCCCAGTGCATGGGATCCTTAGTATGTTCCTCATAAAATTATGGATCAAACATCTGCAGAGCTGCCAGTAAAGGTTGTTTATGTGTAAAGTATGTCAGGGTGGTGTGGGGTGTAGCATTATGAGATCAACGGAGGTACAGGTGAGTTGCAGGCTGTTTCAGACTGTTACTGCAGAGGGAGTGCCAATGTGATACACTGAGGGAGGGTTTGGGGGGTGAACATGCTAACTGGGTGTGAGTTACCTGTGTAGCTGTGCTATAGAGGAGAGGAGGGTTACCCGGAAATGCCCTGTGCAGGTCACACTTGCTTAAACTAGACAGATTGTCAGCTGTTATGTTTTATTTAAGATGCAAAAAGGTGTGTTGCTGCAAAACTACTCTCAGTGGCAAGATGGAAGTGGCAAACTTCTAATCCCACATTTTGCCACTTCCATCTGCTTCTGAAGCATCAGGTCACAAAACTATTTGAGAGGTCAGGCGTTCTTGCTGGACAATCAATATTCCGATTTTGCTTTACTGAGGTCAGGTTTCTGTGCTGGCCTTTCACACCTAACCATGTAATTATGGACCTTACTTTGTGCACTGGGGCATAGCTCAGCTAGAACAAGAAAGGGTTTTCCCCAAATTATTGCCTCAAATTTGAGGGCATGTAATTGTGAAACATTTCCTTGAGGCTAAACTCTGAAAAACAGCCCCAGCCCATTATTCCCCTTCCACCAAACTTTACTGCTGGCAATATTCTTTCTGTTTGGTAGTGTTCTTCTGTCGTCTACCAAAACAAAATTTAGCCATCAGATTTCCAGGCATGAAGCATGACTCATCACTGCAGATAACACTTTTCCATTGCTCCAGTTCAGTGGTGGTATGTTTACACCACTCTAACCAGCACTTGGGATTCCCCATAGTGATTTAGGTTTGTGTGCAGATGCTTGGCCATGTGAACCCCTTTCATGAAACTCCTCACACACTGCTCTTGAGCAAATGTTTCTTCGAAAAGTGGATGGATTTCTGTAGTGAGTGACTTCAGCATTTGATGAGAACTACAGTGCAATAGGGCTTCCTTGACAAGCGTTTAAATATGATTTCCTATGTTTTTAAGTATACTTTCCTCAGGAGTAAAAGCCTTTTGCATAGTAATGTATATATACATATTTCAATAATTCTTCCAAGCAAATATAAAGTAGGGGTAACCAGTTCTAGTGACCAAACGCTCAGTAAACTACTGTGTTTTCCCTACTGTGCACACCTGTCCCAGCCAGGGATGGTATTTGTAAATTAGTTCAGCTCAGTTTATTAATTAAATCAGGTATGCTACATGAGACAAATCACAACAGTGTAATGTAGGGAACTCCTACATTAAAGGTTGAAAGCAATTTTTTGTTTTGGTTATACCGGAAGTGTATTTCCTTAATTTGTGAAACTGATACAATTGGCAACCTGGAAATGTGAAAGGGCCCTTATTCATAAGAAGGGACATCTGTAGTGTGACTGAAGGCTTAGGGGTGGGGTGTGGGGAGAGGAGTGAGGTGAGGAAATCTGCACAGATGTGAGATGAGGTGAAACAGGGCCGTGTATGCGCTCAGGTGAGGTTACCTGAGCGTGCAGAGAGGAGGGGTAGGTGAAAGCGGGCGGGAGAGCAGGCGACAGCTCTGCAGGGTACAGTGGATATGATGCCCACACGTCAGGGCTGCTGGGATACAGACCAGGCACTGTCAACTCATCTGGAAACACAATAGGAATAACACTGAGACACACACATTAGAATGTATGCACAAACACACAAACACATACTCACAAAAACACATGGTCTGTTGACGAAAATCTCTAATTGTGATTTTTTTAACTTTTGTTGTAATGATTATGTGATATTAAACCTCCAGGTCTTCTGCCATCAAGACCTCAATTAATTCAGACTACAATGAATGTAATTTTTATTAGGTATTAGGTTAAAGAAGGCTAAGTAAAGTCATTTATTATGATTTTTTGGAAATTTTATTATCAATTTAATGGCAGGATATGGACCCTTCACTTAGGACAATGTTGAATGAAGTAAAATAAAATTTAAATTGCAGCTCTGGCTAATTTAAAATTGCATTCTATTAAATTGTGTTTTTGCTTTCAGCTCAAATACATATATACACCAAGACATTACGCAGTGTGAGGGTCCCTGTTCTTGCATAAACTGAGGCAATCCCCTAATTATGCAAAAACTCTGGATTCCTGACCAGATAAACTAAAAGCATAGTTTATGTTTTCTGTATGTGTATATATTTGACAAACTTTCCAAGCTTTTGTGTTAATTATAAACGCACACATGCATACACACACACACAAACACACACACACACAGACATACACACATATACAGTGGAATGGTACAAAAACTTTGAACGTGGAATATGGAAGGTGGATCTTTAGCATGTTTTATCTTTGCTATACTGCAGACCATCTGTGTGTTTTCACTTCAGGAATACACTAATGGTGAGCTTAATTTCTAACATTTTAGGTACCAGGATGTAACCAATGAAATCACTATCCAATGGTTTATTATTGAACAATCTTATTACTGAACAAATATATAATTTCAGTTAAACACTGCTGAGCTCTCTCAGGGCTGTATTTGTTTGCATTTGTGTTTTAGTAAATACACAATATTACACTTTGTCTTAACATGTAAGACTTTCCATTAACATGCTGTTAGGGACATTGATTAGTCTGTAGCTAAGCTAACTACAAAATTCCCTGACTTTCACTGTCTGGAAATGCCTTTACTGAATTCCCTGATATTCCAGAAATTCCCTGACCCGTGGGAACCCTGGATAAACCTTTATTAGCCCCATAAGTGGGAAATTTGCATAGTACGGCCAAAAGTGACAGTACAAAAAATTAGGAGCAGCAAAATTGGGAAAAACAGTAGACTTAAAATAATCTATAGAAAATAGAAATAGAAAGTATTAAAATTTTGTATAAATAATAGTATAGACGTATAGCATGTGTAGCTGTATTGTGCAAATATACATGTATGTATGTAAAATATAAAATTTAAGCAGACTTAATTGCACAGACTAAATTGCACATTACTGACAAAGCAGAGACTGCTTCAGCTGTTGATAGATTAAAGCAATTAAAATATATAATTTTGATCCTAAAAGTTAGCTAAAAAAAGTCACCAGTATTTACTAATGTACTTGCCGGTTCTAGTGTTAGTGGCAGCTCATTTGCTCAGCATCTGCTAGTTACCAAAATGTTTCCTTTGGCTATTACTGAATAATACAACATGTTATTAAATGTACACCTGTGTCCTGTGACTGTTATTTTTTTAACTTTTTTTTATCCATCAGTCTACCCAGTTTGTTTACTATGACTATACAGTAATGTCCTTTTTATATTTTTTGTGTATAAATATTTGTTCACTAAAAGTATTGGCAACCTGAAATCATTTTGAGAAAAAATATATCCTGAAGAAAAGCATTTCCCTCTATTTACCACCATTTTGATCCAAGATTGTTCTCTAATTATGTCACGTTCTTCAATAATAGTTTCCTTCCATATTTTTGCAAAGGGACCATGAGGGGAAGTTCTCTTCACTGAAGCTGATTCCAGATAAGAGGAGTTTGGTCACTTAAGAGGAATTCATAACTAGCTCAGTCCACAGCTGGAATGTGCGTATGTACGACCGTCAGCGCCAAACTAGCATTCCATACTCCAAACTAACACTCTTCACTCTGGTGAAACATTAAAGTCTCAGCTCCAAAAAAAGAGCAGGCCCTCAAATTCCACACAATTATGCATGCCTTTAATAGTTAATAGAACATTTACAAAACTTTTACACCACGTTCTAACCTAGCTCCTCTAAAGACCAGTATGAAACAGAAAAAAACATTAAAACACACTCTAGAAATCACTCAAAGGCATCAAAATAAAAAATTCGTTATGCACTGCACAGGGTTCTTTGGAGCAATGCAGCAGAAGAAATCCCCTTTAATTCCCTAAATTTCAGTTGAGGGTCCAAACTGAATATTTTAAAGGATAAAGGAGCCTTTAAAACCTGCAAAACTTACAATATCAAAATGTTAGAATTCAACCAATGCCAAAGTGCAGTTGTGAAAACAAACAAGTGATTGTAAATAAACTACAATTTAAAAAAACTTTAAAAAGACCCCACGCAATGTTTTACAAACAGACGTTTGAATATTTTATCAGTGCAGTCAGCATCAAACTCAGCATGACTCACACAGGCACATGGGGAGAGGGAAGGTTTACACACACACACACATTCATTCTGCTCTGAAGAAATTAGCGTATTAGATGAATCATGCCTAAATTTCTCAAAGGGGGTAAAGTGCATAAATCTCAGTTTGTTTATGACTGAAACAGTCTCTGCCCAAAGGATCATAAGCATGAAAAAACACCCATTAATAGGAAGATTTTGGTGTCAGGATTCATATGCTTTTACGAGCTGTTTGGACAGCTTCCCTATTGTGACATCAGAATAGGAAAATTTGCACTGAACCACCCCTCATCTGTAGAGCCCCCCCCACCCACTAGATTAGTTGAAGATCCGCCATTTTTGTTTGCTGGTTTTACGAGCACTATGGCTACAGGCAAAGGCAAGTGTTGTGTTGACCTTGCTCTGGGTCCGATTAAGGACGAACATATAGGGCTGGATAGCACCTCTGTTTCATGTGTGTTTAAACGCATAGTGTTAACATGGGATGGGTGAGACATGGTCAGCTACAGCTTACGTGCATAAAAGAGTCCTTAAATGGCTAATTTTGAAAGGGACTGAAACTGTCAAGAATAAAGCTGGTGAGATCTCTTTATGTGAAAGTGATTCTGTGCTAAACGTTATGAACATGATTTGTATATACCCAAAAACCTATTATAAGTAAAGTGAGTTTTGCATATGTCCCCTTTAAACTAAAACTAAAAACTAAAGCTAATCCCCCTAACCAAGCAGTTCTCCAAGCAGTTCTCACAATCAGTACTCACGTCTCTAACAGATTCAGCAGACCAGTAACACAAATAGGCTGATTATGGGGCCAAACCCAGGGCACTGTGTGGGGGGCCATTAGAGCACACAGCACAAGGGATGTTATCAGTGATGGTATGTTGGGGGCTTGTTGTGTGTGTGGGTGTTTTACTCACAGGGGTCCCTGCTGATGAAGGGTGGTCCAGGGCTCTGTTGGGAAGGAGGGGGGTTGGGCGTCCCCACCAGTTTGTTCTTGGCCATCTTGGTGTTGGCCTTGGCGAACTCCAACCGCAATGTCTGTGGGATTTCTGGGTCGAAGCGAACTCCCTACAGGAGAAAAAAAAACAGTGAACAGTGAACAGTGAACTACAAAGTGCATCACTCTCGACACAACTCTCTTGAGCAATCTGACATCATCTGTGCTCCACGCTCCTTTCACCCAGAGCTCCAAGACAGCTAAACTGTTTACAGTACAAAAGTGCACAGTAAAAAGGTAGCGAAAGGGAAACTAGTAGAAAAAGGTCATGTATATTAAAAATAATTTCACAAGGAAAATAAATGTTATGGGCCCTTGAAATCAGTTATAGATTTTAGCTATAGTAGCTGATCACATGGTCTGTGCAAACATCAGAAAAAGAAGTAGCTTCAAGTTATCAACAAGACACAGAATTCCGTACAATTACTACCTGATGAAGATTGTTTAATATTACAGCCCAGATAAACTTCTAGAGTATCATAGTGAATTTCTACCTCTGAAAAAACTGAACATACAGTCCATGCTCTGTTAATTTTCATTTCCAAAAAGGCAGAAATGTTCTGTTTTTTTCAGGTATTACGCCACCCAACTTAAGTTTTAAAGGGCATTTATTTTAATTCGTTTTTTTAGACAAATTATGTCACTGTTCCAGAACATTAAAGAGCATCTAAACAGACTTAAAATCCTGAAATCCTGTCAATAGAATAGATGTGTACAGTATATAATAAATATGTAACTATACATCCAGACCCACCCACTCGATTTTCTGATACAGCAACTCTGCATCAAATTCCCAACTTCTTCACCACACTAACAGAACTTGGGGTTGACAGAAACTATCAAATTAGGCTATTAAATGCTTTACATAATAAATAAGACATTTACTTTTTATTAAATTTAAACAAAATGACAGAAATATCTTTCAGATTCTAAGCTTGAGAGCAATTAAGTAGTCCTTTTGCTGCTTCCCTGCTGGTAAAATGACCAAGTGTGCTTTAACAGGATGCAGCCTCTTGTTAGCAATGAGACAGAATTCTGATCAGATGACATTTGGTGGTATGTGTTAAAACTACAGTCCACAGATGCTTACACACTGACAGTATCTCCAGGGATAGTGTTGCAGCACTGACAAGTGCAGCAGGTTTTAATCATTTGTCACTCGCTCTTGCCACACACTTCAAAAGCCTGAGCAATACATGATCAGACTGAGCAAATCTATAACCAACATCTTGGAAATTCTCGGCAATATGGTCCTTGAACCAGGCATTCTAATAATTTTTCCTTCAGCCCGACTCTGAAATCAAAGCTCTACATGCTTGGGACACTGTCACACTCACAGATGAAAGCTCAATAAAATGTTCAGTGGCAGCAGAATTAAACAGATTCCAAAAAGGTTTCGAACCTTGAAATGTCAGGTCTTTGAATGACTGTTAGAGACAGAAGACAGAAAAGCCTCACTTACAGACAGACATAAAACACTGCAGACTGTTTCGGCAAACATTCGTTGGCTTAAGTCTACAGACACTGAGGTTTACAACAAGCTCAGAATCAATATTAGACAACCCTGCTATGTCCAGACACGGTTAAAATGGACGACATCATATTTTTCTGTGTGTCTGATTTCTAAAAATAAAAAGACAAAACTGTATGAAGCATAAACAAAAGGTCACTTCAAGAACAAAGACATGGCTTATGAAGAAAGAAAGTTGCCTTAGGCACTTCCCCATAAAATCAACTCAATATGAGAGGGTCTTTAGCTCTCCCTCTCTCTTTCTCTCTCGGCCTCTCTCTCTCTCTCTCTCTCTCTCTCTCTATCTCTCTCACTCACACACACACACACACACATTCACTCCCTCTCTCTTACCCCCACCCTCCTCCCCAGCATCCACTGAAAAAAGTAGAAACAGAATGATTGAGATCAATGAAGAAAAGCACCGCACATTCTGTCTGTTGCGTGGAGTTCCACAGGGGTGGGTTCTAGGCCCTACTGCAAAAGCACAGTGGTGAAAGTAGAGCAGCGCCCTGGTTCTCATGGACGAAGGGGTATTAAGTGGGATTGTCTGGGCTCTAGCATTTCGGCGCTGGAGCGATTGAAGATCTGTGGGTGAACTACTCTGCAGCGATGTAATGAGATCCTGCACTGCTTTAATTTAGCCCTGCTCCCTGCTGCATTAAGACCATTGTTTCAAATTTTGTAACATATTTCAGCCCTAATCATCTATCATATCAGATATCTGGATTTTTTTTTTCGGCCTTGTAAAATATACATGCGCAGAAGATTTGGAAGGGATCAGCCACAAGGTGGTTCAGCAACACTTTGCTGAAGGCCAGTATTTGTAAAGCCAAATAAATCACACGCGACAAACACACACAAAAAAATTCAATTCCACAAGGGTCACTTGCCACATAGGCTGTTTCAGTCCATTTTTATTATATTTATATTTTACATTTTATATTAATTTTATGACAATGGACACCACAATAAAACATCTACAACTGTTTATCTAGAATTATGCAATTTGTTGTCAAAGATTTATATCTGTTCTACATAACTTGAAATACTGTAACAATGGTAACTTAGAAGTGTTGCCATCTTTTCTGATCATTTCAGATCCAGAAAAACAAAGAGTGTTCCTCTGGCTACCAGAAAAGTATTCACCTTTTTATTAATACAAAACTTGGTATGTATGGTATTTTGAATGAGAATAATTTTTAATTCCCAATGTAATTAAATTGTTAATTTGACTTTTAATATCTCATTTTTGTGATGAAATTCTAATGTTGTTTAAACTTTTACCATAAATGTTGGTCTAAATCAACCAGACGTTAGGGATTAACAGTATCAAGAGTTAAATGAGCTACACATTCTAAAGTGAATAAGATCAATTCCAAAGTGCAGATTCAAGTGCACATTAATGATCTGTCTTTAATTCAATGTTTGTCTTATTGACATTTCCATCAACAATCGCGAGCTGCCTGGTGTTGGAGGGGAAGCTCGATCTTGCGTGACTTCACCTGCCGCAGAGCTCGACGGCTTTAAGAGAGCAAGGTCAAACTCCTGCTCCAGCTAAGTGAGATTAAAACTAAATCCTGGATCGATGTGTGAAGGGGAGAGAGAGAGAGAGAGAGAGAGAGAGAGAGAGAGAGAGAGAGAAAGTGTGAGTATAAGTGAGCAAGAGAGAGAGAGCAAGAAAGAGTGAGAGAGAGAGAGAGAGAGATAGAGAGAAAGTGTGAGGGTAAGGGAGAGAGGGAGAGAGAGAGAGAGAGAGAGAGAGAGAGAGAGACTTTAATCTTGTTAAAATTCTAGTGTTCAGGATCCATCCCCTGAGGATTATAAAAATAGAATTGTATCTCTAATATCAAATCAAAAATATGAGGAATTAGTTTTGGACAGTTTCAGTTCCAAAGCAACTACTAAAGTACAGTAAACTGGCCATCATGATTCACAAACAAGATGTGTTCCTCCGATTTAAAAATAATAATGAACAATAAAATGTTACATATAAATAATATTAAAAAAATTTTCCTTAAATGTTACATATAAAATGTATATAATGTAAGTTTTCTTACAACAAACACTAAAATATGTTTTCAACACTGTTTAAGTCTCTCACACTTTTAAAGCCTCTCTCATCACACTGTAATCTTGTGGTACGTTTGTATGGTGCAATGTTATCCATCCTAGAAATTTACATACAATTCCCACTTTATGTCACACTTTTTTGTATTGTCTAATTTCATCCCATTCACAATAATGTTACACTGCTGTTTTGTTAATATATTGTATTGTTTCTTTACTTCCTTGCACTTTGCTGAATGCTGTAGCTGCCTCTTCTTAAATAATCCTACTTTTGTTGCAATACTCATCATTCCAGAACGTTTATGTAGCTTCCACACTAATTGTCTATTCTTTGTTTACTGTCTGTTGTAACTTGTACTCTGATGAATGTTGTATGTTGCACCACGGTCTGTGGACAAACGCCCCATCACAATTTGTATGTGTAAACAGCTGCTGATGACAATAAATAATAGTATTACAGCTATTATCACTGCTATAGCATAAGAAGAAGAACAAGAACAAGAAGAGGAGGAACAAGAAGAACAAGACACAGAACGACAAGAACAACAAGACAACAATAACAACATGACTGTCAACCAGATGTGCTTAAATGAGATTATGTGTGTAGTTAACTGGCACTCATGGAGAAGTCCACATGTCTAGTGCTCCCTATGTAACCTAGAGAATAACCGAGTTTAAAAATCAAAGGTCAAGTTTGAACAATTAAATGAAAAATAATATAGTTTAGCAATGCGAAGATGAGAACAAAAAAAGAAAATGACATTTTTCAAGCAAATGCAGTCAGTGACATTAGCAGACCAACAGTTTCAACAAATAACCTCATCCATGTCTGCTGGGAAAATTACAGTTAATTGTTAATTGATGTTTTTAACAGCATATAATCTATTAATCTGATCTAAAATTCTGTAGTCAGTAGCAGTTTGCCATGAGTATGTGACGGGGGTTTTCAGACACAATGTTTTCATTACTGCTGATGGGAGCATTAACTATCGGCAAACGCTTCTACAAGCAACTGTGCTAACGCTGCAGCTATTTTCTTTGCTGATGCAAAAGCTTTGGTCATAGGGCTCCCAATGTCATGACACGTGTTACGTTGTTTTAATATAATTGAATAAAATAATATGTAATTCAATAGAGAAGAATGATTTGGTAAGAATATAGAAATAATTCTGGGCCATATTCCACAGGCATGGTCAGCACAATCTTGTTTATCACTGGCCTAGGATCTGTGTTTGTGTGTGTGTGTGTTTGTGTGTGTGTGTATGTGTGTATGCATGGCTGTCAAAGTCACCCCTACACTCATGTAGCAGTGTGCTGTCTCTAGCTTCTGTTGGATTTTTGGTCAGACTCAGCAGTAAAATTGTGTTCAGACGATGTTAAACTTACGTTCAGAGCATTCTTGGCTGCCTCTGCCTCTGATCTGCTGTCAAAGCTCACAAACCCCACCGGCTACATTAAAAGACAGGGAAAAAGAACACAGAGTTAGAGGGAAGTCCTTCACACCCCATCAACTCGTGCATATTCCGCCTTCACTGTTTGTGATGAAACAAAGACAGAAATGTGCAGGGAGGCAGGGGGCATTCAGAGTTCATTCACCAGCTCTGGAATTCTGGAATTAGGAAAGAGAGGGAAAGACGGAGGGGGGAGTGACGATTAGAATGAAAGTGCAACATCGCTGCTCAGTTTCCACATTCTTCCTAATAGCATGCTAAAGACTCACACTTCACATTTTTTAGAGAGACTTTCTGCTCGGGTTGCCTGGTAGCATCCGGAGGAAGAAAAGCAGACAGAGCAGCACATTTGAAAACACAATATTATTCACATACAAACTGGTACTGCAAGCCAGTAATTATGGCTTCTTATCCATTTTTATGTACAATTTCTTTTTTGCTGCTGTGAAAAGACAACCGCCTTTCTCTAAAAAAAAAAAAGCAGGTGTAACTTCCAATTGAAGTCAATTTAAGATGATTATATTACAGCACACACACACACACACACACACACACACACACACACATAAAACATTTATATATTTTTGTTCTGAGTGATGCTATACATGCATACCACACAAACATACACAACACATACATGTTATTATACAAAAAATGTAGATTCAACAGCAGAATAACCTGTGTTTTGTGTGGGCATTAAAGGGTTAATTGGACACATATGTGTATCCAGTTAGGTGTAACATTTTTTACATTTATTTTCAGAGGTATGTAGAGAATCCTAAACTCATGTGCCAGTAATGTCATTGCTACTAGATTGAAAAAATGACTAAAGTCTAAGCAAAAGTAAATGTTCTCAAATCAAATTAGTGGAAGCACAGGAGTAGCAATGCAAAACACACTTAAGTGCTGAGTAACTTATAGAAGAATAGACTATCCAGCATCTGTCAGCATAGGAAGTGTGTCTGGCTCTATTCACTTTTAGCATCCTTCTGGTGTAAAAATAAACCACATAAGCTCTGAAGTGAGAGGTGTCAGCAACAGCAAAGCAGTCCAGACGCTGAACCTACACAACAGAATCAAAATAACCCCACAAAGAAACTAGAATTGGGGATTAAATGTTAATGAATGAAACAAATCTGAATAAAGAACAGCTCATTTACTCACTCGTTTACTGGAGTAAATTAGCGTAAGTAAAATAAAAGCAAAATCTTACTTACAATATTCTATATGGAATTACACTGCACTGGTTTAAAGTTGGAACACGTACTTAAAAATACTGTTATAAAGCATCCAGCATGATGGAAAAAACGATACACAAATGTACATGAAATATGTCTTAAAAAGGCTAATCAGACCTATCTAGGTGTGGCCTCAATATTCTGATGAGGTTCACACATTGAGAACCTTTCCTCCCTGAAACCCCACTGAAGCAATACTAAACCTGACAGCTTGAGCAAAACACACTGATGAACAACAACAATAATACCACTAATAGCCTGAGAATATTTGTGCATCTCATTTCAGGAAATATGTTTTTTTGCTCTCCTAAACTCTCGCCATTTGCTGCGCTTTCTCTCACCACCCTGCCACTCAGCTGCTCTCGGGACCCCCTCCACCTACGGGTTTTCCCCACCCACTTGTGGGCGGAGACTATCTTGAAAGTCCCTCTGGGTTCAAAGATCTTGTGTTTTTTTTCATGTTTTTTTCTAAAACCTCAATTTTGTTCTTTTTTATAAAAAAAAAAAAATTGGTTCTACATGTCCAAACAAAGCTCAGCATGACGTCTGACACCACGAGCATGAACACAAAACTGGGTAACTTCCATATAAGGAGATGTTTTGCTGTGTGATGATCATTTCTTCCCTTTCCGGCATAGATCCATGGGACTTGGGGTCTAAGGGCTAAAGTAAATAATGCTGATTTTCTTGTTATAGTGACACCTGTTAAAGGATGGGAGATAATAGGCAGCCAGTTACTGAAGGTGAAGTTTCTCTGATGGTTCTAGGGAACCCAGCTTGGTTACAGTAATGTGGGAATGAGAACCCACATAAGCCTTGTGAAGTACTCAGGACCCACGGATAAGCTCTGTTTACATTATTAGGTCCGGAAATGAAGGTCCAGGAAGGAAGAAGCTGGCCCAAGCTCAAGAAGAAAGCCCTATCTTCAGTGTAAAGCTTAAGATTAGTAACAAAATATATGAGCCATTTAGTCTATTTAAGTGCCCAGAATAGCATGATAAAACACAGATTCAGGTTACTGTGGCTTTGACAAATATTTACCACAGTATGACAGAGAATGTTTTAAAATAGACAACACAAAGGTATTTTATTAATTAACACATCGTTTTTGAGTTTACACACGTAAGTTCCCCCTCTCTCTTCTATCCACACACTCAGATTCTAGAGAGCGAACACAGGGCAGTTATAAATAGCAGCTCTGAAACCTACCGCTATATATGGAGATGGCTTAGCCTCTCTGGAGAGGCCTGGAATCAATTGATTTACATTATTGTTGTCATCTCTCCTGCTCTGTGCCATAACACGGCTGCCAAAAGCAGACAAAACACAACTGGTGCAGGCCGAGCAAACAGCCGCTCATAAGCACACACACACACACAGCTCTTCACTGACTGAGTCTCCACTCAAAAACTCATTCCAGAGGGACCCCCTCCCCACAGGAAGCGAGACCTGGTCCTACTTCCTAGTGTTCTTGGGTTGATAAGGGGCATTTCTGAAGCAAAAATAGACGCTGTTACTCTATTAAAGATAACCTGTGAGTGAAAGGAAGCGGCACAAATGTAAAAATAGATGACAGCTTTTAGCAGCCTTCAGTTTTAACCACTTAATTACCATGACGATTAGTGACAGGAATGCTTTCCACTATTTATTCCTGCAACACTAAAGATACAGGCAGGTTTGATATACTATCAAATAAACAACAAGTACAAACCAATGAAATAACACCTGTTTATATTAATCTTATAGAACAAAATATTTAAATAATTCCAGGTTATTTTAATCTTGTGCTATAAAACAAAATATAGGAATAATCACAGGTTATTTTTATCATGTGCCATGAAATTAACTAAAATGTCAATCATGTGGTGCCATATCAATCCCAGGTTATATTAATTCTGTGCACAAACCTTCATTCATCCACAATTTTAAGTATGTAGAACTTTTATTTGTACTTTTTTGAAAGCTTCCAAGCTCATTTTTCAGTAAAGTGTTCTGCATATTTTTATTGTTTAGTCAAGAGCATTTTTTTATAAACTCTTTGATCGAGGGGTGATCACTCGATCAGGTGTCAAAATAATAGATCAATTACTCAATTACAAATATAACCAAGAGTGACAGCCTTAAAAGGACAAAAGCCCCAGCATGACTACATGTCACTCACAGATGATATGTGTGAGACATGCTTATCTCCCATAAGCCCCTGTGACAGCATCACCCTGTCACTGAGACATTCTTGTCAAAATATTTTGTGGAGACGCTCTTGTTTGCTTCCAGCTTTGAGAGAGAGAGACAGGGAGAGATAGTTTGTGTGTATATATTTGTATGTGTATCTGTGTGTGTGTGTTTGTATATGTTTATGTTTATGTGTGTATGTGAGTGTGCAAACGCAGTTCAAATTAGAGTGGCAACAAACAAATCGAACAATGTTCAATAATTTTCAAGTTCAGTAACTAAAATATAACTAAATGAAAGGGATGCAATACCAAAGGAAACAAACAGCTGTGGAAGCTGAAGGCCTTTTTCTCAGATGCCAGTTCTACAGACCAGTTTTTAGTCAGCTTTCATTTTAGCTGAATTCAAATTCGTTTCCTGCCCCTCTGGACTGATAGACAGTAGTGTTTCTTCTCAAGAAGCTACATTTGTCTCAAAGGAAATACATGCCTGCCTTCAACATCCTAGTGCTGATGGTGTAATGTGATAGCACACCGAGCTAATGGACAGGAACTGCTGACATATAAAGTTGTAAAAATTGGGGAAAAACACAAAAATGAAAAAAAAAGAAGTCAAACAAAAATCCCTGTCATTTTAATATTACACATCATTATACATAAGGCCAATATTAATATTGGTTATGGAATTATGCACATAAATCACTAATCTATCGAACAACACACATTCTTTACACAAACACACACACACACACACACACACATATATATATATCTAAAATTACACATCTATCACACAACACTCACTCTTTACCCTGGCTATACTACAACTAATTCAAACATATACACACACAAAAACACACACACGCACACACTGACTCACTTTTTTTCACAAAACCATCACACAACACTCTCACTCTTTACCCTGGCTATTCTAATACTTACTCAAACACACACACACACACATATACAAATGGTCTATCTGTCACACAACACTCTCTCTCTTTACCCTTTCTATGATACAACTTACTCAAACATAGACAAACACACACACACACACACACACACACAACCACCTCTTGTCTCCGTTGTGCGAAGGACACAAGTGTGCATGGGGCTGCTGTCTAAATGTGATCCTCTACAGCAGCTACAGAAGTGAAGATAAACAAAAACATTGGCAACAACAGAAAAGGAAACTTTCCATGTACAGTACAGCAGGTCATGGTGCATTCTGTCAGTCCATCAACTCCCAGCGGAGGCTTATCATTCAGAACAGGGACAGACAAGCAATGGCAGTACAAACATACAGCTGAGTTGAAATGCAGTGGCAAGATCCAAAGAAAACTGCTATGTTAGTGCATTGTAAGACAGCTGGCACCAGTGAGGAAAAGTGCAACACTGAATTTACTCTAGAACTGGATTCAAATGTGTCCATCATATCCGCATTATACAGTATAACATCACTACACTTTCACTACATATGATCCTCTCAAAAATAAGTGATTTCACAGCAACTACTGTGAGGTTGGACACCAAACCTAATGAATTTGGATGTGGAGTTAAGATTAACTGCATACCGTTTAGCTTCCAATTACAATGCCACATGACCAAGCTAGACATGTGGCTAATCCAAACTAATCAACAAACCAAACTGGCTAACATGCTAACTTGTAAATACCCAGATAAACTGCCAACTCCCATTTCTTCAAAGCCAATATTTGAATATGAGTATAAATTAAGTGGGCTAAGTGAATAGCAACACTTTCTGTTGCTCAAAAAGTCAACATGAATCACACTATTTGCTTATCTAAGGACTAAATGCAGCATTTTAAATTCATAAGTAAAAAATGGTTAAACAACAGGAACCAAATAAACTGACTGGCCATTTAAAATCAAAATAAGAAGTTTGATTGACTGCTGATTGGGAAGCTGATTTGACTATGCACCTCTAATGCAAACATGAACTCAATTACACAACAAAACATTACACTTTATCTATCTTAATACTCTGACACTTTCACATGCATATAAAAAGTAGAATAACTCTATAAATACTGGTATTTCTGCTGTTGTGCATGATGTTATTGCCAATGTTTTGTACAACCTAGTAACAGTTCAACCCATTTGCGGGTGGAACCTGGATAGGACAAATTCTCCCCAAGAAAGATGATGTAATATATTTCATTCATGTGAAAATAAAACACATATTTTAACCAAGCATGGAGCACCAACCCTGCTAATCAATGTCTTTTAAAGACAAAGGAGTTGTATTAGGTGCGTCAACATTGGATTAGAACCAAAGGTTCTAAAATGAGACATCCCAAAGAAATGTTTATAAATAAACCGCAAAAAGGCTTGTTAAATGTTTTGATGTGTGCCTAAAACATTTATGTCTGAGAAGTAAGTTAAATCACATTGTCTCACCTGTTTTGAGGTAAGTTTGATCAATGAGCCTTCATACCCCTAAAACAAAACAAAACAAAATGAATTACTTATTACTATTTATTCTTAAAACTAAAGGTACAGAACTTAGCAGTCAATAAGGTTAAACATTTCTTCTATGAGGCCAGATCAAACTTAATAATTGTAATTAATTTCAAAACAGTATCCAGGAAAATATAATGTTACAGCTTCAAGTACTTATTATAATTTCTCAGAACCATTCACATATCCCATTTCAGCTTCTTTGGTTGCTTAGATGCCTTTTTAATGCCACAGAATTGCAGAAGTCAACAAACAACAAATGAAGAAACATTTAATTCCTGGGTCTGGTCAAAGACAGAACTGTTTCAGTTACGTCAAACCAATGAAGTGAACTAATTCATTAACTTAATGCAAGATAAGTGTCGTGGAGAATCGGCAATGTGTAGAGAATGGACTGTAACTTACTTTAAACGGCCTGAACAAGAGATAGAGCTCACGTGGCTTTATGTCCAATGGCAAGCCGCTGACAAACAGAGTCCGGACCTGCGGACAGAGAAATGCTATTAGAAACAGACCTTTAAGAGTAAAATTCAGATGAATTATATGATGAGCATCACTAGACATTCAATCCAACAACAAACTCTTAAAAGGGAATTCATTGTGCAACTGTTCAACGTTTGTGTGTTAGATTCACAATACCTTTACCTTATCTTTCTTACACTATATGGTATTGGGACACAGCTGTTTTTCATGGTTTGGGCAGGGACTCTATTTTCATTGAAGGGCAATCTTAATGCTTCAGCACACCAAGACATTTTGGCCAAAAAAATATTTCTAACTTTGTGGACACGGTTTGGGGAAGAACCTTTTCTATTCCACCATGACTGTGCCCCAGTGCACAAAGCAAGCTCAATAAAGACATGGGTGGATTAGTTAACTGTGGAAGAACATCACTGGCCTGCACAAAGCCCTCACTGCAGCCCCATCCAGCAACTTTTGGATGAACTGGAACAGAGATTGGGAGCCAGATCTTCTCACCCAACATCAGAGCCTGACCTCATCAACACTCTACAGAAAAAAATGGGCACAAATTCACACAGAAACTCCAAAAGCTTGTGGATAGCCTTATAAGAAGAGTTTAATAGGGAGATCAACTCCATACTAGAGTCTATTTGAATGCAGTCTCATTAAAGTTGCTGTAATGGGCAGGCGTCCCAATACTTTTGTCCAAATAGTGTATATATTCTTTACAAAAATGCTTCACCCAACCACTGAAAAGTTGAGGTGAATGGGTCTTACATGGCATCATTTCAAAGCACCCTTTTTGGCACCTTTGTTCATAAAACTGTGTGTAATTATCTATTATAAACTTGGCTGGAAATTTGGCTGGAATAAACATGAATGCAGTCATTGGTTGAATAAATAGTAGACTATCTCCTTTACTCTGATCTGCCTCCAGGCTTAAAAAAGGCTTTATAATATGTCAAGAAGTGATTTTTAATAGATGATCTTCGCATAGTGATACACAGTACACTCTCTGCGATCGCGCAACACCTGTGTGAAATCAGTCACCAAACATTCCGCCAAAACAAATACAGGTAACTTAGCAACAGTGGGCCGGTTTTCTGCTCGTATCACCTCGTCTCCTCTATCTTATCTTATCTGTGTTCGAGCCAAAGGAATCTAACAGTCGCAGGGGGGTCTTAGCACTTGGCTGGAAGGCTGTGAAGTCACACGGAACGGTGCCGGAGAGGTGTTGTGTCCATGAGCGCAAAAAAAATGTGACACTGGGACAAAATCACACATAACAGGGACCAAAAGAAGACCAGTAACTATGTGCGCAACAATCTGCCGTAGTTTTGGAACATAAAAAAAGAATGTCTGTAATGTATTGTAGCAGCACGTCTCACGAAAACCACTGTCAAAACTGAATACACCTGGGCGCAATGTATCAGAGTAAAGATGGCGGAGAAGAGTGAGCTCATCTCATGGAAACACTTAAGCAACAAGGATGTCTTCTGAAAACAGTTATAGTGCCCAGAAAACTTTTTAAATGTTTTATTTATCTGGTGCAATGTATACCTACAGCTCTCTAAAGTGAAGATAAATAAAAAAAAACAGCAAACTCATGCTCTGGCTGCTATTGAAGTACCTCAGGGGTTAATACTAGGTTCACTGAAGATGAAGGTGGTTGGATTTATATGCTCAAAAAAACATAGAGGTCATAACAAACTGGTTTAAACATTACACAAGGCCTGTAATACCCTTAACAGTTCACTTTCATTTGGTTTGGATAATGCTGCTCATGGGACAATGTCAGAAATATAAAAAGTATCACTTTTATAATTGACACGCACTCTTTCAAAGTAACTATATTTAATTCTTGCATAGGTTATATACAGATTAGGTTACCTTAGATGTTTTGGTGCTCTGCTATAAACATTTTAATTCCCAAATACTTTTACTGTAAAAAATGCTTAAGTTGGTTCAAATGTGTACACACTGTTCATATTTTGCTTTTCAACCCACTTCTGTAATAAATTAGTAACTGTGATATATTAGTAACTGTGTTTGACTACACTCTCCTGCTCTTTCTCTTTTGTTACTGATTTCTTGAGTGACAGGGTTTGTAAGTAATGGGAGCTGGACAAAGGGCTAACTTAACACTCCCTGAAGTTAACTACTTGAATGAGCACACACACACACTCACACACACACACACACACACACACACTCATTTACACTCTCACCTGACTAACACACTCCTAAAGCTCAGCTGAGCAGTCAGGCCGAGTCTCATGTCTCTTTTGCTCTCTCTCTCTCTCTCTCTCTCTCTCTCTCTCTCTCTCTCTCTCTCTCTCCCTCTCTCTCTCTCTCTCTCTCTCCCTCTCTCTCTCTCTCTCTCTCTCTCTCTCTCTCTCTCTCTCTCTCTCTCTCTC
>JBBKCR010000080.1:495542-507631 GCA_037577295.1 Ladigesia roloffi | reverse complement strand
TTCTCTGATCTCAGACCTGCTGGGGCCAAAACAGGAACAAATCTGAAATACGGAACTGATTCACACTGAATTTTATTGTCATATAGTCTATTATTAATATATTTAATGAGTTAAATTTAAAAATGTAAAGATCTGAAAAACCCCCAGACCCTTGGAATGTTTCATTCCATATACATTATGGATTAACTGGGGTGCGGGGGTAGACTTTCACTTGTATTAGAGTAACGTTTGTACAGTGATATCTGTACTTTCACTTGAAGATAGGTACATGGTCCACCCACACATGTCTTCATAATGCCTGAGGGGGTACCTCCTAGTATACCGCTTTCTCAAATAAAATACCACAAAGAAGTAATGATTGAATGAAAATTATTTATTAATATGTTACATTTTTCAGAAAAAACATGAAATAGTGCAAAACAATGTAAAAAAAAAAAAACATTCATCTCATCTCATTTTCATGATCACAAAACCCTATGTTTGGTTTTATATGATGACTATTAGGCTGCATATTCTATAAATGTCCATAGCCAAGGTCAACTACGACCAGCTCACATTGTTCAATATAAAACTATGAATCTGATATCAGTAATTTTATAATAATTACTGTACAGTAAAGTGCTTTTCTGTGTTATACACACAAACAACTCCCAACATTACTTTCATTTATCATTTTAATGAAAGAACATATTATTTATGTCATTTTGTACACTGTAAGAAAAGGCCCCACAAAATGCAACTGAAATACCTGAAGATCTATAATGAAAGATGCATTTTAATGTTCCTTAATTTGGGATGTTAGGTTGCACATCTTTACCATGAATGTATTGCTTCAGGAATGCAACTCATTAGGTCCTTCAACCCACAACAGCTTAACTGCCAGGCCAATTATGTGTTCCATGACTGAGACTATGACTGAGACCATGACTGAGACTAAATACAGTATCTCCAGAATGCAGCATGCCAGAGACATTTTTACCCATTGTGCCCAGAAGGGTAGCCATTCCAATGAAGGCTCTGATGTGATCATATCTTTTTCAGAAGCTTTGTAACCCAGTCTTGAACTGCTTTGTATATTTAAAGACTTAGTTGGAAAATAAAAAATAATACACCCATGTGTTCAGAATGAGTTCTGTGATTATTTACCTATCTACCTATCTCTCCAAGTAAACAATTACTGTTGGTGTTAGCATGGTCGTTAGCCGTCAACTTGCAATCCAATGGCATATTGAGTCTGTCAACCATTCAGAGACTGAGTTTCTGAATTCCACTGTGCAATGGAATAACACGAGATTGGCCCCATTCTCCTATTTATAGAGCTGAACATTTGCACTTATACCCCAGAGGGTTAAAACTGTAGGTTATGTCCCCTGGAACCATAGTCAAAAGCCAAAAAATGAGCTATATTTTAAAGAAGTTGGATTCATTAAAAAAAGAGGGGAACGGTCAACATAGCAGCATTTACACTTTTATCTCCGCCTCCTCCAAGACATCTTTTGGTGGTGGTGCCATTTTGGTGAAATGACCTAGTCCAGTCTCTGACACCACAGGAGAGGCATTAGGTGTCCTTAACGTCAGAAGTGAAAGAGAGGGAGAAAAGCTGGGGGTCATTGCTGAAGGAGTTAGTCCAGTGCTCCTTGCCAAAGGTGAGTAGGCATACTTAGGGTATGAAGTCTTTCTTCTGAGGGATGGCATCCTCCTGGTAGGTATGGCACGGATTCCCGGTTGAGCCACTCCTGTGATAAGCGGAGGTGGATGCAGAAAACTGTGAAACTCAGACCCTATGGCTCTTCCGTTTGCTTCTTCATCAGGCAGCATGCCAATATCAGTAAAGACAGATGCAAGGGGTTGGAAGCGAGGCTCCCAATTGAGAAGATGGTCCCAGCCATAGCTGCCACGCAGCTGTTCTTCTGGACAAATCAGACTGGTGAGAGATCCCTCAATGGAGTCTTGGTGCTCTGGCAAGGGCATGCAGCCTCTCAGGACCTCCTCCATCTCTCTCATGTTGACCACCCGAGGCAGCATCCCTTCACCCCCTCCTTCTTCCTTAAAGTGATGAAGACTCTCAGCACTTGCCATATCCACCATACGGCCCATGGCCCTAGCACCTGAACTTGGATCAACCGAATGGCAGGAAAACTGGTCTGAATCAACAGGAATACCAGAGTCTTGTTCAGGAATGAGAGATCCAGAAGACTTGACACAGTGGTACTCGTTGATCATCTTAATTTCTTGGTCCTCTGCAGTTTCACCCTCTGCTGAGCCCCGTCCACTGGAGCCGGAGTTTCTCAAGGGGTTGGAGATGTCTCTCTTTGCTCGCATGTCTAAGGGGGCATTTAGGTCTTGGAGATGTATGGCACTAATGCCATTATGAGGGTAGCCACCCAATCTACCAAAAGTCCCTGTGCCATGGTTAAGGTTAGCAGCTAATGATGCTGCTTTCTTAAGTGCACTCTCCTTGGTCTTATACCTCAATACCAGAGCGACGAAACTTATCAGAAGCAGAAGAAACACTGCTAATGAAACACTGAGGCTAATAGTCTGGACACTGAGGGCAACACCTGTCAATGCCTCTGCAGAATTGGATATATTTACAACCACACGACATGCTGTTGACCTAGAATCGAGCTTTGGACTGCTTGCCAGAACCATCAAATCTTCAACGTCTTCATCCGAGGCAGTGCCTCTTCGTCGATACACTGGATTTGAGATATAGATACTGCCTGTAGTTTTGTTGACATAAAAAAAGGGGGAAGGGTCAGTTAACGAATACTGTACAATACCATCCAGACCCCCATCATGATCCATGGCCATCACATGGCCAACAGTCTGGCCTACTTTAGCATTGTCTGGCAGAGTGAAATGGTACACCTTTTGTGTAAAGACAGGACTGAACTCATCCACGCCTGCAATATCAACCTGAACCCGAACGGTTGCTGCTTGATCTCCTTTGTCCCGGGCCTCGACTATAAAGCAGTACTCACTGTCTCTCTCATAGTCAAATGTTTGTCTAGTATGGATATCGCCTGTGAGAGGGTCAATAGCAAAGGCCTCTCTTCTGTCTGGGTTGCCACTGCCGTAATCCATGAAACAGGAGGTAAGGATCGAGTAGGTTAGAAGGCCAAAAGTCCCTGCATCCTGATCAACAGCATGGACCATACACACTGGAGTAAAAGCTGGCATATTTTCAGCAACTGAGCAGTTGATGGTGGAGAACATAAAGAAGGGAGAGTTATCGTTCTCATCCAGCACTGTGATGAAGACCGCCGCAAAGGACACCTTCCTGTTGCCTGGACCAGCTCCATCTGAAGCTTGGAGAGTTAAGGTGTGTTTAGTGTCTTCTTCATAATCGAACGTCCCATTGACTTCCAGAGAGCCTGTTTGATAGTCCAATCTAAATAGACCCCTGCTGTTTCCAGAGATGATGTCAAACCTTACTGTACCATTTTGTCCAAGGTCCAGATCTCGAGCAGACACCTGAACCACCGCAGTACCTAATAAGCTGTTCTCACTGACTTGGGCATAGTATTCTGTGCTGTTGAAAACGGGTTCATTGTCATTGATGTCAAGCACAGTTACTGACACCTGTGTTGAGCTATTGAGCGGGGGAACTCCTCCGTCCATCACAGTAATGGTCAATGAGTATTTCTCATTGGTTTCTCTGTCCAGTGTGTCACAGAGCACTACATAACACACAGTCCTTTGCTGCACCTCTGTTGGCACAGGGATGACTTCAACGCAGAATCGCCTCTCTTCGTTCCCTCCAGTGATGGCATAAGCCAGGTTGGTGTTTTGGTCCGAGTAATCCTGATCCTCAGCCAGCAGGGCAAGTAGCGGACTCCCAACAGGTGCATCCTCACCAATACTCACCTGGTAAAGGTTGTGTTGGAAGAAAGGTGCATGGTCATTAGAGTCCACCACCTGTATGTCCACAGATGTGATGCTAGAAAGGGTGGGGTCACCACTGTCCTGAGCTTCCACCAGAAGCCGGATCATGCTGCCACTAGTGACATATTTCAGAGGTTTGCTGGTGTATAAGGAACCTGGACATAGAGAAGAACCAGAGTTATTTTTATACAAGGTGTTTTTTTACAATAAACTTTTGCCATATTACAATATGTAGTAACATTCATTTGCAATACATATGCATATATAGCACACACACATGTTTACATTGAATGTCTATTACTAAATAGTACATTTCTTTCAAGTCATAGCTTCAAGAACAGTTTCAATTTTCTATTTTATTCTAACACATTAACAGTTTATTTCCCCTCACTATCTCCCTCCTAAACACTGCTTCACACCTACAGTACTACAATTTCACATTATGTACACTCTGTGGTATATTGGTATATATAATTTATTCTTTGTGTTTTCATTTAAGTCTATTTATAAGCCATTATATTTTTGATTCATCACTACTAACCCGCATAGTCCAGTCTAAAATTATAATAATTATAAAAGACCAGAAAAGTGTTAGATATTTACTGAGAGTTTAAGTGAGAGCAAATGATTTATGTCAAACTAAACCGTTCCATTTATAACATGTACAGAATACATAACATGCCTGTCTGGTATTTTATTAACAGGTTTTATGATGAGAACAGAGTCAAATTCTAAGCTGTCCTTGAACTTTAAATGCACTAGTTAACTGTTTCCAATCACTGGCTCTCACTTAAAAGCTCAGTAAATATCTATGTATATCTATGTAATATATGATGCATAATTATAATTATTTTAGATGGGTTTACGCAGGTCTATAGTAATGAATAAAACATATAATGGCATATAAATGGATTTTAAAAAATATATATATATACACATTTACATGTAAGTGGATTGGTTGCAAACATTAGTAACATTCAAATGTAGACATAAATGAATAAAGTAACTGCCATTTAAATTGTGGGAATGAAAGTATTACCATTTTCTGCATCAATGTAGAAGCCCTTCATTGGCGAAGAGAGAAGCCTGTAGGAAATTTTGCCGTTCAGACCTGAGTCTCTATCTGTTGCAAATACTGCCACAACAAATGAATCTGCCGGTGTCACCTCTGGCATCACCACCTGGAGGAATGGATGTGGAAAATGGATGTCTTTGTGAGGAATTACTGAACATTCATTCATACAATTTTGTAATGCCTGATCACTTTACAGTTACTTTACAGACTTCTCCTATCTTTACAGATTCCAGTACATCGCAAAAAAAGAGTAAATAAAAGGCTGAACCTGATAAAACTCCTGGGAGAACACTGGTGCATTATCATTTACGTCCAGGACTTGTATGGTAACCTCTGCCTCTGTTTGATGTACAGAGTCCGATGCCACAATTTTCAGTGTATGTACCACTTGTTCCTCATAGTCCAGGATCTTAGTTGAGGTAATGACTCCAGAGTAGTGGTCAATGGCAAAGCTCCAGTATTCCTCACCCTTCCCTGCTAGGCTGTAGGTAATTGTAGAATTGAGGTCCACATCATTGGCCATGACCTGGGTGATGATGTGGCCAGCTGGAAGGTCTAAATTTTAAATAATAAAAGAGGGGCTCACATGAAAAGTGCTCTTGTTCTAAATCCCAATAAACCCATTAGACCTCAAAGGCTAAATTCAGCCTTCCATTTAAGCAATGGTTCATGAATGTATTTTGTCAATATACAAAAATTATTCAAGCATCATGACATTTTAGCATGTTTTTAGTTATAAGAAAGCATTTTAACATAAAAGGACAAAAAATAAACACGTTATGTTACATTAGCAGATGCTATAACCAATTAAGATACAATCTGTCCTTTAGTTCTATGTACTTGGGTGCTGCTTGTTATAAAATATTGCAAATATGTGATTAAGTGTCTTACTCTCTGTAACTACTTGGATCTCCATTGGTGGTATGGCTGGGCTGTTGTCATTGACATCCACCACCTGTACCCGAACAGTACAGGTCCCGGTGAGAGGGGGGCTTCCCCTGTCTGTAGCCTCAAGAATCAACCTGTTAATACGTTTGTACAGTAAAATACTTGTAGACATTTCTCAGGCAAATTAAGCGAGGAATTGGCTGTAATATCCATTGAGATGCATACTTGTAAGATGAGATGATCTCTCGATCAAGGACTGCATTAGTGGCCAAAATCCCTCGAACTGAGTCAATAATGAAAGCGTTGTTGTGGTTCCCCTCCACAATGGAGTAATCTATCTGTCCATTCACACCACTGTCGTAATCCATGGCTAACACCTACAAAAAAGCACCAAATGTCTCATAATAAGTGAAGGGTTTAAGGAAGTCATTATTTCGTACAATATGTTTCATACATTCTTTCATTTATGCCTTGCATTTATGCCATAATATTCCAGTACAATGGTTGTCAAACTTGCTCCAGGAAATCTACTTTCCAACAGAATTCAGCTCCATCAGTCTAATCAAGCGGACTGAAGATCTGCAGATGTGTGCCACCAGGGTTAGACATAGACGCTTCAGAGGAAGGGTTCATCACAACTGCCTTAGCATGGGGAATGTCAACACTGTCACATCGCCTTCCTGTCTTCAGACATGGCCGGCTCACACAATCTAGTCCTCATTGGAATGCTGCATTTTTATTTTTATTTGTCACAGAACACAAAACAAAAACTGGCTTGAAAGCCAGACTTCAGAATAAAGTTTCTAAACACAAAAAACCAGGCCTACAAAAGACCCAGGGTATTGGTTGACTCACCCTTGGAACTAAAGCACAAACACTTTTATAACCCAAAAACCACCCACCAATAACCAACTCAATCACTTTAACTGCACACAGCTGTGACTCCTCATTATTCCCAAAAAAACCCCTTTCATAAAAGCCCGAACACAAACTTAAACAAGGGTGGCCTCTAGTGGCCACCTAGCGTCACAGACCCCAGCCCTAACAAATACAACTGAACAGAAAGAATAAAATCATTGCTTACAGTGTACACCACTTCTAAAATACTTCATAATCTTTGTTAGGAACACATACCTGCATGACATAACTGTTGTGAATTTGTCCCTCCCAGACTGCAGTTTTGTAATAAATCTGCCTGAAAGCTGGCGCATTATCGTTCACATCTTGCAGAGTGACGGTCACTCTAGCATAGGCTGACTGGTGGCCGTTTTCTGCCAGAACCACCAGATGAACTTTGCGTGCCAGTTCGAAGTCCAGCGCACTCTGTTCTCTGACTGTTATATCACCTGTTGGAAGAAATAAGTACAGATCATTTGTAATTGTGGTCCAGTTAGAGAAGAGATGCCTTAATGGTATGATGGTCACCTGTGTTAGGATCGATGCTGAATGCTCCATTCTCATTGCCGTTAAATATGCTGTACTTGACTGCGGTTCTTGGTGCACTCTGGTCATGAGCCACCACATTTGCCACCCATGAGCCTAAATGTTAGAAATTGCAAATAGAATTTTGTTTTTATTTTAAAAAGATTAACAAACACAGTGCTGAGCCCGGCAACACAGCAGGCTCAGTTAACAGAAAGAAAAGAGCGAAAAGAGAAAGGAATGTGTGTGTTATGATAGTATGCTGTTTGCATAAAAATCGTGAACTCAACGCCTTTGTGGACCCAGACTGTTATAGGCACAGTTGGGTAAAAATGAAGGACTGATGCTGTGCCTTGAAAGGGGTAAGGGGTAATGGTCCTTGAAGTTCTGTTATTCAGGCCCTGGTGACCAATACACACAGGCACATGCCCCATACTTCTTCCCCACCAAAAAAAACCTACACCCTGTCAGTGAATTGAGTGCGGTATGAAACTATTCCTCCACAGCAGTCTTTCCCACATTCTGTTCAGGGCTATTTGCATAGTAAGTAGTTGAGTCTCATGGATGGTCATCACCAGGCACAGAAAAAGGTCCACACAGCACAGTTGGTCATTTGCCCCCAACTAATTGCCCCCCCCTCCCCACCCAAAATTTGGGAGTAGGCTAGGTTTGGAACTCAGTGGTGTAATCAGTGTCAAGCTGCCTCCCTTGGGGTGTGCAGATTCTTTACATCACGCACCACACAGGAGAATCTATATCAAGCTCTAGTTAGCCTCAAATGCTGTCAGAGCCACAGGAACAGCCAGGAGGGAAATCTACCAACAATTATATATACAAAACTATTATGTATATGTTTGTTTTATCGTTACATTTAAAAGTAAAAAAAAATCTTGGTAGATATCTCATATTACAGCCGGTGCGGCTTGTACAAGTCCAAAATGTATTTTCTTTCTAAAATTAGAGCATGCGGCTTTTAATCAGGTGCGCTCTGTAGTCCGGAATTTACAGTAGTTACTTCCTTGTATTAGAGCACTTGATTACACTCATCTGTCATTTAATTAGGCAGCATCTGCTATGAAACGAATTCACAATTTGGACTAACATGCATACCTTAGAGAGAAATTACAATAATGAAACTTTATCTGTGTGTACACTCCACAAAACATTCCCTGAAGTACAAGATTTGAATAATGGACATGCGTTCTGCACCTGTCTTGCTGTTCTCGAGTATGGTCACTTCATAGATCTGCTCGGTGAACTGCAGCAGGGGCTTTTCTCCATTTAGGTGAACCAAAATCAGGCAAGTGGAGGTGAGGGCAGGTGTGCCCTGATCTACAGCCAACACCTGCAACATCCTGGTCCCTGAAACATCCGGACCCAGTGAAGCCTTCAGCCGTACATCTCCAGACAATCGGTCAATCTGAAACAGCTCATTCTCCTCTGCCAGTCTGAACACCACTGTTCCATTTTCCCTGTAGTCTGGGTCTTCTGCGGCCACTCTAGTGATGGGTTGCCCAGGATATGTGTAACCTGTAGTGAGGAGAAGTGGGATTTACCTAGTTGCATTTACTCAGATTCACGCTAGTCTTTAACACTGTTAGATTCAATTACAATGTTGATATTTTTAGACCAAAGATATCTACTCAGTTCATCAGCTAAACAGATAAGGAGCTCCATGGATGTTCTGTAATTTTTCACTGACGTGATGGTATTTTGTTTTTCTGTTATGCGTCCACTTGGCCCATTTCCAAGAATTTCTGTATTACAATTGCATATAAAATTTCCATTCATTTGAATTACTTATATGTGCTGCATATTTGTCGGTCACATGTAAATGAAGCGAATAAGAATGAGAAATATGTAATAATACCAATAAACCCGATGTAATCTAAATAAACAACGGCAGATTTATCTTAAAATTATCTTTAAATCAACCCGATGTAAACAATCGCATACATTTTAACTAAACTATCTTGCTTGATCCAAAGCTCATCATATTTAAATCAGTTTTAACTGATTCAGTTTCAATGTTTTCACAATTAACAGATTTATACTGATTTTAAAGATTTGTCATTATTGTAATTATTTAAATGAATAAATAAAAATATGCCATGATTCACTTTTCTGAGTGTACTGAATTGACAAGTACCAATATGTTCAGGTTACTGTACACACCCCTGGTGGTCATTTTTAACTGGGTAGGTTCCGTGGCACAAGCAGGTGCGTGGTCATTGATGTCTTCCACCAGGATGGTAACCACAGCAACAGAGCTTCGTGGCCCCTGGCTACAACTGTCGCTTGCTATGGCACGAAACATGTGCTGGGAGCGCGTCTCTCTATCCAGCGGCTTCTTCAGATACACGGCGCCTGTTGCAGGATTAACAGAGAAGATTCCAGGAGTGTCATCAACCAGTGCGAAGGTGACTTCCCCGTTTGGACCAAGGTCGGGGTCTAGGGCGCTAAGGCGGAGGATTTCGGAACCCACGGGGAGGCCCTCGCTAACGGAGGCACGGTAGCTCTTGCGGCTGAACACAGGGCTGTTGTCGTTTTCATCGGACAGAGAGATGGAGAGGAGAGTGGTGGAGGTTAGGGCAGATGGACCCTGGTTACAGGCGGTGATGACGAGGGTGTAATTAGAACGTGCTTCCCTGTCCAAAGCTTTCACAGTACTGACGACTCCTGTCACCGCATCAATGGAGAAATGACCATCTGCATCTAAAGGATAAAGGAGAAAAGTAGACTGGGTGAATGAACGTAAATGCTGTAATGTAATGTAATGTAATTGATCCATCAGTAACCATCTCTACCTAATCTATGAGGGAAAAAAACTGAAATTGAAGCTAGATAGCTCCGCATTTAAACTCTCTGGACCATGAAGTGAACCTTTCTATTTTATCATGAACATTTAGAATACATTCACTCATGAATGTATATAATATTACAGGTGGAGAATACACCAAACTTGGTTTGTCATCTGCTGGTTAAGGTTAGGGTTAGGGTCTAATGTGCATGTAGGATAAATATGCTAAGCAAATTCAAAGAAGTGTTACAACCAGTGTTGGGCAGGTACCTTTAAAAAAAAGTAATTAGTTATAGTTACTAGTTATTTCTCACAAAGAGTAACTGGGTTAGTAACTGAGTTACATCATTATAAAAGTAACTAATTACCAGGCAAAGTAATTACTTTTTTAAAATCTCATTTAAAATGACCATAAAATAAATATAAAACATTGTACACTAATCACCTGACGCAGAGAGACGCTTTTCTCCTGGGCAGAAGCTGCACGTCACATAAACATTTTAGCCTTTAACCTCAGCGAGGGAAAAGTAGCGCTTAAACTTCCAGTTTGCAGAAGCTTCATTTTACCAGAGCGGTAGAGAAAACTTTCTATCTCTACGGCTCTGCCTTTGACTGACCATGTGCGTGTGTGTGTGTGCGTGTGTGTGTGTGTGACAACCCGCACTACTTTGCCTCTGATTGGCTAACCATGGAAATGTACTAAATCTAAGCCAATCATCGCATTCTCAGTTACACCATATTTAAAGAAACACCAATCATCATCACTGGTTATGTGTCCCGCCCCGGCCCCGGCCCGAACACACACACACACACACACACACACACACACACACACACACACACACACACACACACACACACACACACACAAACATCACCGTTAGTAATGCCGTTTATTTATAGCGTCGTTATTCCCATCACTGGTTACAACTAGCTTTAGTGAATGATACTTATACCCACTCACTCTGTATAGAGTACTTCACAGTTCCATTGACTCCATTGTCAGGGTCAGAGGCTTGGACGGTGTGAATGACCCCTGGAGGGAGGTTCTCCGGGATGATGATGTGGAAAGATGTCTGAGAGAACTCAGGAGGATTGTCGTTTTCATCCAGTACTAAGCACATTACCGTGGCTGTGCTGGAGAGAGGAATTATCCCACTGTCCTCTGCCTGAACTGCAATCCAGCCAATCAGATACAGTGAGGGACATAACAAGTAAAACAAAATAATCATAGACATGTACACACACTATCAGTCAAAAGGTTGGACACGCCTTCTCATTCAGCTTTTTTACTTAGATTTTATTATTTTTTAAATTGTAGGTTAATATTGAAAAAAAGAAAATAATGAAGGAACACATGGTATTATAAAAGTTACACAAACCAGAATATATTTTGTAATAAGTTAATGATGAACTTTTTTTTCGATAAGTGGTTCTTGTTATAATGGGTAGTAGAACTGTAGTGGAACTGGATTACTAACTGTGTACCAACCCTACCATTACAACTGATGGTCCCAAACCCATTAAGAAGGCAAGAAATTCCACTAATGAACTCTTGACGAAGAACACCTGTTAATTAAACACCATTCCAGGTCAATTCCTCATGAATCTGATTGAAAAAATGCCAAGATTGTGCAAAGCTGTCATCAGAGCAATAGGTGATATGTCAATATTAACCTACAACGTGGGAAATCGTTTAATGAGATCAAACATTACTGAAACTGTCAAGACAATTACCAGTAATGGTGACAAGACACTGTTCTGTTAATGGACATAATCTTTCATAATAAGACAAGACAGTAAGAGCATACTTATCAAATACAAAGCATTGAATACCGTATTTTTCGCCGTATAAGATATAAGACGCACCCAATTTTAAAGGAGGAAAATCTAGGAAAATAAGTGTCCCAAAACTTTTGTCCCTTCTAGATACATTTCATTTACATTACAGCCCAGATCGGGCCCAAAAAATGAAAACCGACATGACCCAAACCCGTGCACTTGTGTCCGAAACCA
>JBBKCR010000080.1:446074-457258 GCA_037577295.1 Ladigesia roloffi | reverse complement strand
CTCCACCTAAACGTCACCATTCTCCACCTAAACGTCACCATTCTCCACCTAAACGTCACCATTCTCCACCTAAACATTACCATTCTCCACCTAAACATTACCATTCTCCACCTAAACATTACCATTCTCCACCTAAACATCACCATTCTCCACCTAAACATTACCATTCTCCACCTAAACGTCACCATTCTCCACCTAAACATTACCATTCTCCACCTAAACATTACCATTCTCCACCTAAACATTACCATTCTCCACCTAAACATCACCATTCTCCACCTAAACATTACCATTCTCCACCTAAACATCACCATTCTCCACCTAAATGTCACCATTTTCCACCTAAACATCACCATTCTCCACCTAAACATCACCATTCTCCACTAACAAAGGCCACCATTCATTCTTTATCTACAAACACCCATTTTTTGCCAAACACAATAATTTTTCTAAATCACCAACACTCTCCGTCAAACCCCAATATTCTCCACCATCAAATGCCGCCATTCCCTTTGTAACATCATCACTGTTCAACAAAACACTAAAATTATCCTCTACCTTATGCTCTTAAGGAGATTTTTCAGTCTCAGTTCCTCTGATTGCTGCTCCTTTCCACCTTTCTCCGATAAATAGTATTCATTGCCCTTTGGGTCTGATGTTATTAATATATAACATTTTATTCCGGGTATTTTTTATCTTGATATAATCACTGAGGTAAAATATTTTAAAATAGGAAAATATGAAATGGAGTTCTGTTATAACAGTGAAAAGATAATTTCTCTCTGTAGTTCTTTCGTTCTGAGCACACAGACAGACACACTCACACACAGTGTTTGAGATTGAGTTATCTTCTGGTGCTCTCTGAGACAGAAATGATAGTGACCATGGAGTCCTGATGGACACAAAGATAAGCAGAGGAAATCCAATTATCTTTTAGTGTTTTCTTTCTAATAGGATCTGTAATACAGAGAAGATCCCTTCGATCGCACTCAGGGAGAGCAGGAGAGAGGAAAAGAGAAGTGAGCAGGAGAGATGGAGGGAGAGATGGAGGGAGAGATAATGACCCCTGCTCTTTTTATGAGGGTATTTCTTCATTAGGAGTGAAATGTGGAGGGTGCAGGGCTGCAGGGGCAGATGAACAGATCCTGATAGAGAAGACAAGAGAAAGAATGAGGTCACCTCCCCATCCTCTATCTGTCTCTTACTCTATCCAACTCATTCTTTATCTCTCTCTCTCGCTTTCTCTCTATAAGAACTATAACAATACGATCTCATCCAAAAAGCAAGAGATGCAAGTGAGTGCCAGCGACAAAACCAAACTTCTCCCACTGTTATCAACCTCAGGTGGCTCTCCGTCCACGAGAGACTAGGCTCCATTTCTGACCTGTGCCCTGGTTCGCTTTCGGATAGGTTCCCTACTGACGTTGTTCCACTTTAAAAACTGCATTGAAGCTAGTTTAAATGCTCGTGTTTTATCTCAAATACCACAGAAAACCCAGATAACATGCTGATGCTCCACTTGAAACACTGCAATGAATCTTATATATCAATTAATTAGAAAAACCAAAATAAGACTTTCTAAGGAACCTGCTTAAAAGTTTCCATCAGTGTTGCAGGGAGCTCTGTAAATTTGTTACATAAATATAAAATGTGGAGCTGCTTCTCTCAGACTGTGTATTCTGTTGTTGATTTGACATTGTGTGTTACCAAATTGAATCAAGTAATAATTGCAGTAAAACACCTGAAATAGCACCGTGATATAATCTTATATAATTTTAATGCAGTTATAAATTTGCAATACAAAATACACAAAAGAATGTAAGTAAATATAAAACAAAGTGTGAATTGGATTGCTGTACCCTTTTAGCTAATGTTTTTTTAGAAGCCTCCATTCTTTGTAAATCAAATTATTGAATAGGCATATTGGAAAGTCCAGTCCAGTCCTCCAATAAATCCTCCAGTTAGAATTATGCCATTACTACTGTGCTAAAATCAATGTTAGCAGGTGTGGTTAAGAAGTTACTATATTTCCAGTCGGGCATTGATCTGCATCCTCTAACGCTCACAGTAACAGGAAAAGGTCCGTGGAATGAAAGACCCCTCAGACATTAAAGGAGCAGACTTAAGGGTCTTCACTCCATTTGTCTACTTCTGAAGTAGCTTGTCCCTGAGCAGCTGAGCTACAGATAAATAGAGAAAGAGAGAGCATTAGAGGGAAGAGAGAAAACCCTCATATTATATTCACTTTACACACACGAGTAATACAGATATAGCGACAACTCAGCAAAGAATCACCTGGGGAATCAATTACAGAGAGAGAGAGAACAGCAAAAGGGCGAAAGAGAAGAAACAATGAAAGAGTGAGGATAAAGGCATGAAAAGAGAGTGAAAGATGTGAGTAAAATAGAGAAAGAAATAGTTAAATATCTGGGTTGTTTATGTTTGGGGGCGGCGCTTAACAAGGTAATCTGACGCACCTGAATGGAATTAGCCTCCACTGCGCGTCTCGCGTGTTGTCGTGTTTTTCGTTTTCTTCTTTCTATAGCCCTGTATTTTTATTACTGTAAAGTAAATTCATTTATTATTGATTTTACTCAGGTATCGTTTTCTTTTGTATAAGCAAGCAAATGACTGCGCATTAATTACAGTACAGTCTTTACAGGGGTAACATTGGTATTATACATGCTAGCTTTGCGGGAGACAGTGTAAACTGTCCAGTATGTATATAAGTTTACCCTTACATGTATTAAACGTTTTAAATGAAATTGTTTGGGGTCATATATAGGTTTTAACTATAAAAATAGATATTTTAGGGTCATGTCTGTGCCTCTGACCTAGTTTGAGGTAAACAATGCAAAAAAAAAAAAAGGATTTCTTTTATTTCTGATTTTTATTTTAGATTTGGATCATAATAAAATGTCTCCTCCTCTGCTCACACAGCAACGTGGTTTAAAGCAGAAGTGTAGAATCCCATTTTTCATCACACTTTCTCCACTTGTTTCAGAAAAAATATGAGTCGGAGATCATTTAGATAAAAAATAGTAATAGTGTTGCGTTGTTGACCTGCAGTCCGCTGTGCTATAAGATTATCCTATTCCTCTCATCTTTCTCTCTCTCCTGCAGAAGCGCTCTCTCACTCTCTCGCGTTCTCCCTCCCCGACTTCAGGACACGTTCATTTTTCACTCTCCTTCATTTGACTATTTTTCACCCAAAAGGACGCGCTTAATTCCTGATACTCCTCGTCTGGCCTGACCTTGAAGTGGAGGAGGAGGAGGAGGAGGAGGAGAAGATGAAGAGACTGCCATCCCTGCATTGTGACCAGTCCATTAAAATCACACAATGAAAGAGAGAGTGTGGAAGAAATATAAAAGAGGCGGAGAGAAGAAGGGATGCAGCAGGAGAGATAGTTTGGTGATAAGTTGTTTCGCCTGCGTTAACCTTGATGCTCACTGTGACAGTCAAGGGCAGATGGTGATGACACCTGCTTTATCTCTCTCTCTCTCTCTCTCTCTCTTTCTCTCTCTCTCTCTCTCTCTCTCTCTCTCTCTTTCTCTTTCTCTTTCTCCTTCTCTTTCTCTCTCTCTCTCTCTTTCTCTCTCTCTCTCTCTCTTCTTACTCTATTTCTGTCTTATTCTCATTTTGTCCCATTTCTTTAATTCTCATCTCTCTTTTCTCTCTGTGTTTTCATTTCTTTTACTTTCTTTTTGTCCTGCTTTCTTTTCTTTCACCCTTTCTTTTTTCTTTGTCATTTTTCATCTTTTCTCTTTTGCTTTATTTACTTTTCCTTCTTTCTTTCATCCTGTTTTCACTTTCCTCTATTTTCTTTTCTCCCCCTCTGTCCTTTCTCTTTTTCGTTGCCCTCTCTCTATCCTCTTTCCCTTTCTTCCTGTTTTCATGTTCCTCTTTCTCTGACTCTCTCTTTCCCCTCTCTCTTTCTAATAATCTCTCCTCTTTTTATTCGGTTTCCCCCTTTGTTTCTCATTTTCCCTTTCTACTCTTTTCCTTTATTTTTCCTTTTTGTTTCGAATTTTATCCCCCCCCGCCCAACACACACACACACACACTCTCTGTGCACTCCTCCGTACTACACTCGTTTGTTTGCTGCGCTGTCGTCTGGGGAACGGGATGTTGAGGGAAATCAATACTGCGTTTCTGAGGATGACAGGAGCATCGTTCCAGAATTGAAGCGCCTGTCAGGCGGTGTCATTCTGTGACTTTTGTTCGCCATTGTACTTTTAAGGCGTCATTTTTCTTCCCCTGTCAGTCTTCCCTCTCTCTCTCTCTCTCTCACACGCTTTTGTCTGCATTCCCTGGGCTGCGGCTGTGATGTTCTGCATCCGGCAGGAACGCAATGGGTCGAAAGATCGAGTGCAGTGAGAGTCTCTTCATTTTCTCTTTATGCATCTCAGCATTTTATTATTTCCTCTAAAAACTCCCCAACCAACTGAAGGAACATAGACTGCCCATCAAATGTCTGCAGACAGCTTTTCAGAATATTTTTAATGGGGAATTTCTCCAGTGATTTTAAATTAGTGCATCATTAAGCAGTTAAAATGTAAACAAGGTCTTTCAAAGTAGATTTGGTGTGAAACGTTTATTTTAGAGTCTAGAATCTTGGCTTGCAGAAACTGATTTGTTCACAGTGGTATTGAATGGTACCAGATGTCTGGCTTTAAAAGCTCCTTAATAGAATATTATATGAAGGCATTATAGGTTTTTTTGTAGTTTTGGAATTTTTTTACCTATAACTTCTTGGCGTAGGGATACAGACAGGGCACCATGTTCAGATTTTCCACTATTTTACCATAATCAAATCTCTATGTAAACTCTTAGAAGACATGTATAGGATTGATGATGGGAATGGAAGGTAAAAAAAATTGAGTTTTTTTTTAAACTGTGTGATTAGCACATTATTTTGTTCATGTTTGTTTATTTGTTTTTTTGTCTTGTACAAAAGTAAACATAGCTATGGTGGCACACATCACTTAATGGAACTTGGAGAAGAGCAGTAAAGTCGTGTTCAACTCCGCTTTCATAAACTGTTTGTGCTGAGTTAAATGTTCCTGACGGGCCTAATGGCCATCAGATTAAAGCGGTTGGGTGTGAGATGTTTTGGTGAGTGTGTGATTTGCTCTCGGGGTTGAATTGGGTCTCCACCCTGTCTGATTCTGTCACAGAAAACACGGGGGCTAAAACAAATGAGGATAATTGCTCTGTCTTACGCCTTTAACACTCCACTCTCAGGCTCCTCACATGTAACCCATGATCACAGACTGTTAGCATTACGTTAGCCGTGACCTCTGAGCATTAACTGTACGTCTGAAAGGACATACAGGATAAATTGTGCTTCCTTAAATTAGGTTTCGCATCAAGATTTTTTCTAGGCAGGGTTGTACCTATTGTCAAAAAACAGCAGTGCTCTGGTCGATTTGGTCTGTCAGGGTTAGGTGATGATAAACTGATGAGCAGAAGTGCAAAAAGACAATCAGAAATTAGTTTTTTGTACATTTTAGACTGAAATCCCTGAGGTCAGACCTACAAACTGTGTAATCTCCACATATCCAGACAGGTTGGGTCAAAATATACCATAGCAGTTTTCCACAAGAGAAAACGTTCAGTTTTTACCTTCATGGCACATTATCACATGTAGAAGTGATTTGTTTTGCTTTGCAAGGATAAAATCAGTATATGTAACGTTAGTTTCAAGTTTCAAGTTTCAGGTTTATTGTCATATACAGATAACAATGTAGCGTCATTACCTGTAATGAAATTCTTAGGCTCGTGTTCCTTCAACTTTGCACAATATTATATACAAATTGTAAAAAAGAGAAAATAAAAATAAAAAATAATAATGAAAATTAAAGTAAAATAAAGTAAAGTAAAATAAATAAAAATAAGTAGAAGGTGGAAATAGGTGCAATATAAATAAAAATAAAGTAAAGTAGAAATAGTTGCATTATAGAAATTAGGAGAAATTAGGAGAACCATAAGCAATTAAATCGGTAAAAATCAATGAAATTATTTAGGTATTTTAAAATTAAGATGTTACAGTTTTAATACATAATAAATATTCATAGTGGAAGTAACCAGAGCTTAATGCCTGACTGGACCTTAACAAGTGCTTAACACCTGACTAGATTTTAACCAGATCTTGATGCCCAACTAGACCATAACCAGACAATAATGCCTGACTAGAGCTTAACTAGAGCCTAACATCTGACTGAACCTTACTCAGAACTAAACACTTGACTAGACTTTAACCAAAGCTGAACACCACACTGGGTCCTATCTAGAGCTTAACACCACTTTTAACCTGCGCTTAACACCTGACTAGGCATTAAACAGAGCCTAATGCCTCACTAGTTCTTAACCACCACTTAGTAGTCGATTAGAATGTAACCAGAGCTCCAAGTAGAATTTAAAAGGTGAGTAGGATTTTGGGGGAGTTGTTAGTTAGCCTGTCTAAAGTATCGCTTTAATACACCAGTTTTGGTGATGCCATCCCTCTGCTTTTCCTTCAAGAGGCTGTGATGGCGGAATTTCTACTTTCTCTGATAAAAACAGCCCTGCATGGCTCAGAATCATGTAAAAGAGTTTTGGTGCCGTCGTCACAAGCTGATAAAGTGCCTGTTTATGGCAACATGTTTGAACTTGTGACAGCTAATTAATAATGTGTTAATCAGCAGCTGGAAGTGGAGAATACAGGCAGGTTGTTTTCTCTCTGATGTGATACAGACAGAACCTTTTGGCAGGAAATCAGAGCTTTCAGCATGACTCTACACTGGGGTGGAGGCCGTGGAGCAAACACCATATTAAAGCCCAATTAATTACAATTAGCCTTATTAATATTAGGGCCAAAGTCACAATATTTAGATCTAACGCAAATGATTCACAGATTGACCATCTCCAAATGTTACCCCAGATGTTGTTACCCCAGATGTTGTCAATCAGCCCATACATGTTTGAAGTCCAGATTTTGCTTTAGATTAGAGCAGGAGATAAAAGGCTAACACCACTTACACAAACCCCATAGAGACAAAAAACAAAAAGCTCAACCCACTCAAATCACAGCTCACCATTAAGGTGGAACAGACTTGTGGATGTGGTTTAGGAGACAGTATGACTTACTGTGCACTGTAAAACAAACAATGGCAATATATATTGTTTATGTCAGAAAATATCTGTATCTCAGTAGCTTTTGGGTTAATTTATCATGAAATGTGCACACCGTGTAAAATTACGTGCAGAGAACTCAATCTGAACTAAATGCACATTCTGAAATTTCATTTTCCTAATTTAATTTAAATTTAAACCCACTTTACTTTAACTTATGCTGAAAATTTAACATCATGATACAAGCAGACCCTTGGTAAAAATAGTGTATAATCATGTCCTGTGCAACACACAGCACTGTAGAAATGTGTGAAATAAAGAGGTACGGTGTGTGTGTGTGTGTGTGTATGTATGGGTGTGTATGTATGGGTTGTATATCAGCAGACAATATGCTGCATTTGAACCTGTGCATTTGTGTTTGTGTCACCTTTTTTTCTTTTTTTCCCCCTCTTTTTCCTTCATTTCATTCCCTCTGGCTGGTGTTTCCCATCTCAAACGTTCAATCTTTTTACCCGGACTTGACCTTCTGTGTAGACCGGAGACAAATTACACTCTCCCTCTCGCTCTCTTTCACTCGCCCTTTCATCTATATTCCCGCGACTGTGGCAGACAGTCAGATAGGTTAACGTTTATGCATTCAGACCAAACCCTTTCGGTGATTCTGGCTTTGCTTTAAGGTCGGAGTGCCGTTAAGCGCCACCGAATGAGACGTAGATTGATAATTAGGGGAAGGCTATGTCCAGCTAATGCGATTCATCTCTATGGATTTTCTGTCATACGTGAAAAGTGGAGGGCTAAATTGGAGAGGAGGGCCCATTAGAAGGCATTTTGCTGTGTTTACTGCAGGCTCTGCGAGGGCTTTCTCTGAAGCAGCGGGTTTAGACCGCTCTATCTGTGGCCCAGTCCAGGCCTAATTGAATTTGGACCCATAACACACACAATGGATGGAGCAGAGGGAATTGCATTAAGGAAAGCTCCGCTTCGCTGCTGTAACCTTTCGGCTTGATTGCTGTTTGCTAGACATTGCATCACTGAGCCTTACAATAAAAGAGGACCAGTAAAAGAGTGTGTGTATCCGTCTTTTGAATGCTTTTTGTAGGGCCTTTGTTGTTTGACTCAAATTGAAATGCTCTGAGTTCTTCATACTTAGCTGTTCTACATAGTTTTGTTATATTGCAGATTTATTATAACACCCACTATTACCCATATAGTCTGTTAAGCATAAGCTACAATTAAATAAACAACTTTGTTAGTGTGACCAATGTAATGAATACAGGTTTTAATGACTTAAGGCTCAGAGGTTTAAAAAAGCAGCAGTTTAATACAGTAAACCCTAAAATGTTTATGTTTCTACCGTGAATAGCTTTGAGTTTAAATTGTTCAGTATCTACAATAAATAACTGTTGATCATTAACTGCTTTGAATGACTAGTATCTACTATACATTTTTTTATATCATATTAATACAATTATACATGTTTGATTTCTACAATTGATTTTTCTAATAAAAGGATAAATTATCTTCTGTGAATTAGTAATTCTCTGCTAAGATTTATTAAATGTCTACAATAAACGATGCAACATCAAACAATTATTTAGTGTCCACTATGAATGATTATGTTAAAATGATCAATCATTTTGTCTGTACTTTATTTTGTAAAAATGATGAACAGTTCAGTTTAGTAACTACAATGAATCAGTTAATATCTACAATGAATTACTGAGTAAAAATGAAAATCTATTCAGTAACTAGTATGAATTATTCAGTGCCTATTATGAAATGTATGTGTAAGTTCTGTAGTAATGAGTGTGTGGACCCCCAGATTTGGCGCTGAAGGAGTTTTATTTATTAATTGGATGCAGTTTTAGAAACAGTAGAACGTGTTTTGTTTGTGTACTTATTTTCTTTGCTGTTAAAAGATAACAGCGTAAAGTTTCTTTTATCATAAGATTTCTTCGGTACGAGGTGCTTTGTTACACATCACGTCAGGGTTCAAAGGCCTTCTGATAACAAATTCTGACAGAGAAAAATGTGCCCCCTTGCATTGTGGGTATTTTCTACATTTTTTAGCGTAGCCCAAAGGCATTAGCAAATACGTGTCCAGTGTTATTAATCACCGTGACAACAGCTTGGAAATGACCCAGAGTTCCATTTGTTTCCTGTGTGTATAGAGTTACTCACACACACACACACACACACACACACACACACACTCAGGCATCAAAACCTGGATCTCAAACTGCTTTGAGTTTTCCTCCTGCTTGTTTTTCAGCATTTCTGATGAAGAGCATGCTTCCTGGACTTAAACTGAGAAGTGTTGCATACAGATCAAGTTATGAAAGACTGTCTGAGTGCAAAACTTAGGTCATTTAAATTAAATGAGTAAGTTGTATGTCTTTCACACACAGCCACACACAGTTCCAAGTGTCTTGTGACGCAGACAGAATTTACAACAAAGGAATTTAACATTATTTATTTACATAGAAATAGAAATAAGGTATATAAAATATTAAAACATTTATAAAATGTGCATATATATACATGTGTATATATATATATATATATAACCACACATTATATATATATTTATTAGGGTGTGCAGAGCAGCTGATATTTGTATTTGTTAAAAGGGGAAATAATTTGTAATTGTATTTGTATTTGGGTAAAATTTATAATGCAGCGCACAAACAACATCAGAATCTCCTCCTGAACTTGAGCTCGTAGAATGGGGGAGGGGGAATACCTAAAAGTGAAAGTGATCAATCGGTCACACGTGAACACACCACTGCACACAGTGTGAACAGCACCACATTCCTTCTCTGCATTTAAAATAATTCATCAAGTGAAGCAGCGGTAGCCATGAATTCTGCACCCGCGTGGAGAGCAGTGTGTGGGGAGTGTACCGGGGAGCCGTGTGTGGGGAGTGTACCGGGGAGCGGTGTGTGGGAACGGGGAGCAGTGTTAGCAGTGTCAGGGTACCTCAGTGGTTCCTAGCTGTCTGGAGGATCGACCCACGACTGTCTGACTGCAGAACGAGTGCCTAAACCAGCGTGTAACGGAGGGAGGGGGTTCCCGATTACAAATATTTTTTTTAACTATATGTCTGAATACGGTATTCGTAAAAAAACATGTGTGCCAATCCGAATACGGTAATTGTATTTGGCTCCACCCCTTATATACATATATATATGTATATATACAGTCTGAAATAAAGAAATGTAATATAAAATCCTGTGTAAGTTACTTCTATTATTACACTTATTTATTAAATACCAAATGAATATTACAGTATAGAATGACTTTGTGTTCTCTGGGTGCAGAATTGAAGAAAGTTTGATTAAGCTTAATTTTGAAACAAGCCTTTGTCTCCATTGTTGTCATTTTGAGTTACATTTTTTTTTCTTAATTTGAAATGTGAAATACTATCCAGATAATCCATACCATTTATTTAGAACATAAGAAAAGATACAGCTGTTTCAAAATAGGTGTTCTATTGCTTAACCTGATGTTCAGGGAGCAGGCCCGTGAAGATCATATCTCACACTCTGTGTTTGTGTCTGTTTGCAGTCTCATTGTGCTCAGTATTCCGCTGATAAACGTGAAGAAGAGAAAATGTGTGATCACCTGATCAGAGCGGCCAGGTACAGGGACCATGTGACCGCCACCCAGCTGATCCAGAAAATAGTCAACATCCTGATGGACAAACATGGAGCGTGGGGAACCTCCTCCTACAGGTAATACAGAACACACTTATGGAGAACACACCTGTTCAGAACTCACCTGTCTGGATGCACCCACTCAGAACAGACTAGCTGAACACACCTACACAGAACATACCTCTCTGAACACACTTACACAGAACACCCTTCTAAAGAACATATACACTAGCATTTGCACAGAATACATCTGCCTGAACACGCCTATACTGAACACATCTATAAGGAACACAGCTGTCTGAACACGCCTGAACACATCTATACGGAACAGATCTGCCTGAACACGCCTGAACACATCTATACGGAACAGATCTGCCTGAACATGCCTATACTGAGCACATCTATATGGAACAC
>JBBKCR010000080.1:393738-408996 GCA_037577295.1 Ladigesia roloffi | reverse complement strand
ACTCGCCTGCTTTTGTAAACCAATGGTCTCGGTCTCGACTTGGTCTCGACCCTTCAAAGACTCGGTCTTGACTTGCCATAAAGGAAATGAATAGGATATATATAAGGCAAGACTTTCTCAAAGTAAAATAATACAGATATTGGTGATTCGACAATTGTAAGAATTTTGACAACAAATCTGGCGACAAACTTCTTTTAAACAGCTCAAAGCAAAAATTGGGGTTTCTAGGATTTAAAAAAAAATATTTTCTGAGGTTGTGTTTCCAGTGCCACACAGTCTACACAGGTATAATTTGCTTTTCAGAAACGAATGGAACCTCAGACCTCCAGGTTTTCCAAATTTTTGCTTTTTCTATGACATAAGTTGGGTTGGGAAAAAAATCTAGAACAGCGTTTCTCAAACTTATTTGTCCAGGGGACCAATCATGTCAGGCTTTGTAGCTACACGGCCCTGCATAAACGACATCACAAGCTACGTCAATCTGCACGTTCAGCACCATTTGGTAGTGTTCAAAGGGGTAGTTAAAAACCCATAAAACAAAAGAGTGAAAAAAATTGGTTTCTTGGTCCTTATATATATACTTCTATAAGAACCAAGAAAGTTAGGGGTTCTTTTTCTTCACTTGTTTGTTTTATGGGGTTTTTAATTATCCTTTTGAACACTGCGAGATGGTGCTGAACGTGCAGATAGACTTTGTAGTGACTGCAGAGATGAGATCAGAGCTGGATCTGACCGAATTTTGATTGTTGCAGCAGCGAGGCTCCACGGACCGGCAGGGAACTTCACAGACCGGTCCGCTGCCCATAGTTTGAGAAACACTGGTCTAGACCATCCGCCGGGTGTCACTGAGGACCATTTTGAAGACCTTGGGCAAACCTTAAAATTAAATACTTACCAAGTACAAAATCACACCACCTTGCTCCTAGAACACCCCTACTGCTCCTCGATTGTCGTGTCATTTTTGCTGGGGGGAACTCACTTGCTTGAGTACCTCTGCATTTTTTGGCCGACTTGTTCTGGTCCACCGTAGATGAGAGGGAAGAAGTAAACGACTTTTCCAACATAGTGGTTTCACTGCTTATTTGCTCCTCATTTTCAATAGAGTCATCACACCCAGGAGGTGATATATTGAACCTCACAGAGCAAAGTTTACAATCTTCAGTGATTGATTTTGTGTTGGGAGAGTTGATCTTTTTCAGAAAAACCCTGCATTCCTTCAGGGTCTCTGGACTCCAAGCTTTAGAGCTAATGTCCTCCTCCTTGGGAATCCCAATTATACTCTTGGACAATTTGCTCTCTGAGATATTTGATGAATCCTGTACTTTATTTACTGAGGTAACCAGTTCTTTTGATAAACCTGTTGTGGCAAGACTAGTGATCAAGTGATTCCTGTGGTGAGTTTTCCTTGCTCTAGTTTTGAACTTAGACTTTGCTCTGAGCAAAGTTGTTCTGTAGTCTATCCATGTTCCACAAGACGCCTTGAACAGGTAGCATTTAACAAAAGACTGCCTCGGATACACTGTGGCTTGTGCTTGTCGATGGATTGCTGGACTCTTTGGGATAACTTTAGCAAATTTCTTGACATGTTTCCTGAGCCGTTCTGCTTGTGGGCTAGGGCAAACATTCTCTCTACAAGAGGATCTGATGGTGTTGTAATGAAAAATGTCATAGGAATTTTTTGGACTGGCTTTCTTCACAATAGGCAAAGACTGAGTCTCAGTGGTTTGCATAAACCAAGAGCAAAGCTTTTCCTTGCTGTAGTTTCTCTCAAACAGCATTTTTACAGCAGATGACCTCTTGGCCAAACCAGCAACTTTTTCACTTGACTCCCCTTTCTGTTTTTTCATGTTTTCTGACTTTTTTGCCTCAAGGGCCCCTGACACCCATGTGTCAGACATCAACCTGATCCTTCTGGCTAACTCTTCATTCAGAGTTTCAGGCGATGCAGTAATAGGCCACCACTTGAGGCTCTCATTTGTGGCAAAAATTGAGTCCCCTGAAACTCCAGAAAAGTGAATAACACTATTCCTGGGACTCACCTTGCTAATCTTTCTAGAAAGTGCATTGTTAGCAGAAACCTCAGGCCCAAACTGATGTGTCTGGTGGTTGCTCTCACTACTAGGCTTCATTAGCAGCTTGTGTGACCTACAAATCAGTCCACTGCTACGACTAAACGACTTGGCTGTAGCAACTGAGTACAGCAAATGAACTGAGGGTTTTCGCTCCCTACTAGAATATCTAACAGGTACAAATGATCTGGAAAGCTCAGTGGCGTCTTCCATGGAATCCACCCCATCTTTGAGAACATTACCAGCACGGTCAGTCATTGTCTTCTGCGGTTCCGAAGGTTCAAAGTCCATGACAAGTGCCTTGCGTTGCACAGGTGCATCTTTTGTGTCTCTCTTCATGTGAATCTTGCGTTGTCTTGGGGACACTGTGGTAACAGTGACAGAAATTCCAGAAATCTTGACCTTAGGCGGCCTTCCTGGTTTTCTCGTCAATGCCAATTCACTCTGCTTTTGACATTTTATGTTGTTATTTGAATGGATAAAGCCTTTCCTATCTTCCACAGGCATCACAAAACGCAGAGCCCCACTGGTATTCATCCTTTTAGACTCATTATTTGGACTGCTACTGTGAGCTTCGTTAGCTACTTGGTTTGTAGAATGAGCCTCAGATACGACTCTTCTAGCCTTTCTTGACCTTCCATATGTGATAGTAATTTTCAGATTTTTGTTGCCATCATCTTCACTTGATTGTTTGCATGCTGCAGGATTTACAACATTATCACTTAAGCCATTTGGGTCTGTAGTCTTGGCTTTAGGAGGTCTACCAATGGGCCGTTTGACTGCTTTTTCAATTTTAGGCCCGAACTTTTTTGGCCGCCCACGACGTCTCTTAACAGGGGTTGTTTCTTGCATTGCTGGTAAAGCCTCACCAACCCCACTTGCAGATTCAGTCAAATCCACCTCATCAGTGGATACCCCTTCTTCCGGTAGTTTGATGCCAATACCCATAAAGGCAAAATTCTGTGCAGAATCTATTTGTACATCCTCGGCCAAGGTTTGCTTGGTCTTTCCTGCCCATGAAGACTCTACGCAAGGATCAAACGTTTCTCCATCATGGTCTGAATCAACATCTGCAGTTCTGAGTGTGTATTTAACCCCAGTTTTACTCTTCACAGGTGAAACTAGCATGAGCTTTATTGGACTTACATATGTTAAACCAAGTTGCTTCGTGTGCTTCAGGCTATCTCTATCAGAAGACTGACCCGCAGATTTCTGAGGCTCCACTACACTTTGTACTCCACACAGTTTTATCCTTTTTGCAGGAGATGTGCAATCACCACTTTTATTTTCACATGATAATTTCTTTGGCGAACCAGTTAGTGTGTTAATATCCTCACTCAGTGGAATTATCACATGATCTTGACCTTCAGTTTTGATCAGACATTCAGGATCACTTTTAGTGGATGTGAAGGTCTCTGTGAAGTCAGGTGTGCCTGTAGTTTTAATGTTCGAAGAATGCTTGACGAATATGCTCTCAGAAAAACAGGCAGCATAATACATTTTTCTGGGCTCTGTGACATAGGAGGAGAACCGTGGAGGTGGTACAATTTTTCTCCTGGATCTTCCAACTTCTTCATTTGGTTGTAATATTTCACTTCTGTCCTGTTGGGACTTTGAGATTGTCTTGCTGTGGGAAAACTCAGTTTTATTCTGTTCTGTTTCCTTGCATAGAAGAATTTCGGGCAGGACACCAGGTTGCTTTCCTCGTTCCTCTTGATAGCTTGTTTTTTCTGAAGTTAAGCCGCCCTGAGCACCTTTCCCAATGACGGGTTCTTGTAAGTGCTCTGTTTCTAATGTTTCAGGTATGCTTTCTGGAAAACTAGATTGTCCTTCAACAGAGTGAATGGAGGGCTCTGAATATCTCGGACACTTCACCATTAACTTTCTTTTGCATGCAGAAGTATCCAGCCTTGCAAGATCTCGTTTGATTTGCAAGCTCTGTCTGCGGGAGGCAGGAAGGTCAGGGGATTTACTCATGGCAGCCAATCTGTCCTGTCTTCGGCGAGAACGAGTCTGTGGGGACCGTGACTCTGCAGCCATGCGTTGCTCAAAAAGCTCCTTCAAGTCGTATTCCTTGTCACTGCTGTTATGCAACACGGTAGTTATGATCTCCGTCAAGTGTGTATCATTGCAAGCTTGTGTGTTTTGACTGGCATGTGTGGACTGTGTAGTCTGCTCTTTCTCAGATGGCCGAATGTTCTTTAGTTTTTCTGTAAATTTATCCATTATATCACTGAAAAACGATCCACAGTGTTTACTCTCTTCTTCAGTGTCAGACTGTGCGTATTTAAATAGAGCAGTGGGAAATTCCCCAGCATGCAGAGTGTCTGATTTTGGAGCTTGATCTTCCCCTCCTGCTTCAGTTTGGTGATGCAGAAGATGAGGTGGTTTACTTGGAGCCACAAGCTCCTGACCTTTACAGCTGGCTGTTTGGTCACCCGTTTTACAGTCCATTTCCACTGGCCTTGGCGAAAGTGGGGGCGGGGAGGGACTGCGGCATGTTTGGCCAGTGTTTTTAGAATCAAGGATGCCAGAATGGTTGAACTGGACACCAAGCATACTCTTTGCATGGGTAATGCACAAGTTTTCACTGCTGTGTATTTTATGATGAGGGCAGCAAACGATGGAGCTTGGACAAATTATTTTGCCACAACATCCAAGTGCTAAGTTTTGGCAAGTAAGCCCATTAAGAGCCTTCATACAGATACAAACAGAAGTAACTGTGCATGTTCTCAGTCCACAAGGAGTTAAATAACCAGCACAGCCAGCTGTTGTGCAGTTACTTAGCGTGCAGGGTAAAGAATCACTAGATTTCCTTTCAGAGGGACAACAGTAAGACTCAGTTTTAGCCCTCCACCAGTGGGCATCCCTCTGAGCCAAAGCAACACTGTAATCCTGACGCATGTCCTGCAGGATACGGTAAAGGAGCTTTCTGTGGTAAGAGCAGACTGAAGACAGGACCTTCTCCAAAACGGTACCTCTCCAATCCTCCTGCTCTTCCTTCTTTGCTTCCATTCTGCACTGGTCCTCTTCCATTGACACCAAGGAACTATATGAATAAATGGGGATACATAATTATTCATTTCATCTGATGAGCAGCTACAAAAATAAAAAAGGACCAGCAGTAGCTCTGTTCATGCGAAGATTGATGTGCAGATCACAAGATTTATACAGCAAAAATATTTCACCTCTATCAACCTTTTATGTTAAGCACACAATTGCATAAAAATGGGACATTTTAAATTGACAATTTTTTTATTGACAGCTTGTAGAAGGCAGAGGATGACGATTGTAGCAACGCTCACACTCAAGGAAACTTCATTTATACAAAGCATCCGTAATTCCTGTTAAGCAGCCAAACCATCTGCCTCTAGGTGTCGCTTCAAAATAACCACAAGCAAACCCATTTCTGCAGGCAATACACTGTCAGAGATAAACAAAAACATAGATTGCATGAGGACCTTCAATCGTTTAAGGAGGTTTAGGTATAGTTAACATAGAAAAATTACATTTTTGAGTGTCAAATAGAAAAGAAAGAGTTTCATAAACCAACACTCGAAGAGCCCAATTTTAATTCATCTTTAAAAGCTGAAAGGACTTATAACCTTTTAAAAGAAACATTAAAAGAAACAACAATGTTACAGTTAGCATCAGTAATTTGATCCAAAACATGGTGTTTAGTAACCTTCTACATCAAGTTCAAAAGATAGAAACTCTGGAGTGTTTTAATGGCCTCTCTCCGTGAAAAGCCCTTTCTCATGTTAGTAAGAAAACAAAAGGAAATAAATAAAGCAACTAGGACAATCACAAGGAGAAAATAACTTCATTCAAAAAGGACATTAATATATGCATGCAATTATAATTAAACACATTTCACATTAAATCTGAGAGCAACAAAGTGCTTTGATAGAAACTCAACACACTATAGTTTGATTTTCGTCACAAAGAAATAAATACATGTGTACAACACAAAACACAAACATTTTAGAGAAAAAAATTCAATGATTCATAGTGCAACTGATGTATGCATAAATAAACGATTGCAATTAATTTATCCTGCTTCAGCTTATGAATGTGACAAAACTATTCCCAAACACACCTGAAGAGAATCACAAAGTGTTTTACTCTGGACTGAGAAACCTGGCGATTATGGACGGTTTGTTTTAGCGACCTGCTAAAAGATCTCACAGATCTGTGGAGCTTAGAGAATAGGGCTTCGTGGAAAAAAACCAAGACTGTCTGTCGGAACCCTTACAGCTCATCCTTGGACATACTGCAATTAAAAGGGCAGTTACACCTTTAATTTTATTTGTAATCTTACCCTGAGGATACTCTATGGCTACATTAAGACACCAAACTCAATCCATCAAATTTGGTTTCCTGTACCTGATTTCATCCGCAAATAATCATTTGCTGAAAACACAACATTGTTACAAGAACTGTAAAGAACTAATTCACGTGTTGAAAACATTGTATTTGGAAAACATTACATTTTAGTGGAGATTAATTTGCCTTCACCTCCACTCAGGGTGCCAAAAATGGGTTCATAGCACAATGCCATTGAAGAATCACATTTGGATCCTCAAAAAACGTTTAATGTAAACTGGCCATGTCAGCATAAAGAGCCTTTTTTTTTCTAAGTTTAAGTAACTTTCATATATACAAACATGGTTCAGATCCTGAGAAGTCTAGTTCTATCAAAAGCCTGTAACACCTGCTCTGGCTAAGTTTCTTCAGAGGTTCCTGCTTGGCTGGAGTGTTAAGTAAGGCTACGCTTGATGAAGGTTGGAGCTGAGCATAGCAGAAAAGAAGATCTCCAGGAGGAAGGATAATGACCACTGATTTTCATCAATCTTACTTTTAAGCAACCAAAAGCAGTTCCTCTATAGCATTGGCCAATGATCTCTTTGTGCCACCATTGTTTCCACACACCCGAGTGAAACTGAATCAATGCAGTTCTATAACCTATGAGCACTAAATTACTTTGAGCTTTATTTTAAATCCATCACTACGATATCAAACGGGGAGACCTGAGAAATATTTCACTGTAAAAAGTACACTAAAGGTAAGAAAACGTCACTCGAACACCGGTGGGACTGCCCTCCAGTTAAAATAAAAATAAAGACAAAACAGTGTTGTGCCTGTAATGTTTACACCCCCATGAAAATCAACAGCGATATAAACTGTTAGCTATATATCTGCAGATATAAAATCGTTTCTAACTGCCAGAAAAAAAAGACCTACTTTGAAATGAGTTGTAAAAACAGGCACTATGCAAAGTTAAGAAGTCATAAGGAACATTCAGTGGTTTATAGGGCAAATGTTTTTTAAGAATCTCCACAAAGGTTTTTTTTTTCTTTAAAAGGACACTAACAAATATACCACATACAGGATTTCACAACACAAAGACTACTACGTTAACATTGCAGGTAGAAATTCTTATATTTTTCCAAAGCTTTAAATCACAAAATTCACATTTAATTCTAGGGCTACACTTTATAAAGAGCTGCATGTCCCTGTGCCTGTATTCAAATACACACCACTTTCAATATGGCCAAGTCAATTGTATTATAAACCATACAATTTATAAGGGCTGGAACGAGAGGTGTATGTGCATCTTGTTGTAAAGTGCAACCTAGCCTTTTCCTTCAATTATAATCAAACTCACTAAAACAGGTCCATGCTATGGAAAAGGGGAGGTGGGGGGGTTGTAAATAAAGAATTTCAGGTTCATTAGCAGTACACAGATTGCAGCCAGTGAGAAAAAGGTCAGTATTGTTCTAGGAAATAGTGAAAATCATAGGCGGCAATGATGACCTTGTGTTAAAGATGACTTATGGGACTGGTATTAAGTGACACTCAATAACGGAAAAAGCTTAAAGTAGGTGGAAGCTAAAATCAGGTGAAGCTCTGGGGCAACAGAATGCTATAAAAAGAAAAATGAAGCAAAGACGTGTCCACAAAGACATGGCCATATTCCAGTTCAGAGCAGCTCTGCTGATTACCAGGGACTTAAAGCAGCAACGGAGGGGTGGAGTCACTAATCAAATCTAACCCACTGAACGAAGATTCAATTGGAAAAACTAGTTTTGACTGTTGGGAATGATGTCATCACAGTACTTAAATTTATAACTCAACACTAACACTTCGCCACAGCAGAGCAGCCGGCTTAGCAGTAGCAAGCAAGGACTCAGAAGAGCACATTTTCCCCCCTACCCTGCTCTTCAGCTGCCCTGCTGCCGTCGTAACTTGCCATCCCTAATTAAAGCAGATAAAAGAGCTCTGAGCTGCTAGGAGAACATGGCGCTCGCTCTTGCACGGACATTACTAAAGCAGCTTTATCTGGAGTGTAATTAGGTTATAAAAATGACCCTGAAGTGATATTTTGGTTACAGCAGACATAAACAGAGCCTTTTGTGATTTACAGGAAATAAATGACAACAAAACAGAGCAGAACTCCAAGCAGCAGAGAAAAAAAATCTCCAATGAGGTTTTACAGCAGTTTTGAGTGATAAAAAGAAAACCTTAGATTAATATTTAGTATTAAACGACACATTCACTAGAACTATCAAGCTTTTTTTTTTTCCTGTGCACATTTTTGACATGCATCATGTTGCATTCCAAACTTACCCCAAAACAAGTTCACTGAAAAGACGAAAAACATTTTTTAGCCAGCAAACTTCAAAACGGTGTATTTGTGTTACTGGAATAAAAATGAGCATGACAGCTAATTTAAGAGGGGAGGACTGTTACAACCTTTAGTAACAAAGCCACCTGATGCACTTCGTTGCAAACTCTTCTGCAACTGTGCGAGTCTTTTGATGGAATGAATGTTCAGATTAGGTCGGAGTTCGAATTTTTGAATGTATGTTCCCCAAATAAATAAAAAAAATGTCAACTAGAATTTTCCATAGGCAACTCACATTCTATGTTCTCGTATTTAAGAGTAACTGCCTCCATCATCCACTAGAGGCCAGTGTAGTGTGCCATATGGATCTTTAATTTAGGCGAAGAAATACAGAGACTTTAGCATCTACAGGCTACCGCACGCGAGACCAGATTCCAGATAGTATGGAGCTCAGACACAGCATATACATATCCAGCTACTTTTTACACTTTACTCATTTAACACATTTATATTTTCAGTGAATTTATCATGACTGGTTTTAAGTTAATCAACCTTAAATGCTAACTTTCTGATGAATGGTAAGAGGTGAATTAAGTTACAGTATGGCTAAGAACGGAACGTCAGGTAAAACCACTAGCAGTTAGTAGGGATGCACCGATACCGATATCTGGTATTGGCCTCGATACCACATTTTCTTAAGTACTCGTACTTGTTAAATATCCACGATCCCGGGGACCGATACCGCGGTCTGAAAATGTCTGTTTGAGTGGCGTGTAAGGGGTTAAATTAATTTTTATTGTGTAATATTGTTGCATACAACATGCTTTTCATTTTCAATAAATGTTCTTAAATTCAAACTAGTCCCTTGTTTTTTTTGTTAAATTATATGACTATAGCTGTTACCTGTACATTTAAATCATGTTTTTATTAAGTACTCTGTATCGGCGAGTATTAAATTGCAAGTACTCATACTCGTTTTCCAAAAAAGTGGTATCGGTGCATCCCTAGCAGTTAGGATATCTGAAGACTGGCTGGCACTATAGGAGTTTAATACAGTTGGGGTTGCTTGGCATGCAGTAGCCTGTGAACAGATGCTATCTCTCAAAGAAAATGATCAAATATATTAATGCTTTCAGATATAAATTTTGATTTAAATGCCCATCCCTAGTTTATACCTGCATCTGTCTACTACAGGTAAGAATACACCTTCCCCTCTTCATACATGGAGAAACAGAACGCTGAAATGTTACAATCCCCAGTTCACAAACATGAACAGCATATAAAACACTGCACAACTTTTTTTTTTGTTTGGGGGGGGGGAAGGACAGAAAATCTCTCAGGGACTAAGACTGGTGGGCCGGTCAAAGTGTGAAAGCTGTTAACAATCATTAAGAGCTGATTACCTTAGGTAAAAATCAAACCTGAATAAATTCTTTAGTTTAAAACGGTACTTAACTTAAAAATCAGTGCTTTACAGTATATCGTCTTTAAATATATATACATATATAATCATATAGAGATCCACAGTGAAAACCCTGAATAGATTTTTTTAAAGGCATGTGTTGTAATTTCTCTGAAATGTACCAGAACCTGTAGATGAGAATTTTTTGACAATTCAAGTTTTTCTTCAAGTCTGAAGGAGTGAAGGTCCTGACTGTGTTTAAATGTTTGTAGTTGAATCTGAGGCATTTCTGTTAGAGCCGTGTGCAGACAGTAGCTGAGGTGTGTTGTGTTTAGAACCGATTGAAGGCGGTTGTTGAGGCATTAGTTGTTGTTGTCCCTGAATGAATGGAGCCTGAGGTTTTGGCTTCGGAGAGGCGGAGCTTCTTTTTGGGTGGGGTTTTCAGTGTGCCCATGCGTTCTTTCACCTTGTACTCCAGCGTGCTGTGTGGAACCCCATACACGCCCTGAGCTTTTGACACACTCATTTTTCCACCCATCACCATGGTGATGGCCTCCTCCAGTATATCGTGGTCGTATTGGCGGTAGCGTCCACGTTTCTTCCGTGGCTGTTTGTCCCGCCGATCCCCATCGTCAACACAGGCGTCGCCGCTACCTGTTGCGCTGCCCCCCACAGGGCCGTTCTTCATGCAGAGGGGGGGCAGGTCCCCTTGCAGCAGCAGCCGCGACTCCAGAGCAGGGGGGCATTCCAGAGTGCCTTGTTTGGGTAAGATGGTCTTCAGCTTGTGAAGCACAGCCGGACCCTCTGGGCTTTTGTTGGCCTGAAAAACAGCATCCACCAAACCAGCCAGGTCCAGCGAGGTTTTGGGCTGGACACTGATACGCACCTGAGGGATGCGTATAGCAACAGCAGCACCTGCAGAAGGGCTCTGGGGGGGCGTGGGCGTTTCGGGGTTGGATAGGGAAACATCACTGCGCTCACGGAGTTGAGAAACCATCTTTTGTAGAGTCAGCCGGTGGAGGTACGAGGAAGCCATCGCCGCAGGAAACTCAATGCTTTCCCCTGGGGAAAAAGCCACTTTAGCCCCCTCTGGATGGTCTGATTGCGAGCGGGCCCAGGCTGCCACCTTCTGCAGCAGCATCTGCGTCTCGCCTGCTGACCAGCCTACCTCCAGACTGTTCTCTCCGATCACCAACCGTGGCAGCCTCCTCTCAGTCAATAAGGCCTCGGCCTGCAGCCGTAAGGTTTTCTGAGGTATCCCGTAGAGTATGGCAGCTTTATGAACATCCAGTGAACCAGAGCGAATGTCTTTCAAGGCTTTAGAGAGCAAACCTTCTGCAAACTCTGAACTGCGATCCAAATAGTCCTCTCTGATCGGTCTCCTAAGGGGAGGTGGATGGGAGGATGAGAAACGAACGGGTGAACGGACGAATGACAGGAAGCACTCAGGGTCCACTCCTTTACTGCCTTGTCTTTGGGTAACATCACTCGCTTCTCACTTTGTCTGTTTAACAGAGCCTCTGAATATGGGGGTAAACATTTGTCTGTTTTTGGCCTTAGGTTGCAAACGATACTTCGTGGAAGGAGAGCTCTCAGTCAAACGTGTGAAGAAAGACACACTTCTACAATAACACTTCTCCAGTATCTTTGCAATGCAGCTTGATACGTTTTTGACTGAAAATAATGCATAAATAAATGAGTAGATAAAATAAAAATAAATACAGGCTGCACAGAAAAATAAGTGAAGCCCCTGATTCCTGACAAATGTGACGTTACCTTCCAACAAGTTAGAAAAGAGTCAACCCCTTTGGCAGTGCAACAAAACTAAATACCTTTATTAACATGTAAAATGCATTAAGAAAAACTTGATTTATATTAATTTTAATATTTAATAAATACACAGAATCAGAATATACTTCAAAGACGAAACTTAACTGCAGTATTTTGTCTGATGCTGAGTTTACATAGGAGGAAACACACAAAATGTCAAAAGAAAAGAAAACTCACCCTGAAACATTCTGAGTCAGCACATTTCCAGATGATGTATTTTTCTTCGAAAGGTCAAGAACGCCTTCTGCTGAAACAAAGATTTGGAGGAAAAAACTAAATGGGGCACTATTTCAGAAATACAAATCTAAATAATCAGAAATGTGTGCAATATATAAGCAACTATAATTTAAAGGGTAAACACTTTCGATTATTTAAAGCTTTTGTATGTCAAGGACATGATAACCTCTTTTTCTGTCTTGAAGCTTAAACACAGTGTTAATTCAAAAGCGTAGGAAAATTATATTTCAATATTTTTAACACTAATATAAAACATCCTCCAATAAATAAAGCTGTTGTGGGAACAAAATTAGTCAAAATATTTAAAGTGTATGGTAAATGTATTTTCTCCAGTTAAAGTTTCAGGTGCTTATTTCAATTTATATTAGGGATTGTGAATTATTAGAATTTCCCCACTTAAAAACAAACTGTGAATACCTGAATATCCCAAAATTACATGGCTTCATTTTAAGATTACTAATTGAGATATTAAAACGTTTATGATCGATTTATTTTCCTTTGGTTTCCTTCCTTTAGGTGTGTATAATTGAACATACTACCAGCTGACTTATATATAACCAAAACGCATATATTAGGTTTTTAATTATTCCCCTTACAGCTCTAGATGAGTCAAGTTAGCTTAAGCTGAAAGCACCTCACATTTATCCACTGACAAAAGGCGTGAACACAGAACATTAGTGAATAGCAGGTCAATTCTAAAATACACTCCTATTTCCCATATAAAACACAAATTCTCCATACAAGAGCCAAGTACTGTGTGTGTGTGTGGCTGCTCACCTTGCTCTGGGCAGTGTATGACATGGTCACTGACGAGACCGGGGCAGTGTGTGACGCGGCTGACAGTCAGGTCCAGTGGTCCGTCCGGCTCGGCATGTTTAGGGAAATCATCCTCTCCCGTGTTTGGGTCTTCAGTACCCTCGGGCTGGCTCTTACAGGCGTATTCAATCGCAAACTGACGAATCATCTTACGCATCAACTCCTGCGCTGCCAACGGTATACTGGGATCGCAACTCTCAGGGAATTCTGGGTAACAAAATAGAACACGTTTCATTTAGTTCACAATTTCGTTTTTTTTTCCAAAGACAAATAAAATTTTGAATACTTTCTGATCCTGCCAACACTGAAGCACAGAGATGGTCTTGGTTTTTTGTGTTTGTGCAACTGTTTGTCATTAAACAGGACAGGAAATGTGCACAATCTGTCAGCAGTTGACATCCTAATCACAGATTAGTGCATTTAGAATTGTTATTAACCAGAAATCAAACCTACAGCAGTGGTGAGATTAATAAATTTAACAAAATTAAAAACATTTTTCAGAGCTGCATGCTTCATTTTTGTAATGATATGCCAAGAAAATACCTTTTTTGTGAAAAACTGCATGAAGGAATTGGTCTGCTTGGCACTGGAGTTTTTCTGAGGTGGTCTGGCCCTGAGGTGGGGGGGTTTCGGCGGGGGGCGGCGACACGGGCACGCTATCCTGCTTTAGAAACATTAAAAATGTATTAGCTTACATTAACACAAATGGCATTTATTCTGAATAAAGTCTTTGTACACCCATAAAAAAACTGCACAATGAAGCCTATAATACATACATTGGTTGTGAATGGAACCCACATCTGCTGCTAAAAGTTTCCTCAAAGAAAGTGATGACCTGATTTGATTATGAAGACGCTGTCCGATATCCAAGTAATTGTTTTAAGAAGACTGAATCTAAAAACCCCATTTAGTCTGAAACTAAACCCATTCTTTAAAATAGCACCCAAAGAAATAATAAAGTTCAGATTTGCCATGCTAATTGAAGCTAATTGATGGTAAATATAATGATAAAATTCTGTGGCAAGTGTCATGACCTCCAGCTACATTCACCACAACCATTAAGAAATCCTAATAAAGTTAAACATCACACCAAACCATACTCTGGAGCTCTCTGAATACTTACACATTGAATTATGGAAGAACTTTAAAAAGCCAGTGGAATTCTTTTTTGTGTCAATCCACGACACCTTTCAACACTTTTTCTTCAAATACTTTACCGTTTCATTACATAACATAGAACAACAGATGGAAATTATATCCCAGTGCTTTCTTTCTAATAAGGTTAGTGTGCAGTGAACCTTGAAGAATGTCACAAGAATCTCCATATTTTCAATGTAAACTGGGTGGTTCAACTGGGTGTTTGTACTTCTCTGCCAGTGTCCAAAAAGGCAAAATCCCAGAAATTCAGGGACTCCACTGAGTTTTTTTTTGCTGGGGTTTTAGCAGCACGTTTAGGACACAAAACTGGTCTTACCCAACACTGCAGTAGTCACCAAACCTCTGTCTGGAGATCTACTTTCCTCCTAAGTTTAGCTATAACCTGACATGCTGCCACTCCCCCTTAACACTCCTGCCAATCAGGGACCATTGAAACTGCAGATGGTGGCTGAAACTTGACTTTCCATAAGACAGTAGTTGGGGACCATTGTTCTACATCTGCATGTAGCATTTTCACACCTGAATGTTAGACTTGTGCAACTGTACTCTAATAATCAAAGCACCTCTGAATTTATTAAAAAACCACATCTTTTCCATAATAAAACTTAGTTAACAAATATAACAAAGGCAGTGAAAAAGTGGTGACAACAATGAAATGGCAGTTTGACAGCGGAACAGTGGTAATGATGGTGACACAGTGCAGTGTGTGTGTGTGTGTGTGTGTGTGTAGTGAGGCTGTAAGAGAGTCATTGTCCTGAAGTCTGGAAAAACAGGAGATCTCTGTTACTCACAGTGACGTGTTACGTCTTTAACTGGTCACTTTGAGATGGACAGGCCACAGAGCTTTTCTGTTCTCATAACAGTTTTTGTCTATTCAGAGTTAGTGGACAAACTCTCTGCTATTCAGTACAGTTTCAACAACAGTCCTTCATACAAATAAAGATGCCGTTCACCGTGATTAACAGGTTGATATTTGACCAAACTGCTTTGATTTCAAGTAAATGTAAACAAACCTTTATCTATCTATCCATCCATCCATCCATCCATCCATCCATCCATCCATCCATTTTCTACCCCTTTATCCCGCACTCGGGGTCGGGGGGGGACTGGAGCCTATC
>JBBKCR010000080.1:366387-380507 GCA_037577295.1 Ladigesia roloffi | reverse complement strand
TCGGCGGGCCGGATTAAAAAGCCCAACGGGCCGTATATGGCCCGCGGGCCGTAGTTTGCCCATGTCTGGGCTAGGCAGTTCTAAATGTGGTTAGTGATGCATTTTTAGAATTGAGTTGCATTGCTCTTGTTCATTTACTGTACTGTGATTTGGAACAGTTTGTGTCGTGTGATTAAACAGTGTATGAAAAATACATTTTTCACCTTCTCTGCCATCGTGTGTTGGTGTGCATGCACATATGCGTGCGAGGTGAAAAATTTTCGAATAGTTCTCCTCGATTTTCGAATAGTGTTTTTGCCAAAACGTCACATCCCTAATATGAACACACTACAGCACACAGTGTGAACAGCACAAAATTCTTTCACTGTATTTAACCCATTCACCAAGTGGCTACCACTGCACCCAGGGGCGATACCCTACCTGCTGCCCCAACTTAAATCATGCAGACGTTTTGAAAAATCTGTTTGAATTTTGCATAGATTTACATTTTTCACATGTTTTCAAATTATAATTACTGTATTTCAAGTTAAGTGTGTTTACAAAAGCATTCCTTGTACTTACTTCATGTATAGGTGTAAACATTTAGTCACTAATTTTATTTTGTCTTGAAATTCTCTATTTCCTTGAATAGATCCTTCTTTTCATAAAGGGCTCTTTCAGTTGACTAGATTTTGGGGAAAGATGAGGGTTGTTCTCTCTCTCTCTCTCTCTCTCTCTCTCTCTCTCTCTCTCTCTGTCTCTCGCCAAACCAATTCCCAAAGCCAACTGCCCCTTGTGACTTGTCTCCCCTACAGCACGATCTACCACCCACGCAACACAACGAGGCAGTCAAATGAGTAGTCTACCCTGTGAGATAGACATCCCCGAATAGCCGGCAGATAGCTGTGTATTTGAAAAAGAAACTGCATCATGCTTTGCCATTTACAATGTTATTAATAGCGTGTGAAAAATGGCACTGGGATCAAACTTCCTGTGTATTTTCATTCTTTTTATAAATGAATGTGTCATACAGACCACATAAGCAAGTCTGTTTGAGATTAATCAGCTGCTCAGGGCGATTTGAGTCAACTGTGTGAAGATTTAGGCATTTAGTTTACATAATATGTTAGTACACATAGTAAACTATGTGAACAAAAGTATTGGGACATCCGGCTATTACACCACCAGAAACTTTAATGGAATTGCATTCAAATACATCGATGCTAACATGGAATTGGTCCTCCCTTTGCAAACATAACAGCTTCCAGTCTTGTAGGAAGGATTTCCACAAGAGTTTGGAGTTTCTCCGGGAATTTGTGCTCCTTCATTCTATAGAGTGTTTATGAGATCAGGCACTGATGTTGGTCGAGAAGGCCAGGCTCGCAATTTCAATTCCAGTTCATTCCAAAGGTGTTGAGGTCAGGGCTCTTTGTCGGTGAGTCAAATTCTTCGACACCAAACTCATTTAACCATGTCTTTATGTACTTTGCTTTGTGCATTGGGGCACAGTCATGCTGGAATAGAAAAGGGCCTTCCAGAATCAAGGCCGGAAGCAAGATGTTGTCCAAAATATCCTGGTACGATTAATATTGCCCTTCACTAGACGTAACCTGCAGAAAAACAGATGTGTCCCAATACTTTTGTCCACACATTGTATATTAGTCCCTTTGTGTTACTGCAGAAACAACCTTTGGACACCAAACCTGTTATGGCTGATGGAATGTTTTTATAATATCATTCTTCATTATTCATAAAGGATTTGTGTTTTATTGACCTATTATAATGTTACTTTATGTTCTGTGTGCATGTGTTTGCAGAGTTGTGTCTGAAGGAATCTCTCTGTATGGGAGTATCCAGCAAGCTGCTGCTGGATGTGACTGTAACTCAGACATCGGAGCTGGACTCAAGCTTCAGCCTTAACGAGCGAGGTAACAATCTCAAAATATGCATGTTTGTCAATATGCGTTCAAATCTTACCTGCAGTATCCCACCACTGGGTTCCTGAGCAAGACACTTAACACCAAGTTGCTCCAGGGAGACTGTCCCCTGTAGTTAGGGAATGGAAGTCACTTTGGATAAAAGCATAGTAGACATTTGAATATGAAACTACTTTGGCCAGCCATGATATTAAATGACTGACAGGTAATATAAATCACACTGATTTCACCAGGATCAATTATGTGAAGGCAAGCTGGTAGTGTGATGTTCAGGGCAATGTTCTGCTGGGAAACCTTCAGTCCTGGAATTTATGCGCCTTTTTTTATACACAGTGTAAAGTTCATTTGGCATAGGCAAACACAGCACAGCACACAGAGTGAACACAATTCTTTCTCTGCATTTAACACATACACATAAGTTAAGCAGCAAATAGCCAGGAACCCAGTGCCCGGGGAGCAGTGTGTGGGGACGGTACCTTGTATAAGGCTCTCTCAGAGGTTCCACTAGCGGTCCTGGGATTTGAACCCACGACCTTGTGATCACAGGGGCAACTGCGTAATTACTTGGCCACCAGATGCCCCATACCACCAACCTAGACATTGTTTTACACCAAGCACACCCCATCAAAGCATTCTCCTATTGGCAGTGACATCTTTTAGCGCAGTAATACACACTGCCAAAAATTGTTTACGAAAAGTTTAAAGTACATGACAAAGTTCAAGATCTTGGACTGGCCTCCAAATTCCTCAGGTCTCAAGAAGATCGAGAATCTGTTGGATATTCTGAACAAAACAAGTCCAATCCCAGGAAACCCCACTGTGCAGCTTTTGGCACTTAAAGATCTGCTGCTAATGTTTTGATGCCAGATACCAAAGCCCACTTCAGAGGTCTCATGGGGTCCATGTCTCAGTGGGTCAGAGATGTTTGGGAGGGGATCCTACACATATTTGGCCTGTGATTATAATGTTATGCCTAATCGGTGTAGAACCATGTGTTCTATAAATGTGAGGAGTGTTTCTGAAGGGAAATTTAGTTTTCTAGAAAATGTTAGTGTTATGAGTATGGTTATGAGTAATGGATATGATAATTAAGGGGCTTAAAATGTTTTTTAAATGTTTGCATATCCAGCTGTGGGCTGGCGCCTCCCCCAAGCTGAGTCACGGCCTCGAACGCATTGACCCTGGGGTAGCCTCAGGGTACCCACAACTCTAGTCACAAATAAGCAGTTACAGAAATTAATGAGCAAGGGAGGTCTGGGGGATCACAGCTGATGGCACAACCAGAAAAATGGTTTTTGTAGAACTGTAAAAAAAACATTCAGGCATGTTCAAAAAGACAAACTTCTGAGGAGAAGTTCCCTGATGTTGTCCAATTGGTGACTCTTCGGATTGTATCTCAAGTTCGTGCAGGATCTTTCAGAGTTTACCATATGGATATGACATAAGATTTTTCCTCTAGCAAAATGAGGCAACGCTTTTTCTCTCTCCCAGTTCAGAGTAGCTGTTCTGACTCCTCCTCTGTCGGCAGCCAAAAAGAAGGAGGTTCTCCTGCTGTTGCTAGAGACCCCAAGAAAAGCTCAGTGCAAACCAGCCACACACAGGTGAGGACTAACTATTACACCACACAAATACATCACAGTAACCAAGCATTGAGGCATGAATGGTCATTCACACTAAATACATTTAAAATAATTTGTATAACTAATCTATCTGGAAATCTGGAAATGATAATTTTATAAATGATTAAATATTTAGATTTCTATGGTGTGTCCAGTTATCGGACCTATTTTTGATCCGGCATGTATCTTATATCTCATCATTGGCGGGAATCCTAATTGGGTAGAATGACTGTGTATTGATCAGAGTTGCGGTTGAAGGTTTGGGTGGGCCGCAGTTTCAGGTTTCAGATTGGGCTGTTTCGCTGTGAAGCATGGGAATATCTGCAGTAGGACAAATATAATAATGAGTTTATCAGACTCCTATTATTTCTGCCTTTGCATTTCTCTTTATTTGTGTTGGACTAATAAATATGTGCATGTTCATGTCATTATTCTTTTGTATTTCTTCAGAACTCCTCACCATCCACCTCTGTGTGAGCATCATCTCAAACATAAATGTAAGTCTTTTTCCTTACATTCCTTTTTTTTTATATTTTGTCACACTATTTACTCCTAAGTAATATATTTACTCATAAGTAATATATATATATATATGTTCCAATCCATATTTAAATCTATTTTGTCTACTCTCTTTGAACAGAATCAAAACCCTTCGATGGACTTTCACTGGATGTAGGGACAACTGGATAAATGCTAAGCTTAGACAGACTGGAAGATGACTCAGCAACAATACAGCCCGATACAGTATATCAAGGTTTGGAGGCCATGATGCATTCCACACAAAAGGCCATGTTGGCTCTGCCTCTCCCTCCGTTGCTCTGTGGGTAACTGTTTTCCAGGTACTAAAGCATGCAGCAGTGTTTCGGGCTTTTGTACACGGTGACCCCAGTGGATTAGCTGCTTACATTGACGTGCCAAGAATCACACACCTAGATCTGAAAAGATCTAACTGATAATTCTATGCTATAATTTTGTATGAGTGGCGGTGCGGTTTTTCCCCTCAGACCGTCCAGAACATTCTTGTGGTTTTTTTTTTTCTTTTTTCCTGGCTTTAATGAAAGATATGTACACATTATACCATCTGATTGTTGGCCTAATGTTATCTTGCTGTACACACAACTCGCTGTTGCTCTTTTTAGGCTTCTTTTACACACACCAAATCCTAATGTATTCTCTACTGATTCAGCAAAAAAAATGTTTTTTTATACAAATTGTGTACCCAGGCATCATCACATCAAAGTAAATGTGTTCCAAAGTCACAGCAAAAACGATCTTCAACGATCTCCAATGTGCTGTGTAGCTAAATCATTTGGTGTCATTGCAGCTATTGACTCATGGGCCTCTTTCTTTACAGATATCCTCTTCCTTTTGAAGTAAATAATGGTGCTTTTAAATGTAGTCTAGTGTAGGGCCTGTGATATATGGCTGTCATTTAAATAAAGATTTATTTCGAGGATCTGAGAATCTGTAAGTGTAATGAAATGTGTGATGAAGGCTTCTGACAGTAAATTCTTTTGAAGCTGCATTTTTCCTTTCAAGAGAATTATGTTCATTAAACAGTTCCTACCTACTACAATAACTGTGTATGAGAGACCATCAAGGAATAAACTATGTAACATGTACATGTAACTCCTCAGTAGCTAAAACAGTATTATAACTACATATCAAATACTGTGGTATTTTTGAATTCATTCTCAGAATTATTTGTTTTCCTTTAAAACCTCCACATTCCTTGTTTGCCAGCAGGTGGTGCTAGTGGGCAAAAGTCACTTGGAGAAAAGGCGTCTTGTCTTTTTTTTCCCTCAAAAGCTCTGTAAAAGGCCAAATTACATTTTTTTCAACCCAGTGAATTCTTGTTTGCTCATGGTGAAGCTGTACATGTTTGTCAAGAACCTTTTTCGTTTAATAGCACTTTGCCCTTATGCCACAGACAAAAGTCGGATAACACTCACAACTGTTGCACTTATCGTAACTCTGAGTAATGTGCTGTATCTGTATAGTTACACTATATGTTCTATATGTTCACATGGCTGATTTAAGGGGCCCAAATCCAATTGTTTTCTTCGAGTGTGACACAGACTTGCGTGGCTTTCATTTCGAATCCAGCTTCATCCATATGTGATACTTAAATCTGATAGGTGTTGGACCTGTGTTTAAACCAGCAATAAATATTCAGGGTTTTTATTCCTTGTTGTTAGTGTGCATGCACATTTTACATTATCATTCCCATGTCTGCAGAGTAACTGTAGTTGCTAATTGAAGTTTGTGCCAGGAAACACTAAGACAGCATCTGAACTTTTTTCGCTTTCTCCCCGATCATGAACATTTGAGAGCCTTCATGAAAGAATATTCATTTGTTGTCATTCATGATGCATATGGATAGCACGTAACTGATTAAAATGTTCTGTTGTATAACTGGTATTGCTTACAAAAACAAAAGTGAACAGTTAAAGAGGAAAAACCAGCAGCGAAGTAAGGCCTGTAATGTGATCGTAGAGTCATAGTTGCCTTATATACAGCCATTTCTTCCACAGTGCTGCATAGTGGAGCCTTTTTGAGTTGAGCAGATTTCTCCACACAGATCTGATTGTTATTGTGTGCTGTTAGTTAGTGCCATATGAATTCACAGGCCCGCCATCTCTCTCTCTCTCCCACTGTGTGAAAAGAAGAGATTTTTCCTTGCTCCATCTATGAGTTGCATTAGGATCCAGCTGGCTTTGATTGTCATGGCAGCTCCGCCAGCCAAATCCAAAGATGGTTTGCATAAGAGGAAATGCTAGGACTTTCTGCTTTATTCTGCGAGTTATGTAATTGGTGAACCCCACCCTTGCATATTCTATTATACCCCATTAGACCTTGAGCTGTCTTAATCTAGCATAGCACTGGATTCCACGACTCTCTTCGCGAGTTTGAATTCAGCTTTGTTAGAGCTGACATTAACTATGAGTCAAGCACTCATAATCCATTTTGGAACAGTCAAGCCAACTCCTGCTCTTAAAGATATCCTTTATTACAGAGGGTTTTTTTTTACCCAAACGTTTCATCTTGTCTTGCACTTCCTTTTCAGTAGAGACTTTGGAAATGGCAAAGAAGAGAAAAAAGCCATATGTGTGTGTGTGTACACTTTAATTAGGTAGAGTCATGTAATATCTGTATTTTGTGTGACTGTTTTATACAAGGAGTGGTATGTGAGAATGTGTGTGTGTGTGAGAGGGAGAGAGAGAGAGAAAGAGAGCGGCTGTGTGTGAGATCTGCATTAGGAATGTAGCTAAAGCTTTAAAACCCATACCAAACTCAATCCAAACATACTTTCCACAGTGGGAAATCTGTGCTATTCAGTGCTTTTCAAGCAGCTCGCTCTTCATAACTATAAATACCTTGGCATGATTCACAGTTTTCATTGTAAATAGACGCCTTCACCAAAGAAACAAGGTGCCTTTGTAAGCTTATATTGTTTACATTTTTATTTTTCCTCAAAGTAAAACCTCTTTGTAGTATTAATGATGGAATGATTGCATGCTATGATGTACTAGATTTACTTCTGTACTTGATCAATGTGTCTTGTTTGTGTTACCCTGTGAGAATTAAAACTGGAGAAGAATGAGTGTGTTGTTTGTTGCAGCCATTTTAGTGAGCGGGCTAATGACATTTAGCACATATCGCTGCACTAAAGCACCGGGCATTATGGGATACGCACTTGACAACATTACTGACACACTGAAAATGGCAGCGGCTCAGTGACCAATGAAGGGGATCAGATATTTGAGAGAGAGTGAGAGGGAGGGAAGGAGGGAGGGAGGGAGGGAATGGGCAAAAGAGGATCTATAGAGCACAGTGAGAAACAGGAAGGGGTTTAGAGAGAGAGAGGGGGCAGAAGACTGTAGATAGGATGATGGGTAATGACGGAGCGAGAGGGTGCAGACAGAGAGGCACAGAGAGGGTAGATGGTGAACAAGAGTGAAAGAATGAGTGAGAGAGGTACAACAGTGTGTGTGGGGGGGTGTTGAGTGAAAGGGGGGGGGGGGGTGAGAGAGAAAAGAGGTATGCTCAAGAGCAGGGAAGTTTTTTGTCTGGCAAGAAAGCTGAAGTGTGGGCAAGCAAGCCAAAGTGGGTGAGAGAGTGAGAGTAACCAAAAGGAAGAGGGGGTAGAGAGCAAAGGTTATGGAGGAAGACAGGTTAGAGAGAGATAGAGATGTATAAAAGAAAGATGGAAAGTGAGAAAGAGAAGAGACTGGTGGGGTTTGGAGAGAGAGAAAGGGGCAGAGAGGAGATGGAGAGGAATAGGGAGAGAGAGTGAGGGGTAGAGGGGGTATGTTGACAAAGCAGAGAGACTCTGGAGAACAAAGGGAACGTGGAGAGAATGAGCTGGGTGAAACATCAAAGGGATTTTTCGGCCCCGTTACCGGGACAACAGACATTTGCATGCGATTAGCTTTTTACATCATATTATGGAGGGAAGGGGGCGCGGGAAGGGAGGGTGAGACGAACTATAGATCATAGTGGGAGAAAAGGGGCTGGTCACTCCGACTGACTTCTAGGCTGACAAGCAGCCATTTGTCTTCTCAAGAACCTGAGGAAAAAACGAGGGGGTAAAAATTGAAGTGGGTGATGCCAGTGAACGTGGAGCGTAGTTTGGAAAGTGTGCCACAAAAAGCTCAAGTGTGGGAGCATTCATATTTAGCCACCCCTTCTGTGGTCTATTCCAGGAATAAAATCTATGGGGGACCTGACTGGAACATTTGGAGTCTCGAAGTGTGTGCAAGAGCACAGAGTGATTTGTTAAAAGTATTTTAGTAGCACTGCATCTAACATGCATTTTATACCCTTGCCTGAAATTCCAGACATGCACCTGCTATCCCCCTCCTCTCTCTCTCTCTCTCTCTCACCCACTCACTCTCTCTCTCAGCTATATGTGATGCCTCAGTGCCCTCAGTATTGTGGCTGCATTATGCTCTCCAGCGTCGTCATGGCCGTCGCCACAGTGCTATTGTCATGGCGCTACTACAGTATCAATACCCTGACACTGCGACAAAGAGACAGCAGCCACTGCCACATCACTCCACCCCTCTACCCCTCCGCTCATCCCTCTTTCTCTATCTCTCTCACCCTCATTGCCTCATCCTCTGCCACACACCTCCGTCCTCCACCCCTCCCAATCGATCCCTCCATCTCTCTCTATCTCTCACTAAATATGTACATATTGATCCACTCCTGTCAGCCCCCTTCCCTCTTCTCCTTTCTCTCACATTTATCAGGCTTCATCTTTTCCATTGCCCCCCACCACCTCCACCATTCGAACATTTCCATATTTCACTCCATCTCTCTTTTCCCCCCTTGTTCTTCATCATCTCTCATTTCATCTTGCCCCTTACTTCCCTCCCTTCCGTCTCTCCATGCCATCCTTCTCTCTGCCTCTTCCCCCCTCCTCCCCGCATGTATTTTTTTTTGTTTGTCTCCGTCTCACTCACTCTCTGCATATTAATTGGTGCATTTCTGCTGCGGCGTAAAAAAACAATCAAAGCGTCAGGGGTGGGTGGTGATGCTACTGTATCAGACGCAAGCCAAACACACATGCACAATACACAAACACAGAGACTGCAACAAGATACACCAACCATGCGAGAAAAACAACAGCGGTGTGTGTATGAGTGTAACATAGTCAAAAAAGCATCTTCAAAACAGTGATCAGTAATGGATGTGTGCCAAGCAACCCCCCCTCCCCAACCCCACACCCCTTTACACGAAGAGCCCATGACCTATTCGTCTCTCTTCGCAATCTGAGACTGAATAATGGCTTATTAATCAGGTGGCCATTTTGGAATGTCATGTCAAGCATTGCAAGGCAGGGCTGAGGAAAATGGCACGGAGGGGAAAAAGTGTCACAGATTCAAAAGAAACAAACCTCGACAGCCATCCAACCTTTTTCACACCTAAGATTCAACTTACTTAGCAACTTACCAGATCTAACAACTAACTTACCAGCTTCTGGCTAAACACCTGTGAGTTATTTGAACTGAACCTAAAAAAAAGCTTCTCGTCCTCTTTATATGTACTCCTACTACTAAAATCAGACAGAGAAATCAACTTTTGTGTCTAATTTTACTCAAAAGTCGACGTTCTTCTACTTCCTTGTTTCATTTTATGGACCAAACAGCTAGGCTTTGGTTCGCGCGGGCCGTTCAAACTCTTCTACTGCACCTGCGCGGCGTCACGTGATAACAAGTGCCTGGCAACGACACCCCAGCAACGGTAACGAGCACCCCCTCCCACCAAAACTTTTGACTAGTGTTTTTAAAATGAAAGCAGAATTTGAAAGAAAACCACAGCTGGTTATCAAATTTAAAGCAAAATCTAAGATGGAGGATATTTTACACACTTTTTTTTTCTACTCTTGAGGGTTCTGTTTCAGGCAAGTTTTCCAAACGAAGTTTGTTTTGTGAAGATAGCCTGTCAGTTTATCTTAACCAGCGTTTAACAAGTTAGAAGAGGGGAAAAAATATGAAAGGAAGAAATTATACCTTTGAATGAGAGGTGTTAATGTCTAATATCTATATGTGAGCATATTTTATTAAATGATTAGTATTATTATTATTATTTGCTTTAAATGGAGCCAGTCTCATTATAATTACGTTTCGCAACCTACCAGCAACCTCCTCCCCTTCATCAGCACCCCTCCTTCTCTGTCTTTCTCTCTCTCTCATTCACTCACTCACGACTGCACAATAAATGGATCTGTAGAAAAAATGCGAGAGAAGAGGGGAGGAGAGAGAGAGGGAGAGTGAGAGTAGGAGAGAGAGAGAAAGAGGGAGGGGGAGGGGGAGAACGGCGTATGCTTGTATACAACTACCCCGATTTCCATTTTTTCTTTCTCTCTCTCTTTCTCTCTCTCCCCCCTCCCTCCCTCCCTCCTTTCTAACTCGTAATGTATTTAATTCAAGTGAAACGTAATCATGACGTGTCTTGTCATTAATCTCCTCGCCGCCTCTCCCGTAAGTACATTGAGTCTTTACTTTTCTAGTCACAAAAATCTGGTTTAATTATATATATATATAAATACACATATATGTATATAAATGTTTACCTATTAACGCGCACTCTGTCCGTGTTTCTGTACGCTCCGCATCGTTTGTTGCGCTCGCTTCGTGGCGTAAATTTGGGCGATTTTTGCGGGGGTTTGGGGGTTGTTTTCTATTCTTCAGAAAGAGCACAAAAATATCCGACGACGACTTGACTTTCTTTTTTTGGGGGGGTGGAGGAGGAGGAGCAGGTCTGTAATGGAAAGCTGACCGTGGAATGTCTCTCTTTTTTTAGATCGGACGCTTTTGTCATTTGGTGTAATTTTTGTATTTTGTGTCGATTTGAGGCAAAATCGGATCAAACCGATTGATTGGCAGGGGTGGTCTTGCATCGCTACAAGAGGCGCGCGCTACATGGTATCTGCACGCACGCACGCACACACACACAGACACTTCAGTGTGTTCACGTATGTGTTTCGGATGGCCAGTGCAGCCCAAGCGAAACCCCCTTCCAAACAAAGTTCATGCATTTTATAACGAGAGTGGTCTTATTTATGAACCCAGGTTACCACACACACTCACTTTCTTCAGTGTATTCATGTATGTTACCGGTGTGTGTGAGGGGTAGCCTGGGTTCACAAATTAGACCCCTCTAGTTATAAAACGCATTAACTTTTATCAGGGGGCTGTCCGAGTGGAATAAAAAGTGTCCTGAAGTGATGAAGACTCGATATTAACTTTATTTTCTCCCAAAAAAGTTTGCAATAAAAATTATAGCCTATAACGCACGAGATGGAGCAAACGAAGGCATGCAAAATGCAGATTTACTTATATATTTATTGCCCACCCAGTGCCCCTCCGATCGCTGTAGCTGTGTGGCAGCTGAAGGAAATGACACCCTGTTCGTTATGCTCGTCCCGTGTGGAGGTGTGGATGAAGTCTCCGCTCACACGATCTAAAAATGGGATCTGAGCTCGATCCGCTGGGAAGTTTAGTTCGGGGGTGTGTGGGGTCTTTGTGGGGGTAGCTCTGCAGGTCTGGATCACCAGGGCTGTGGCTGCTACCTTATAATCTCAAACCCAATCCAGCTGCTCCACGTGTCCTAATGTCACCTCCTCAGAGGAGCAGCAGCCCCTTGCTAGCTCATGAGTAGCCCGGAGTGCTAAGGATTTCGTCCTGAACACACAAACACTTATAGTCCGGTACACACACTTATATTCGTGTTAAAAAACCTCTAAGAAAGTTAAGAGAAGTGGTGCTGGACCGTAGGGGAGTCGGACCGAGCTGCAAGGAGAGCGTGGGGGGCGACTTTTTTTCTTTTTTTAAATGTGTGTGTGTGTGTGATCTGGCAGCGAAATTCAAGATGAACCCCATGATGGCACTTTTCAGCTGCTTCTCTCTCTCTTTCTCTCTCTGCCTCTCTCTCTCTCTCCGTATACGCGTGTCTTTTTCTCATTTTTCCTCGCCCTCCCTCCCTTCCTTCATCTTTCTTGTGCTGAAAGAAAAATAAGAAAGGGAAAACGGAGCGGGACGTACGAAACGACATCCAGTCAAGCAAAAAAAAAGCGGAGGGGGGGATGTTCGTTTGTGTATGTCATTTTATTTAATCCCCACTTTAAGGTGCCCCCTTTTGGTATGTGTGTCCAAAGATTGCATGCAGAAAAAAGCTTTCGATTTATTTTGTTTTATTTCGGGACATTAGCTCTCCTGTTTTCCGTTCGCGAGGCATTATTTATTATTTATTTATTTATTTTGTGTTTTTTTTTAATTGAGATGGCCGCGAGAGGGAAGAGGAGGGAAAGGGGGAGTGAAAATGGTTGCACGTTGTTGACGCGCATGACACGGCGAGGAAATTCCTCTCCAGAGAGAGAGAAAAAGAGATAAGAGCTCTTTTTTCTAATATAAAATCCCCTCTGAAAGAAAAGTTTCTCGGCAAATCCTTCACTTCTTTCGAGGCTGATGAGGAGGTTTGTGGGACACAAAAAGAGGAAGGTTGTTATTTTCCCCCCTTAACTGCCATTGTTTTGTTGGTGGTGGTGCCCAGAGGTGTTTCTCTCCTGCCCTGCCCTGCCCTGCCCTACCAAAAAAAAAAAACTAGCATGATTAAAGGAGCCAGGAAAGGGGGAAAAATGACGAAGTATAAGGGCAACTGGAAACACAACAAATAATCTCAACTTTTACAACCTTCTGTAGTCTAATGTGCCAGAGGTTACTTTAAAAAACCCAATAGGCTACAGCCAGATGTAGAAGACTTCGGCAGCTGCGAGGACCTGTAAAGTCAAGACTTTACTAATTAAACTTCTGATTGGTTTAATTGGGCAATTAACACTCAGCTGGAGGTAGATCTCTTTCTTACTCCCCCATAGAGAAAGCACCACCTCTTTTACATCTCTCTTCCTCTTACATCTGCGCTGGGAGCTGCGTGCTCGTGAGAGCATCCTGAGAGGAGAAGATGTGTGCGGTAGTAGTAAATGTGATAGAGTAGACCTTTTCATTTTATGGGCTTTAAAGTAGGGGTCATGTGGCAGTAGAATCAGACTATGTGATTTTATAATATGCTAGATATAAATAGACGGTGAATGAAACGCTGTCATTAGATTGATGGAGCAGACTAGACGAAACCTAGACTGACATCTGTTTTTCAGTATATTTCTGGAATTTTCAGGTATCTCAGCGCAGAAATACCTGGTAAACAGCAAACAGAGTCGGGACAGGTCAACGAGTGCGGAAGAAATGGGAACTGCGTCGAGTCAAACAATGTAATTTCATGCATTATAACAACATTGCTGAATTGAATGCAGTCAAACTGAATTTATGAAAGATAATCCAGCAATTGTGCTTTATATTAAGCTACTTAGTAGTCAGGTGAGTTGGAGTAGGGTTTAGAAATAGCTACTTGTTTCCATGTTTTTAGCTTTAATTTGACTCTTGATTGTTCAGAGGCATGTACAAGGGCATTAGTTCAATAAATTTGAAGCTATCAGTATAGTAGCGCTAGTCAGTAACAGAGATGTCTGTAGTTGGAGAAACATGGAACACTCTGCATTGATATTGACTAGGAAACACCAGCAGGAATGTGGGACAGCCTGAGGGTAAACCGGCTATAACTGTAGATAGGAACATCAGGAGAAGACTGTGTCATTGCATGCGTTCCTGTCCACATTTGAGTACTGTATAATATCAAACAGCATCGACTGGTACTAGCATCACTAGCGTCCGCTGCTATGATCCGTCAGTTTCAGCCACACTTCACCAATCTAGATGGTATGCGTCTCCTTTGGTTCTATGAAAGTTGGTGCTAAAAATACAGGCGTGTGGTTGAGACATCAGACGTTCTGTATAAATAATTTTCGAAAGGACAGAAACAGACAGCCCCCTTATTTGACAAGTAGGAGGATAAGTTAACACACAGAGGTGTCCAGGGACAGTCTGCAGGAGTAGAGCAGTTCAGACAGAGAAAGTGAGTGGAAGAGAATAAGGAACACTGCTGGGTGTATTTTAGAGACACTATGAAGTGTCTGTGTGTGAGTGTGTGTGTGTGAGTGAGAGAGAGAGACAGCCCCATAGGC
>JBBKCR010000080.1:341272-366287 GCA_037577295.1 Ladigesia roloffi | reverse complement strand
GTATGATACTCGTACTCGGCCAAAGTGCGTTATCCGTACCGGATACTCGTTTCAGCCGAGTATCCGGCTCATCCCTACTGTTTACGTTTGGGCCACGCTCCCTCATTCTTGTGTTTTTTTTTTTTGTTTGGACCAGCCTTAAATCAGTACACCCATTTTGCTTGGCCTAATTGAAATTGACCTCTTAGTTCTTTTATTTTTGTAATGCTCTTTTTTGTAGCCTAAATAGGCTACAACAATAGTCATTTACAAACTTCTGGTAGATATTTTTGTGTCTTTGTGCTGGTTATTTACGTTTGGGCCACACTCCCTCGTCTTTGTACTGGTTGTTTATGTTTGGGCCACAACCCCTCGTCTTTGTACTGGTTGTTTATGTTTGGGCAACAACCACTCTTCCTTGTGCTGGTTGTTTACGTTTGGGCCACAACCCCTCGTCTTTGCACTGGTTGTTTATGTTTGGGCCACAACCCCTCTTCCTCGTGCTGGTTGTTTATGTTTGGGGCGCTACTGTAGTCAGTTGTACTCTGAGGTTTGAAAATCTGAGGACTGAAACCGTGGCTGCTGATCTGCGTGAAAGTGTGTGCAGGGGGTACTGTATATAACGAAAAGCCTCTGCAGTGTTCACATAAACAGTAGCCCTGTTGGCATGAGGCTCACAAGATGGATAATGTCTGGAACACATTTTTCTCCCTTAATGATGGCATGCACAGTTGAAATGAATAGTCAGACAGCCCCTGTTGTGTATGCAAACTTCACAAGTGTTTGCTAGCTAACAGCCCTCTCATTTGGATGCGATCCAGCTGTGTAACTGCGGATGCTCACTGATTAAGTGACCATGGGTGGACAGCAGTGCCTCTTAATGGTCATTTATTGCCGCATTCGGTGATGAAATATTCATCCGTGTGATTACTACGACCACGGTGAGCCAACAGAACAATGAATGGGCAGTTTCAGTGACCTTCTCAGCCTATTCAGGCTGACCTGCCCAATAAACAGATCCAGGAATGAATAGGATCAGCATAAAAATCCAGGTGGTTGTTTTTTCACGCCTAAATGGTTTGATGGTTCCCAAAGTGCCCCACCTCCAACCTGCACATCTGTTACTTGTTGGCATAATTTGTTCAAGCGCTCCCAGTGCACCCAGATCTGAGTTCGCCCATGTGCTGTATTTAAGACATTGATTCATAGGTATTGTTTTTTTTCTCTGCCTGTGTCTTTTAGGAATTGGCACGATGTAGCTTCACGTTCCAAATTTGTGAGGCCCAGAAAAAAATAGCTTCACTGCCAGGCTTTGTGTTGCCCAGAATTCATTTTTCACTTCGAGTCTTAAAATAGTATGCCCATTTTGCTGGGTCCAATTGAAATGGACCACATAGTTCTTTTATTTTTGCTCTATTGTATAGATCCTAAATAGGCTACAACAATGGTCATTCACAAACTGCTGGTGGACTTGGCTGGCCGTTGTAACATTTAATAGGCAGAGTCGATGTGTATTTCAGATATCCGTAATTCAGATCTTCCCAATAAAAATAAACATAACAGATATCCAAAATAATTTTTACTATCTAAAATGAAAAAATAGAGATATCCTAAGCCTCATTCTTCCTAGTACAAATGACGTCACTTTCCCCATCCGTGTCTAATGGGTTTTCACATATAGATATCCAAAACATCATTCTTCCTATCTAAAATGACCATTACAGATATCTGAAATACAGTTTTTACAGGTCATAATTCTTATTATGGATATTAAAGACATAAAAAGACTTTTCAAATATCTAGAATGTAATAATGAATAGTAACAACTGCACTGAAGATATCTGAAATGAAAGTTTCTCCTAGTAAGAACTGTATTTCAGATATCTGTAAATTTCATTATAGAGAGGAAGAATGTCATTTTGGAGATCTACAAGTGAAAACCAAAAAGGCGCGAATGGGGAATGTGATGTCATTTGTACTAGAAAGAACGAGGCTTGAGATATCTGTAATGTTTGTTGTAGAGAGGAAGAATGTCATTTTGGATATCTGTAAGGTTTATTTTTACTAGGAAGAACTGAATTCCGGATATCTGACCTACATATCCAGTCTGGCATGTTAAAACCGCTCGCCATAGTTGGAGTAAAATGAGCAGGTATCTTAAAATATAGAAATATATGATAGGGTCTGAATGTACTGCAAAGTCTGAGGGATCCCCACGCCAGAGGAATGCTGCAGTGCGGCCACTGTCAGATCAATTCTACCCTGGGGGAGAGGGAGAGTCATCTCACCAGTTTATGGGCGTCTCCATAATATCCGGATATTGTTGCAGGAGAACATAATACACAATACACATTGATCAGGCCAACATTAAACCCCCTGACAGGTGAAGTAAATAACATTGATGATCTCATTAAAGTGGCACCTGTCAGGCATGGGAGAAATCAGCCAGAGAACAGTCAGCTCTTGACGTGCTGGAAGCTCAGGGCTGGGCAATACATTTCTACAGGGAAAATCTGAACTGTGTTGGAGGGATGAACCAATGATAACTTGAACTTAATTCTGCTCAATTATAACTTCAATTATAATTACTGAATATTCAGTAAATATTTATGTAAATGTATGTGGTGTAGGTCGAAGAGGAAAATAATCCCATAAAAGTAATTTTTTAAATTTAGATTCAGATTTTGTTAAAGACCGACATGGGCAGGAAACTCTCAGTGTGAGCCTGAGCTGTCAATCACAAACATCAGAATAAGACACAAAACAGACAACAATAAATATATTAAATGCATAAATTGCTATAAAAGTCAACTGTAAAACCATCTAAGAGCAACTGTGAAACAATTAAAAAGTCAACTGTAAAACAATCGTTAGGGTTTGTCAATACACCGAGCGTTCATATTTTCCAGGTTAGTGTAAAATCTGGTTCTGCAGGTGATAATGAACTGAGAGCTGTGTGGAGCTGACAGAACCGGCTCTTCTTTGGCAGTGTGCCAAAAGAGCATCTTTGAGATAGTCGAACTTCCCGTCGATGTAGTTGGTTTGCCGGAATGTTGGTGTAAGTGGTCCTCACTGCGCAAATGCGAAGCTGATTTGAGAATCTTTTACTGCGTGCTCAGCTTGGCCCCTCCCTGTGACTTCACGGTCCGAGACGCGGATGAGACACCGATCATCAGTGCGCCGGATTAAAAAGACCACCAGGCCGGACGTGACCCCGCGGCCCACAGTTTGCCCACCTCTGTGGAAGCTGGAAAAATGGGCGAACATACGGATCTGAGCCACTTTGTCAAGGACCAAACTGTGATGCCTAGACCACTGGGTCAGAGTATTTCCACACCAGCAGGTCTTCTGGAGGGTTCCTGATATGTTGTGTTCAGTACCTACCAAAAGTGGACCAAAGGAGAACTGGTTGGTTGCCTGAATAAACTCAACCAGTCCCAGTCAGATGACTCAGCCACATAATGTCACAGTCAGATCTCAAATTCCAGCACAAAATGCAAGAGCACATGTAATTTTTATTATTATACAGTCTCAGAGGAGATGACATCTACCTGATTACATGCCTGGCCTGTACTGTGGGTAATGTCACAGCTTTCTTCACAGGAGGCGATATTTCAGGTCCTTGCTTGACCATTAACTCTATGGTTGGTTGCCTTGGGAAATACATTTCAGAGTAAATTCGCTTTCCATTTGGAGCTCTCTTCATGAAAGTGACTGCAATTGCTGTAGTTTAAGTCATAATCAGTCCTTTTTGAGCTGAAATGTCTTCACAGGACTAAACTCGTTATCTGAATTTATTGGTTTCCCGACCCAGCAGAAGTTCAGGAATGCAGCTATCGAAAAGTCTGCATGCTGATCTTGAATCCAAACGTTCCCAGTAGAGAGTTTTGCTCCTCAAAATGCAAATGCAAAACAAAAAACCTTGAGTGCTCTCAAGCCTCTTCTGTGAACACCCTAAATGGTCCCTGCTGCCGAGAGTTCTTCCAGTCTTGGAGGCCAAAGGCAGTTTGCAAATCCTCTGATGCACATGATGCCTACCACCAGGTTTCAAGCTGCGGCGAGGAGCTACTGCTGATGATTTCCACTCCCAGGAGGCACAGCCGATGTTACTTGTATAACCCCTTCTCCAGGCTTTCATTTTTTCCTTAAAGTGTCTGTAGAGTGTGCGTAATTTGAACAAAAATCATTATCACAGGCTCTTGTTCACTTACTCACTTGAACAGGCACACCCACCCACACACACAACATTCAATACAAAACACTCAGGCAGAAAGAATGAGAGAGAGTTAGAGAGAGAGAGAAATAGACAGAGAGAGTTAGAGATAGAGAGTGTAAGAGAGAGAGTTAGAGAGAGAGGAAGAGAGTAAGAGAGAGAGTGAGAGAGTTGGAGAGAGAGAGAGTGAGAGAGAGAGAGAGAGAAACACAGAGAGAGAGAGAAACAAAGAGGGAGAGAGAGAAAGAGAGAGAGAGAAACAGAGAGAGAGAGAGAGAGAGAGAAACAGAGAGGGAGAGAGAGAAAGAGAGAGAGGGAATTAGAGAGAGAGAGAGAGAGAGAGAGAAAGCTTTAGAGAGAGAGTTAGAGAGAGTTATAGAGAGAGAGAGTTAGAGTTAGAGAGTTAGAGAGAGAGAGAGTTAGAGAGAGAGAGGGAGTTAGAGAGAGAGAGAGAGTGAGAGAGAGAGAGAGTTAAAGTTAGAGAGAGAGAGAAAGTTAGAGAGAGAGTGAGAGAGAGAGAGAGAGAGAATTAGAGAGTTAGAGAGAGAGAGTAAGAGAGAGAGAGAGACAGTTAGAGAGAGAGAGAGAGTTAAAGTTAGAGAGAGAGAGAAAGTAAGAGAGAGAGAGAGTGAGTGAGGGGAAAACAGAGACTGAGTAAGTTCAGGCCAAGGTTAAGAACAGGAAATGAATCGCGTCTGTAGGGAAGGTTGCCGTGTGACCACAGGCGAGTCCAGGATCGCACACACACACACATACGCAAAGACACACAATTAAATGTCTCCATACCTAAGACTTGACTAACACGGACACACACTGCGGCCACACAGATCACACGGCGAGGCGATTCTGCAGTTAGACTAGTTCATGTCAATTTTCCCAAGGGCGTCTGTTATGCTGTATGAATAGAAGCCCGTATCGTTTTAGTTTGAGGAGAGCACTGAGATCCACTTTTCACACACTTGTGCATAAAAAAGACTATTTCATTTGTTAAGGGCCGTAGAATAGGAGGTACATCGTGAGGAATAAACTCTGTGAATATGTTAAAGGCTAATAAAAATTCAGGCAGTCCCATTAAACTGGGAATCTGAAAATGTATGCGTTTCTCTATCGATACCACGTATCGATCCGGCAGCTGAAACTCCTGATTTTGAGATGAAAGCTTCATGCGTTACGCATGGCCAATGCATTTTTATTTAATGATTGCATACTAATTATTAGCTTTCCCTATCGAATTAAATATATGTTTAATGAGTGTTAATTAAATAGATAGGGAATGTCAGGGATAAGCACCGATTGTTGCACTGCTTGGTTTTGAAAAGATCTCAGATTGGTGATTTTTCAATGATCTCTGGTTTTTAGTGGGTCTGAAAGGGTTATCAGTTGTCAAATTACATGTAATTTAAATCTGAAACTCATCCTGATTGTGGGTTTAAAGGTTGTAGATTAACTATTGTTTAATGGCTCCGTCATTATAGTTGTTAGGTAATTAAAAAAATTCGACCCCTTCGCTGAAAAGAGCCAGCAGCTTCGTAGGACGAGTTTTCATTTCGGTTCGATTTGTGTGAACAGAGTGCAGTAAAACAGTTCTTTGTAAGATAAGCTGTGCTGCTGGACATATATGCACCTGAGCTTTAAGTGGAAAAGACCATACACTGGTCAGTATAATACTATGTTTCAGACTTCTCATACCACTGAATGGAACAAAAATGCACACTGTGATCTAAAATTATAGTGTGTGGTTCTCCACTCTTTTTTTATTCTTATGCTTCCACCTTAAAATAATCTCTCCAAATACCACAAAGCCTCAATCAGACATCGTGTTTAAGTCTGTCTTTTATGAATTTGACTTTTTAATACTGTTTGTATGCGAAGGCACAACTATGTGTGTGCATGTGTTGTTCCAGGGGAGTGTACCATGTGGCCATTCAGACAAAGGTGTTTAGCATGCATGAATCATCTGGTGACTTGCTGCCATATTGCAAGTGTGTGAGTGAGTGAGTGAGTGAGTGAGTGTGTATGTGTGTGGATTATTTGTGTGTGCTGCTTTATCGCTTTCCTGCCTTCATCTTTCCCCTCCCCCCTCCGTCTAGCACCTTATCACTCCTTCCATCTATCCAAATTTGGAAAAAGCTTTATTGGCGTGACAGGCCTGGTCGGACATGAACATGTCTGTCACAGCAGAACAATGCATCGCCACAGCCGATATTCATATGATAATAATGCCATCAGACCGAGACAGTAGCAGCATCCTCCGCTCTAGAGCCGGGAATGCTCCGTGCCCCCTTTTTTTCATAAGAAAATTAACAATCAAATATGGCTCATTCAGATGTGTCTCTCTTCTATAACCCCCTGCCCCCCCCCCCACCATTCTTTCTTTCTCTCTTCCTCCGTCTGTCTCGCTCCCTTCTTTCTCTTCTCCCTTCGCCATGTTGGCAGGCCCCAATCTACCAGCTGATAGCAGCATTCCCTGGCATGATGCCAACTGGCACCACTGCAGGAGAGGCAGAGAGAATGAAAGAAAATTAGTGAATAATAGAGGGAGGAGGAGTGAGAGAGAGAAAGAGAGGGGGATGGGAGGAGAGGGGAGTCTATGGAGGTGAAAAGATGGAAGGGGAAAGAGGTAACAATAATGGTGGATTAAAGAGGATGGAAAAGGAGGGAGGGTGGAAGTGAGAGAGAGGGAGCGTATGATTGATATTGTGGTGATATCCTTGGGAGGCATGGTTTAGCTAAAATGTCAACCGGCCACTCAGCTCTCCATCATCCAAGACAAGGCTGATAGACATGCCTACAGAAACATATAGTGTACATGTAATCAATTTCCTAGCACGCACCTCGCATAGATCGATTGCGGTCACAAGCCATGTGTGTTTGTACTTTCCCTCTCCGATTTAAAAGTACGAGTATGAATAAAAAAACACACTCTCACCCACACAGAAAACACAAACTATCACAAACAGTGACTCACGCATACAAGCACAGATACACACTCACAGATGTTCTTCTATTCAGCAGATTTTTTTTTTTACCACAGTCATCAATGAGCTCAATTTTCTTTCAGCATTTTTTATGCTATGTCTGGGCTTGTCCTCACACAGCGCATGTGTGCTTGTGCTTATGTGTATAAGGGTGGCTGTATATGAGAGAGAGGGTGTTTTCTTATGTGTGAGAGAGACATGATATGTTTACCTCTGGTTGGATACTGGGGTGTGTGACAGATTATGATATAATTCTGATTTAAGCAGCTACTGTGTATGTTTGCGCAGGAAGGGTGTGTGGGGAAGTCAAAATATCAGGCGCCCATCCTGTTTGGGACAGTTTGTGTCCCGCTGTGCCCTTTTGCACACACATACTCATGCATGCATATTCGCACATGTACACAGATACACACACATACACACACACGCACAGGCATGCTCTTCCAAGCAGTGTATTACTTAAAGTTTTGGCCTCCACATTCGTGAAAAACAATAGTTTTTAGAACATTCACTACAGAGACCTCAGTGCAAAACAGCTCAGAAGGTATAAACATAAAGAAACCTAAAGTAAAGGAGTGTCCTGAATCACAGGAACTTCCATTGAATGCATTGACTTATCTCATGATGTGCTACGACTTTTGTTTTCCGCAAAAATGTCCAATGTCAGTTAAGCATTCACAATGATGATAATCTCATACACAGATCTACATGTGCATTCAGTATTTGTTTTGTGTTTTGTAGGGACTTTCAGGAGGTGGTCTCCCAGATTTTCAAACCTCATCCTCCTTTAGCCAAGGTAGTGAAACATGGAAAACACACATTACTAGTGAGTACCCAAGAAATGTATGTATTCCATGCACACAACATATTGAACATATTGCCTTGTTCACATTCGTGACCTCTGTCCTTGTCTGTCTGGTACAGAATATGGATTCACCGCCAGAGTGTGTGCTTGCTGTCTCATCTGAGGCTCCCTTGTCCCCTCCTTCAATGCCCTCACTAGATCTCAGCCCTCATTCTTTACCCCAAAGCCCTCAATCTGCTCACTCAAGCCCTTTGAGTACCACATATGTACCCCTTTCACCTTTTGCCCTTGCTGATTCCAACCAACAAGATGACGAAGAGGATGAGGAGCTGTCAGCCCCGTCATCTCCCACTCCAGCTGTGGCACTGTTTCCAGGGGAAGAACAGCTATGTAGCCCCTCTTCAGAGAACAGTCCTCCAGCTACTCCGTCCGCACCTCTGCCTGCTTTTGGAGCTCTGGAGCAGGCCCTCTCATCTGGGCCTAGTGCCACCTGCAGTGATGAACTGGACCTCCAGCTTTTCAACAACGAAAGCGTGACTGTCCCGGGAGGTCCTGCCAGTGGTCCTGCCCTCAGGTTTCCTTGTCACGTTTGTGGGAAGAGGTTCCGTTTCCAGAGCATCCTGTCCCTCCATGCTCGAGCTCATAGTTTGGATAGGGAGCGCCGGGCCTCAACCATCTACCGGAATGTACATGGTAAACCCCAGCAGAATCATGTGAGTGATGGCGCTATTAGAAACCACAGCAATAGAGAGGTCAGTCTGAGTTCATTATCCAGGTCACTACATCAAAATCGAAGGGAAGAGGCTATGACAGACCTCCAAACAGCCAGCAGCCCTCCGTTTCTTTTGGATGGAAACACACCCTTGACACCACCTCTGACAGAAGAAGCTCCAGCCTCTTCTACCTTTTCACCTTTAGGCCCTGCCGGCATTGAGGAGCCTACTCCATCTGGTGCAGCTTCCGCCTTCCGTTGCCATGCCTGTAAGGGTAAATTCCGCACAGCTTCTGAGCTAGCTCGTCATGTTCGAATCCTCCACAACCCGTACAAGTGCACACTGTGCCCCTTTGCCGCCAATCAAGAGGAACGTCTCGCTGCTCATCTTCAGGAGTGCCACACACCTGAAGAGCCAGTTCCACCCCCTGTCTTCCCTTCCCGCCCTATCACTGCTCCACCACAAATGCCTTTGCCACAAGCGCCTGCTCTTCCAGCCTTCCGTTGTGAGACCTGTGGCCAGCGCTTTACCCAGTCCTGGTTCTTGAAAGGCCACATGCGCAAGCACAAGGACTCCCTTGACCATAAGTGCCAGGTTTGTGGTCGTGGCTTCAAGGAGGCATGGTTCCTCAAGAACCACATGAAAGTGCACCTCAACAAGCTGGGCCTAAAGGCTGGCCTGGGGAGTCTAGGACCTTCAGGGTCTGAACAGTCCAAAGGTCCTGGGAACCAGGCCTTAGATGCTCTCTACTCTAACCTACTCTTGGCACGCAGCATGGCAGGAGGAGTTGGCGGGAGAGGAAATCGGTCAGAGAGGTCAGAAATAAGTGCAGGCTCAAGTAAGACTTCGATGTGGGGTTACCTAGGGTTGCCAAATGACAACAGTGGTGCGAGCTGCATGGAACGACTACAGGCGGTGGCTCAGGTGGCTGAGATGGGTAATGGAGGAGAGAAAGGAGGAGAGACACTGGATGGAGGAGAGCAGACAGCCATGTGGCAGCTGGTTGCTCGCAGCCTGGCAGCAGTGCAGCAAAGCCAGCAACAGCACCAGCAGCAGAAATCTCATGCGCAGCACCAGCGCCCTTCTTCACAGGGCACCGTTGTCGGTGAGGCCGAGCAGGTGCGTGCCTACTTGGGTGGCCTTGGTTTCAAAGAGGAGCTGGAGGCGTCAGGGGCCCCCTGGGAGTGCCCTGACTGTGGGAAGCTGTTCCAGAGTTTACAGCAGGTAGTGGCTCATGCTCGGATTCATGTTCAGAAACAGCAGAAGTATCCAAGTGCACAAGGAGGCACAGGGAAAGAAGAAGATAAGATTGTAGGCCCTCGAGAAGGAGGAGGAAGAGCAGGGGGACGAGGAAATGAATGCAGACTTGAGGCCAAACAGCACCAGTCAGGAGTGGAAACAGCTGGAAGTTTCCATTCTGTCATAACACATCTTTCAAGTAAGAATAATCTAGTATAAAATAAATTGATCTAATGTATGTTTGAGGAAGACTTTTTTGTATGAGAATTTCAAGGCTACTCTTAAAAAAGAATCTAAAGATTATTGTATCACTGAGTTTGCTGTCTTGGATTTGATCAGTTATCCTTTGTTTCACAGGGGAGAATGGTCTGAGAGTACCATCATCTGGAGCCTCCATGGCTCCAAGGGAACGTGTGAGGGGTACAGGAATGAAGGATTGCCCCTACTGTGGTAAAGCTTTCCGCTCCTCTCATCACCTTAAAGTACACCTACGTGTGCACACAGGTGAGGGTAACACTCTATAAGCCAGTTTGCCTTCTATTGTTATAATTTTAGCATAAATGAATATATTCTGTGCCGACCGATCAGGCAGATGCATGCAAAAACTGAGGCCAAATAATAAGACAGTGCCATCTGCTGTTATTGTAAATAACTGCATCTCAGCAGATTTTTATAAGCCAGTAAAAACAGAAATTTTGGGTTCAATATTTATGTTTTCTTAAATACCCCCCCTTTTTTAAAAGATGCGGTTTATTCTTCTTTTACGACACTATGTAATAGCCATAATGGTGGCATTGTTGAAAGATTGACACGATTTGAAACATGAACTTGCCTTTTGTGAATGAGAACGTGTGCTCTCCTTCAGGTGAGAGACCTTACAAATGTCCCCACTGCGACTATGCAGGAACCCAGTCTGGCTCTCTGAAATACCATCTGCAACGTCATCATCGCGAGAGGAATGCTATGTCAAGTTCTCCAGGCTCCTCCTCTCCAAGCCTCCCATCTTCGCTGACTGGTTCTCAAAGAGAGGGGATCCCAAAACAGCATCGATCCTCCTTAACAAGCCAGGGATCATTTGGGAGGGGTGCAGCAGAAATCTCCACATCCAGACACAGCCAGTCTTTGGGCCCTGGAGCTCTAGAACAGAAAGATGTTCATCAGAAGTCCAGGGTCTCTCGGAAAGAACGAGATTTGGACAGTCAATATCGTTTTTTGTCTGGGATGATGGGGGACCTCTACCCAGGTGGATTAGACAGAGGCTTGACAAGAGAGACACCCCCTCTAAAATTGCCTAAAGTATCCAGACGTAAGCCTCTGGTTACGAGTCGTATGGTGCCAGCTAATGGGTATCAGAGCAGCATGACATCTGGTGCTTCCAGGGAATGTGGATTTGAGCCTTTGGACCTCTCACGCCGCCCTGTATCTGGAATCAGTGCAATGGAGCAAGATTTAGGAGTGGTTAGTAGCTCTGGAACCCCTCCATCAGGAGGAACAAGAGAAAACAACGACACTCTGAGTCAGTGTGTATTCTGCCCATTCCGTACCTCTTCTGTTGAACTGATGGCAATGCACCTACAGGTCAACCACACCAGCAAGTCCCGCCGCAAAAGGGGAGCCCCTGTCACCACTGACAACCATTCCGCCAGACTGACCATGCCTGGGTGGAACCGTGACCCTTTAACACTGTGGAAGTTCCTCAGTGATGGGGATGGGGTCATGGGCATGGAGGACTGGATCAAATACAGGTCAAAAGCTGGAAATGGGGTCACCATAGAAGATGAAGCTCTAGTGAGGTCTCCAAACCAAGTCAGAGAGATACCATCAGTTTTGGGAAACACACAGTCCAAAAAACGAGAGCTTAAAGTGGTAGAACAAGAGAACACAGATGATGAAGAAGCAGATGGAGAAGATGTCGAGGATCTCCTGGAAGCAAGCAGCAGCCCTGAAAATTACTCTCATCAACATGCCGTCAGAAAGGATGTTTCTGTGTCCCCAGACATGGTGCAAGATGCTTCGTCTGTAGAGGAGGAACAACTGGTGGGAAACTGAGAGGTTTCAAACACTCAAGTAAAAGGTGGATATGGAGGGAAAGGTGTATAGGCAAAATTGATAAAAGATCATTGAAGAGGCTCATCGAGTCCTCTGCAACACAAGGTCATCATGTCCATGTCACAAGTCAGTAGATAATGCTTCTCAAAACTTCCTTTGCACTTGAAATTCCTGTTACTGGTGACTCATCAGGTTATGCACCCACATTCACACACAATCAGAAATAAATCCAGTATTGTATGCTAGTGTTAGCCTTCCTGTCCAGGAGTCTTGAGGCCTTCTTGACTACTGTCATTCTATTTGTGTCTTTTTTCGTCAGTGAAGATGATTGCCAAGTTGTATTTCTACAAGTTTCTTGTTACTGTGAGCCTTTCTCTTGTCAAGAACTACCCAGGAATGTCGATATTTAGAGCAGCAAAAGCAAAAAAATAAAAAGAACGGAAAAAAAGAAAAGGAAAAAGAAACACTGTAATGTTTCTACAATGAGATATTCTTCTTTTTTTCTACTAAAAGAATATGTGAAATGGACAAAATGACTAGATTAACACAAAGGCCAGATGTATTGTACTACTTCCACTTGACTGAAATCTACATTTTGACAACACTTCTACCATTAACCAAAGGGGTGGTCACACTTCTTGCCACACATTTTCCAGGCTGTGAAGAATATGCTCTGATGACTGAATGGTACTGACGATGACCACATTTCAGTAATGCAGGACTAAGATTATTTCCCTCACATATCCATACTGTCAGCTCGGCCTGGCAGGTCCTCTACAGATATTATATGAAACAGAAATTCCTCTACTTCTATACTCTATTTGTCTCAGTGCCTGGTGATGTATATGTTTTTTTTTTTTTTAATGGAGTCATACAACGCAGGAAAATATATACACTAAATAGATTACAGTATATGTTTAATAGCTCTAGGTCTGCAACCTTTTGGTGGCAGTTTGCGTGACCATGTCCGTTGTGGATGGAAGAATGGAACATTCTAGAGCCCTCTGAAATCAACACAAGAGAACAGCTGGCCAGTTGACAAAGGCCATATGGCAGTGTTTACATCAGAAATACCACTATAATTTCTTTTTCAATGAAACCAGATCGTCATTGCCAAGGAAACATTAAGAAGGATTGGGATCTTGTTTCCAAGTTCAACATGAAATGAAACATGAAAATGAAACAGCGCTAAGCTCAAGGCTAAAGAATAAGTCTCGGCCAACAATTGGGTTAAACTTTTTTTTGTCTCTCACCTACAAAGCACCTGAGAGTGAGAGAGACGAAACAAGTCCCAAATCCGCAGGACAAATCCGAGAAGAAAAAAAAAAGAAACAAAACAAAACTGAGTATGCCGTCTTCAAGATCAGTATTTTTTTTGTTGTTGGTTTTTTTAAGCAATGACAAGAAACATTAAAGAAACATTATTAATAAGAAAAAAACACTAACAACTTCATAGACATCCCAGTAGAAAGTGTGTAGCTTTTATAAAGATAAAAAAGAAAACACAAAAAAAGTTTTTTTCATGTTATTTTAATTTCAAGAAGAGTCTTAAAGGATAAAGTGATATGAGTATCAATAATTATGATTATAATGGTTGTGATAGAAGACAGGTTTGCAATGTCTTTAAAAAAAAACACTGTGCAAAGTTTTGTTGTTTTCCAAAGTAGAGTTTTGTTTGCCTTTAAATCTAGACCAAACTTTTTGTTTATGGATTGTTGTTGATATTGCGTCACTTTCATTTAAAGTAATGCTGCAGATTCAGATCTCTGCTCCTAATCATACTATAAAAATAATCAATCAGTTTTGCAATTTGTTGATGAAATCAACTAACCAATCAATCAATTAATCAGACACAATCAAAGTGAAATGTAGTTTGTGGCAACAATGTGCTGCCAGCGTAATGCATTTGAACTTATTTATTGAATATTAGTGAGAGTGTGTCAAAGACACATAACTGTCAGTTTGACTGACTTGCTGTACAAGGATGTGCATATTTCATCATGCACTTGTGTCACATTTTTATTCCTGCTCTACCCAGCGTATGTGTCACAGCCCCCCCCTTCCCCATTACCTGAAATAACTGAAAGCGTTCCTATTTTCTAATCTGATTATTACTACTCCAAAATCAGTTTGTGTGATTAGATGAGCTGTACCTTAGTCTTGCCTCTTGTGCCACTCATTAATGAAGATGGGTACCAGTGATTGTGACTGCTGGCCTTACTTTATAAATGTGCATTATTGTGTTCCTTTGTGTGTAGAGCACCTTATGAGTTTGGTAGCCCCTGATGTGGTGGTTCTTAAAGATCTCACTCCAAGCCACTGTGCCTTCTGTCCTGCGCACTTCCTCAAGTACTTTGTGATCTCACCAAAAGCACCTACAGTTATCCATACTGTATCTGTTTTTCTCTTTTTAAAGAGCAGCCCATTTCTCTCTCTCTCTCTCTCTCTCTCTCTCTTTCTCTCTCTCTCTCTCTCTCTCTCTCTCTCGTTCTCTCTTTCCGTGTCAGACTTCAAGTCCAGTTTCAATCCATGACTATTTTTTTTAATCATTATTTATTCTGAGTATTAACTTCATTCCACACCATCCCCCTCTGACTTCCTCTCTTTTATTTCACAAGCACCACTGGAAGGTAACATACTATCTAGAGCATTGAGGCCTTTTCAAGATGTTATTTTCATTCCTGTGATGTTCATTTGCCAATGAGATGGGATCAAGCTCTTCTTCTTATAATTATTTTTTGTCGTCTTTTGTTTGTCTGTTTGTTTTTTGGTATTACAAAAAGAGAAAAAAAATCATGAGAAAATGTGTCTGTTTGCTGTACAGATAGAGCTAGAAATGTTGTGTTTCTTAAGAGATTTCTAACCACAATATCAACTCTCCACCTCTCCTGGCAAGGAATATACCTATATGAGCTGTGAGGATGTTTGTTCTTTAAGATCAGTGAAAACAGTGAATCTATAAGGGAATATTAACAATAGCTGATGCTGATCCATGGCCTGGTCACATGTCCGTTGTTTGGAATAAAACCTATGAAGCAGTTAACATGTTAGGCATTAAAATAATACTTGTTTAAATAGGTTTTGTAACTGTGATGGATAAGGATCCATTTGCAGGATTGAAAGACAGAGATGTCGTGTTTTGGGGGAATATTCAGAAGAGGAGAGATGGAGGGGTTGTTTTGGTTTGAACTCTCAAGTAGCTGACTGCTATTGCAGTGAAGGGGAAACTGATCTAACATAGTAGTGACTAATATGAAACTGTGGACTGAAAAAAAAAATACTAGTAGAGAAGATTCAATAAAATATAAGAAAAACACGTTAACCCTCTCTTTTGATGTCTTACAATGGAACAATGGAAAAAATGTGCCTGGCTGGCTCATCTTACGGTGGTAGGTTTCAAGCCCCACATTGGGTGTTAGCTGGTGGCCTCTTGGTTAGAGTTATCTACCACTGCAATCAGAAGTTTGTGGGTTAAAATCACAGGATGGCCAGTTGCACTTCTAAGGTTCCATTGAGCAAGGTGTTGTCCTCACACACTGTTCCCTTGGTGCTGCATCATAGGCTGTCCACTGCTTTACTTTGTGAATGAGTTAAATGAAGAAAAATTATATCACACTGTGCTAGGGTATGTTAACATGTGACTATAAGGGGCCACTCCACATAAATTCTTTCATCTATTGTACCACATTAGACACAATTCTATAAAAGTTGAATGGTTAAACATGATCATACAAGAAGTAACCTGTTCATCTGCCCATAACCGTGGCATCTATACATGAGGGTTTATGGGGCATGGTGTAGTTTTGCAGTTATCATGGTTACCACTGACCACGACTGGCCTGACCTAATAGGATATGAAGCTACAGGATAGGAAAACCAAAACAAAAGACACACCAGCTGCACACTACTATGGGATTTTAGGACCAAGCTCTATACTTAAGACCAGACTACAATTACTTGTGTTTGTAATATTTCATACATATTGTTCTACTTTTTTTTAACCTCGTGTGTGAAATGTTTTGCACCAAAACAATTTCAAAATGCTTACAACCTCAGTGTTATGCAGCAACTGTGATGAACCATACAAACTGCACAAATGAAAGTGGGAAATTGGCTACAACTGTACTCTGCTGTCCTCTAGTGGAAACGAGCTAGACATGTTTACAGGCCAGTGCTCTCAGAATTAATACAACAGATCCTATTCAGTCAGCTGCCATCCGTCATCTTTTGAAAGGAATGTGCTGCAGGCTGTAATAATAGTGGTAGTTTGAAATAGGGATGCACTCATGTGGGATTTTTCGCTCAATCAGTTTAAAATACCGGTCAAATCTGTCTGACCGTGCTTTTTTATCATTCTTCAATGCAAACAAATTCTGTTTGTGGAACAGTGAAACAGTTTAAGGATACAGGTCCAGATGACCTACTTACAGAGTACACTCCCAGTTGACCTGAAGGTAGCCTTCACTTCCAGAAAAGTGAAAGTATATTTTCAGTGATATTCCATAACATTACAACTAGGCCTGTAACAATAACACATTTTGCTGGGCGATAAATTGTCCCAGAAAGTATTGCGATAAACGATAATATTGTCATTGTGTCCATTTCTACTGATGTAATGATAATGACATACTAATGCAAATGCTCCCTTTCAAAGATCCATAAACCTTAACTTCCAAAGATCAAATAACCCTGGGAGTGGATGACAATGTAACAAAGTCAGCATACCTTGACATTGTGTGGCTTAAGGCAGGATCTCGCAGGAGTAGCAATGTGTCCAGCTGTAGCGTGTCCCTATACTTTTGGCCAAGGTGATCGTCTTCGTCTTAATAACTCCAGTTCGTCGGGGGTTATTATGGCAAACAAGGGATCTTTGGAAAACTCTCATTGATCCCTATTTAACTGTGAAGTTCCCCAGAGGTTGGTGGTTGCCCCATCTAGAAAAGCCACGAGCAATGAGTGCATGTTAAAACCGGACTGGCTCTCTGCACTTCTAAAGGTCTTTCTGTAAATGTAGAGTCTTCTCATTTGATTAAAATATAGTTACACCTGATTATACTATTACTTGGCTATATTTTATTATCAGTATTACAAACGTAGAGCTTTTTCAGCTCCGCAGCACACCAGAGCGCGAGACGCCGAGTCTTGCGCGTCTTACATCACTCTGCGGATAAAAGGATAAATGAGACTCAGAGGTTCCCAGAGAAGAGCCGGTCGGCGGAGAAAAAAATTATCGTCCTGTAATTGAGACGGCCTTACGCTGTAGTGTAAGCGATATTCACTGCTTAAATGTGTACCTAGTTAGGATTTTCTCACCCTGCAGCTAGCATTTAGGCTAACCCTCAAGAGAGTTCATGCTTCATTACCCTAAGGAAACGAGAGGGGGCGTTAGAGACCAATGTGTCACAGTGAAGTCCTTTGGAAAACAATGAAATGAAAATGATCACAGCCGGAAAATTATCGACCTCATTTTAATTATCTTGCAATTAATTGATTTATTGTTTATCGTGACAGGCCTAATTACAACCATCTTAATAGAGGTCTTATGCTGACTGGACATGGACTCCACAAGATCTCTGAAAGTGTGTGTTGGTATCTGGCACCAAGATATTTGCAGCAGATCCTGTATGTTGCGAGATGAGGACTACATGAATGAGATTAGTTTGTCCGGCGCATCCCACAGATGCTCCAATGGATTAAAAGTTGGTGAATCTAAGGCCAGGTCAACATCTTGAATTATTTCTCTTGTTCCTCTAACATTTTCTGAAACATTTCTTCCTGAAAGCTAGTCTTTATGAAATAGGTGTGCACTTGGTCTGCAACAATGTTTTGGTAGGTGGTGCCTGTCAAAGTAATAATCACATGAATGCCATAACACAAGGCGTCCCAACAGAACCCAGCTCAGATCGCCACGCCATCCACATGATGTAAAATAATGCATATTACTCAGGCCAGGCCACCGTCTTTCTATTTCTCCATGGTCAGGTTCTGATACAGCTATTGGACAGAGATCAGCATAGTCACTCTGACCAGTCTGCGACTACAAAGGCTCGTAGTTAGCAAGCTATGTTCTGACACCTTTCTGGCATTGCCATGTATGTGATAGGATTTAGAATGCAAATTTTACACCTCCATAAGGGTGTAAAATGGATTATGCCAGTAATAATAATGACAAAATTGAATAGGGTTCATGAGCTGTGCTAAATGTTTTCATTCAAAACTTGGTAAATTTTTTGAATGTGTTTGCCTTAGTGGCTCACTGAAAAGCGAAGAATAGCAATAAATGGCTGACATTTCAAGAGACAGATGCAAAAAAATTTACTGAATAGAGTGTTTCAGGTACTTTTCAAAACTTACTATGGCAGGGGTTGAAAATGCTAATAAACACTACCAGTGGGTGGCCAGGATTATCTACAAATGGTTGGTGTGGCAGCAGGTTTTCATTCATAACAGGTTTTAGCTTTCCTGATTCCACTCTTTCTGTGTAATTAGTTATGGGTTCATCAGTCTTATACTGAATGGACTGCTGTGGCTGTTGATTTTCATACTAATTAAGCAGAGGCACACCTGATTTCACTTATTTAATCAGTTGGCTGCAGTTTTTGAACAATTGGTGAAATATGAACTCTGTTAGTGCTTGGCTGGAACACACCCAAAATAGAAGGTAAAATAAGAAACAGACACTAAGAGTATATAATGTTTATTAGCATTATTTGTAGGTTTTGAAGATATTCCAACCCTTAAAAAAAGCTTTTAAACAAAGAATGGTCCCAACACATTCTGCTGAGTGACCCACAGACCATCCACAACAGTTTTATTTCTTCAGCATTAGTGTATTTTAATTGTGCCTGAATTAACAATAAAATATGCGACATCTTGCACTTTTTTGTTGGAACATCCATCATTTGTTGTGAACAGGCGGGATGAACACAGCGAAAATAGTTGCCAAACACAAGAAAATGGTTACCTAGGTGTTATCTATTAATGCTGGCATTGTCTATTTGCTAGATTTTCATAGGTTCAGAAGGTGTTGTAACAGACCATGGTTAAACCTGTGCAATATTATTTACAGTTATGGTTGAATCAATAAACAGATTCCTCATTCATTGAAAAACAGGGATCTCTCAGCCTTAGAAATGATCTGGTTCATTTTCTGTGAGATACTAAACCCTTGACATTGTTAGGGGTGGCAGTAACTTCAGCAGAGCTGTTAATATTTTCATCTGATATTGCAATAGCCTTTGTGTTTATTTTTCAGGCGGTTCTACACACACAGATCACTATGATGAATGTGGTTTGCTTAGTAACGCTTCAACTGATGGTCTAATCCCAAAACAGCCAGTGGCAACCTGAGGTACCATTGAACAAAGACATGTGACATAGACGGCCAATAGACTCTTTTATGTTTTGAATGACTATTTGCTTTAATGATAATCTTGGCAACTAATTTTAAAAGACTGTGTAAGTAATTGCCTTAAATGCGGCTGTGTTCTCGTCCCTTGTATATTTACGACTAAGCAAACCACAACTAAGTCTTTCTGCATGGCTTTCTGCTCTCGGCAAATCCAATGTACGGTAACTGAAATTTGATCTTAAGGGTGTGCTAGTATTTACTTGCCGAGGAAAGTATCCAAGCTTTATGTTGCTTACATTAGCTTTTGGAAAATAAATAATGCTTTCCGGATCTATTTGCAGTGGCACTGCACATGAAACACCAGGCCTTGAAGCTGAGACTCACAGAGGTGCATTCCAGGCACAAAGGCAGCATTGGGCTCAGCACTAGCTTTACGAAAGTATGAAGCTAAAGTGATTTTCTACGGTTTATCATGTTTTATGGTCATATTTTTAACCCTGTACTTATGTTTTTTTGAAGCTTCGCTACTGCCATGACCCACGCAAGTTGCAGCTGCTCAGCTTGGTGGCAAGCCTTTATTAGTGGGTGTGAGGCGGCTGTAATCCCAGGACGCTGGGTTTCTTTAATGACTGGATACTCATAGTCATTAAACGGGTGCCAGCACTTTGAAGAAGATTATATAATAAAGAGGACAAAGATCACTTTCATAATAACAGTTGGAGAACACACTGAAGCTGACAGTGAAACGAGTGCGCAGAATGGTTTGTTTCACCTCATTTAATGTAGGTATGACAGCATAGCAAATTCGCAAATAATTCCGAATGACTTTCCTCTCTATTTTTGATTCCATCAGGTGTGAAAAGAAGAAACTGCACCACCATAAAAGAGAAGTCAACATGAACCTCAATCAAATGGTGGTCAGTGACAACTGTCACATAACATTCAGTTTTAATATTACCTTCCCTATGTGCATTTTCTAAACGTGTTCCAGTAGGCATGTTGTTGAAATGCTCATTCACCACTAGATGGCACTCACAGTCACAGGTTTCATCCTATGAAATTAGCACAGTTTGCACAAAAACAAGAACAGTGTTAAAATAATGCCGAATCTCTAAATGTTCAATACATGTAGCTGTAATGTCGCCCCAGGGAATAAATAATGGTTTACAGTGCGGCCAGATGAAAGTAGCAAATTCATTTCATCAAAGCATCATCAAATGTTGGTATTAGGGATAATGAGGATTGAACTTCAGCACGTTTCCATGCTGCCTTCAAAAACAAAGCCAATTGTTCAGTTTTCTTCACCGCTCATCAGAAGACATATTTATTCAATTTGTTTCCCTCAATTCCATACAGAGGCTAATTGATATATATATATATATATATAAATGTGTGTGTGTGTGTGTGTGTTTGAGGAATAAACACAAATGTTACAGAAACAGATAAACATATTGCCAGCTCGGCTAAACTTACTGCAACCCCGAGCAATATATCATATTCAGTTCTATTTTTTTAAGTTGCATTGCGACCATTCATCCTGAGTCATGAAAAAGTCCTAAAACACACCTTTCTCCAAAAATATGAACATAGTGTACCTTCCAAAGGCGCACAGCTGGAAGGTGCAGCTCTGAGTTATGTTGCACCGCTGGATGTCGTACTTTTGAGTTATTACGTTGCTTGTACCTTGTTATTATGTTGCTTGTACCTTAGATGGACTAAAATGTTGTCTTTTTTTAGGAATGGGTTCTCGGAACATTAATTATTTGCTAGTGATGTATATGGTTATGTAATATGCAGCTGTAGCTGAAGACAACCCAGTGAAGCTTCTCTGCTCAGTTTTCTTGTGTCCTGCGTGTTCCATGTGTTGAGCACATTTGAAATCAGGTTTAAATTATTAAACGTTTAAAAACTGAGTCTAAGAATATCGATATGACCTAAATGTTCATGTACCCTCTCCAATAATTCATTTTCATACATTCCGATTATAATTTTAGCAACGATCAGCGTCACATTAAGAGCGTGACTGTTTCTTACGCTTCTTCCTGGCATTGCCCTGCTCTGCAGTGTCGTCCCAGCCTCGAAACAGACACTTCAACCTCACGCAGGACTTCTGCATTTGCTGATGAGTTAAATGAGCAGAACATGTGCCAATGCAGAGGGTCTTGAGGAACAGGAGTCGGGAAATAATGCGTGCACATGCACTCCTCTAGCAGGTGTCCACGCACGGAACCCATTACCTGGTGAAATAAAAGCTTAGTTGACCACATCATAATATTGTAAGGTAATGGTCCAACATGTTTCTCGGTAGAGTTAGCGCGCCTGCGCATGAGTGGGCGAGGATTGTGGGGGGGAGTGGGGTGGGGGTAGAAGGGGGAGGGGGTGCAGATGGGAGGGAAGGAGAGGGGATTCTGGTGCGCTGTTGCACGCAGCCGCACTGCTTACCGCGCACATCTCAGAAAACCCTCTGACTGAAGCTGGGGAGGTTGGGGGAAGGGGGTGGGCTTGGATTCACTCAGGCATCTCACTGCTAACAGAGCGCCGCACCACTGGCTCCCCATTCCGCCATTCAGCCCTCCCGATTCTGCTGCACAGCCTTCGGGGCTTGAGAGAACTAGCTGCTCCTGGCAACAGAGTGGAAGAGGAGATAGAAGACGAGAGAAGATCAAAGAGAAGAAGAGGACAGAAGAGAAGACAAGAAAGTCACTGCAGAAGTCCTACCCCACGTTTCCAGGATGAGCGAGGTGAGTCCACAGCCCGCTTTCCTGAGTAATTTACAGCAGCAGCATCATAATCTGGGGGGTTCATTAATACACGCACCCCACTGGGCGCAGCATCCCACGGTATAATCAATTAATTATTTACAACGAAATGTGATTCAACTATTCAGTAATTCAACTGACCAAACTCTGTGTTTGCTCGTAGTTTGACGTTACATGAATGCTTTAGTTTTATTCTTGCTGCAGTAATGCCGTCAACTCCGTTGAGTCCCGTTGATATAACGCAAGTATCAAAGAAGTGAAAGAACCTATGAAAAGGAGTTTAGGACTAGAAGAAACACACTTGATGCGCTGTTACAGCTTGAAACTCTTGAGCATCTTTAAGTGAGTGTATCCAAACCTCAGACCTTAAGGTGCTCTAAAAGAGAGCCTTTACATCTCGCACCTGTATGCCTTGTGCATGGCTATGCATGTGGACGTCGCGGCCAATAGGGAACGATTCTGACCGCACACTTGCTTCATTTTTTATTACCACCTGTATTCTTACAACCCCCACCTCTCATGATGGGATTGACTTCATAGTGCGCTCACAAGACTGGCTCACCAATCCGAGCCTTTGTATCAAAGCACCACTGAGCCAATCCTAGCGCAAGGGGTGGGGCATGTCGGAATACAGGTGCGATTAAAAACACTGCCTCGCACAATCCGCATGCAGCAGCAGCGCACTGCTGCGAAAAGCGCAGTGTGACGGCACTCACATTTATCCCAGTGATTCAAACATGCACTGAAGTAGTTTAGCTTACCTAGGCAAGGCTTACCACTCATAGCCCTTTATATAGCCTATCCAAAATGCTTCTATATTAAACCCCATCCCTTAACTTTTTGTCAACTGTATCTCTCGGTCCCAACAAGGAAATTTTGTTCAGGTACCTGCACATGACTCATAGTCTATGTGGTATCGTCAGCTTTAGTCAAGAAGGTGTTTGTTATTTCAACCCTATACACGGTACACAGTGAGACTAAAGGTTCCTCCAGGACCAGGTTTCAACACAAAGAACACAAAACAACAACATCACATCCCTATGGGATGTGTGTGTGCGGTCACCCTCAATGCTGGTGGATTTGTGGATGCAGCATGTGGTGTAAATATCAACAAAAGAGGGGAGAGAGACCCTTATGATCCTCTGAACAGTCATTACTACCCCCTGTATTTTCCTGCAGTGTGATGCAGCACAGTTTCTGTACCATTCCAGGCTGCAGCTACAGAGAATGCAATGTAAAATCCCACTGTAGAATGTGTGTGTGCGTGGGGGGTGCATTTTCCTCAGCAAGAAGTGAGGGACTGCGCTCTCCTCAGTCTCCGCAGGAAGCAGAGATGCTGCTGAGATGCCGCTGGGCCTTTTTGGCAAAGGCGCTGTGGTCTATGTGAGGTTCTTTGTGATGTAAAATTTAGTGAACTTGGTGTTCTGGACAATCGCCACTGAGGAGCTACTACTGGAACTAGTTTAGGAACCATTCCCAATTGTTCACACAAATTGAAAATAATATTAAAATACAAAAGAAAAGATAATATCAAAACTATATGTAAGGTGACAGATCGTGATCTCCTTAAGTCAATGATCATCCCTATTATTTTGCCTACAGTCAAAAAAAGGTTGTTGGCTCTGCACCAATCTGTTAGCTATTGTATCTCCTCTTTGTTTGCCGTCTCATCACTTTCACTGGTCAGACTCCATGAATCCATGAACAGTATTCCAACAGAAGTGTCCTTTTTGTTCAGAAAGTTGAAGGCTAGGGAAAATTTGGTGGTAAAGGAATCTTCTGATGATTGGTTAGGACAAAATGCAAACTGCAGGAGGTTCAGGTTGTTGGGGGGCATCATTGTGAAGCACATTGCTATGATTGGTCCGAGTGAGACTGGACGGTAGTCACTGAGGCAGGACACTGGCGACTTCTTTCACAGAGTGATGTTGGGGTTCAGTGAGATGTCAAGGATTTCTCTGAAGACATCAGATGGACTGCATCCTCAGAGCAGGAATGATATCTGTTCTGCTGGTCTTCCATTGGTTGTCTCAGCTTAGATTTCTGCTCCCCTGGTCAATGGTCCAGTCTCTTTCATTGGTGTGTCATTCTGCACCTCCAACCACACTCCAAAGCATTCACTGCCATGGATTTTCTGAGTGTGTGAGCTCTTTGTTCAGAGGGAATCAGAATCAGAATCAGTTTTATTGGCCAAGTATACGTGCATATACAAGGAATTTGACTTCGGTAGTATGTTAGCTCTCTGTACACATAACAATAGACATTTAGTGGGGTACATACAGTGAAGGGACCACAGACATATACTGTACAATAAATAAACACAACACACATGTGGGCACAAATGACACAGAGTACAAATAATGCAGCTAATAGTGCAGCAGCTAATAGCTTTACTACCTGAAATGAAGGCAGTGTCATGGCTCCTCAGCAGCTCTGCAGTCACCCACAGCTTCTGGTCGGGGCATGTGGAGGTTGATATGGAGGCAGTAACTTCATCAATGCATATGCTGATGTTGCCAGTCATTGATGGGCAAGGCCTATCATACAAAAACTCTTCCTTCCTATAGTCCCATATGCCAAATTAAAACACACTTGTTTTATGACTGTAAGGATGAAGTCAAATATTTACTCCAAACTCTCCCAAAAGACTTTGTTTGATAGCATATACTGTATACTGTTCTGAATCCTTATCAACAATTCAAAGTTAATATATTGATTCATTGGAAACCTCTTAGAATTGTGGCATTGAATTTGCTGTCTCAAACTGCTTGTATATCATTAAATTAATCTTATATTTGTAAATCTGATCAGAATCAGGCATCAAAATAAAGCCTGTAGAATCTACCACTAACATAGAATATTTGTATCATTGTGTGCAACATTTCCATCTTTAAAACCAACAGCCCACTTCCTAAGTCCCTTGGACCCT
>JBBKCR010000080.1:333772-336272 GCA_037577295.1 Ladigesia roloffi | reverse complement strand
TGTCTGGGCATTCAACAAACGTGAAGGACAAGTTAGCTGGGTTAGGTATTCATTCAGTAAACAACACTGAGTTAAAATAAAAAACTCAAACAAGAGATCTTGTAAAATATAAAAACTGGCTGTTTTTTTCTTGCAGTCACAGTATGGTTACAGTACAGCACGGTTCCTGTATACTTAATGGAAAATGACTATTTTAATATATACTTATGGAAAATGACTATCATAATGAAAATGGTGATTTTAATGTGCATTTCTGTATATTTTTAAATATGTGTGGCACTGGCAGGCACACTCTAAGCATCTCTTAGTGCACATTGAGGCTTATGTGACAGCTGCCATTGCTCAAAATGTTGCTGTTGTTATGATGGCCGTATTATCAGGATGCTGAAAACAGCCTTGTCTCTTTTCCTCTCCATCTCTCTTTCTCCTTCCCTGCTTTTTTTTTTACTGCAGAGCTGTTTGTTGAGAGGGTAAGATTAAGGGGGAATAAGCAAAGGACTCAGAAATATCCTGTATGATAATGTATTTTAGTGCCATCCTATAATAGGGTTGGTTTAGGCATGGGCTGTTTCATCCACAGATCAGACAGTGCACTGGGAATGGGGGTTAAGCAGGGCCACACACACACACAAACACACACATCCCTACACACACACATACGCACACATGCGTGTGCACACATGTGCCTCATGGGACAGTCGCCCACCTCTTCATGGCAGCAAGCGCACGAGAAAATGCACTTTGTAATGTAATTGCTTCACATTATAGATAGAAAAAGACACCAACAGAAATGGAGGCTGACAGACGGCGAGCAGGACAGGGCGCGCAGTCAGAAATGGAAAGTGAGTCCGTGAGACTAAGAGGACGGAAGTGAGCAAAAGAGAAGAATCCAGACAGGCAGCAAACGAAAGAGAGAGAGAACAAAAAAGAGATAAAATTGGGTCAGTTGTCACACAGGAATTGGCCAGCCATCACCACTCTCTTGGCGTGTGTATGTGGGTTCTGGATGGATCTCTGAATGTGTGTCAGTGTGTGTGTGTGTCGGTGTGAGAGGTGTTTGCACACCCATTTGGTGTGGTCTCTGGAGACTACAGTGGCTAATAACACTGTCACTCATATAACATGCTAGAGGCGCCATCACTGTCTTAAAGAGAGAATATATGTCCGTCTAGTTTTGTGTCTAGTAAAAGCTTGATTCTAGATTTTAAAATGTAAAATTCACTTCCCAGATCAGATCATACAGTCCATAAATAGCTACAAAGCCTGTTTGATTTTGCTCTTTTTAAGATGACATCAACAAATCAATGCCTTTACATCCTCCTGCTTAGTTTAGCCCTACACTCATGTTACAAGGAGTGAACTGCTTCCTGGCACAATATTAGAGCAGTCAGTTTTAAGAGAGGTCATTTATATGCACATATACACATCAATAAGGTGAAGTAAGAAAAAGGTGTAAATCTAATAAAATTGTGAACATACTTAGTTCACAAAACCATATATACATATAAATCGACCCCATGGAAACAAAGGTTCCTAAATGTTGTTTCAGATGGACATAGAAATTAATAATTTAATTGATTTAGTGCCTCAATTAAAATTTTTGAAAGTCTTTACCTTTTAAAGGTCTTTGAATAACCAACCAATGAATGATTCTTGAGTTCTCTTATGGCATTGTTCTAAACAACCCTTTTGATGCCATTTTGAAGAGTACTCCTCTCAAAATTCAGATATTTAGAACAAAAACCACAGAACATATTAGGTCAATAGCAATGAATGAAGCTTGGCATGGAATCAGCAGGGGGAGGTTTATAATGTAGTGTTAATGGCAGAATATCTCCTGCTGGGCGATGAGATAAACTCAGTTGCAGAGATAAACTTTGGCGCAGAGGCTTGGCTAAATCACATCATGCTGAGCATTGATGTTGCTCGCCACATGGCTTCGTTCCAATTCAGATGTAATGCCTCATCCCACTTCTGTCCCCATTCTATTCGTGTTCTCGCTTAGGGTAAGTGTTATAGGGGTTTTATTTCTTTTGCTAGGAACAGTACAGGCTTGCAGCATAGCTGAACTGCATATTCATAATGCATGAGTGCAACTGGGATTGAAATGAAGTTTTAATGAGTTATGAATGTTTGACATGGTTCGTATTAGTTTTCTTATTTAGATTCTTCCAGACTGCACTCACCTTGTAATTCCACTCACTGGCCATACAGATGCAAGCCTACATATTGTAGCCCATCTGTTGTTGTCAGACATCCCATTAACGATGCGTCATTGCTCAGTTTTTTTATTTTTTACCACAGGTTGAACAGATTTGATTCTTCTCAGCACAGCAGAGACACTAACACACTGACGTGGCAGTGTAATGTAGGTGTTGGTTAAGTGTATCAGGCACAGTTTGTACACAAATCTGTGCTATTGTTGGCTGGAGCCACCTCTTGACCATTCATTTCTTCATAGTGTCCTTTAAAAAAAACAACAAAAAAACCCCCAATATAT
>JBBKCR010000080.1:307417-333672 GCA_037577295.1 Ladigesia roloffi | reverse complement strand
GGTGGCCTAGGAGCAAAAGGACATTGGTTCCAATACTACATTGAGGATACCATGACTGTCCCCTCAGAGAGGCTGTACATTGTAGTTAGTGAATGGAAGTCACGTTGAATAAAAGTGTCTGCTAAATGCTTGTGTCTTTAGGCACTTGGCAGCATGTCAGAGTAAAAAATGTGTTCCCATTTCATTCATTTAATCTACTCTGTATGGCAAAGATAAGAGAGTTGGACAAGCCTTAAATAAAATTATTTCAAGTATATCAAGTATACAGTATGGCTCAAGATATGAATACAGTGACTGACCACTGATGAAGGGCCAGGTGGCTAACAGATATTGTGTATTGCAACAAATGTGTTACAGTCTCTAACTGTACTCCAGCAAGTTGACCTAGGATGTAGGAGGTTTGAGTGGCATCTCCAGTTTTTTAGCATCAAAATGTCCTTGTCCCTCCAAGTTTATTCTACTGCAGATACAAGGTTTTTGCTCCTTAATTGAAACAAAAGGGGACCTAAATGCTTCACCAAACATATTCATGTGCAAATGAGCTTAAGGTGGTAATGAGCTAGAATCCAGTTTATAGACCCTGGCTGTTAACACCTGGTTGTCTCATGTGCCTTGAGCATTAGGATTACATCAGGATACAGCTTAGGGCTGGCGCATGATCATTTTGTTGCTCTAGACCAATGATAATTTTGTTTCTTTCAATCCTGCAAGGTTTGAATTAGTACGAATAGTCCCATCTGGTCACTCAAATTACCTGGTTCAAATACAGTATTTTATAGCAGAGCTATAGGCTTATATTTGTGTTCCAAACCCACTGTTTTAATGAACACGTACAAGACATGATTTATTCCGGAATGCACTGTCCATTCTCTGAAGTCTGCCTGCCTGCCTGTATGCTTGAATGTGCTTTTCACTACCTTAGCCATGTAACAGATAGTTTCTGTGTGTTTCTCTTTAGGTATAATGCAGTCTTTCTTATCCACTCCATACACTTTTTCTCCTGTGTCTTTGAGTTAGGAAATTGGTCCCATTTGTGCCGATTGGTCGAAAAGATTCCTTAGCCAGGGCGTATATAGACCAAAATCACAAAATGGCATATGCTAATCAAATTTCTCATAGGTTAGAACATTTCTGTGTTCTTCCTCATGTGACTTTGTAGTCAAAATGGTACCTTTCCTTCTGTTTAGCTCATGGGGATAAGGCTGCCCCAAGGAATGCTTCAATTGAACAGAGTCAGCCATGCTCCAGAGTTCGTCTCCTGATGCAGATTCTTCAACATATTTTAAGCTAGCTAGCTAACATAAAGCACCAGCACTTTTATTTGGCGTATTGTTTTCCACCGTCCTTTTACTAGAGCTACTGATTCTAGACAACGGTCTTCTTGTATACATTGACTACAAGTATAATAAATAGAAATGCAGACAATTCATATGTGAGGTGATATACGCTTCAAATGGTAATCATATTTCAATCTAAGGTGATTTATTCTTGGCATTTTAATCAGATTTTGGTCAGACTAGCCAGCATGGTCGCAGATGGGGGGACAGGGGGCATGTGTCTGCCTCAGACCTCAATCCGTCCACCCTCAGACCTTGGTCCGCCCCCCCTGAAGCACAGATGATGTAGTGATGTATTACTCATGCTCCTGTTTTAGGGCCAAAATGTTTATTTTGCATCTTAAATCAAAAACCTGAACATGCCACTCCATTTACCGTTCTCTTCAACTTCATAGTCCGTAGTTCGTGTTTTATTATTCTCCTGAGACCTAGGAGTTGCCTCATTGGTTGACCCAAACGCCTCAAACGAAAGCCCTGCCACCAAGCCTCCCACCACTGCACGCCACCACATAAAACATGCTAACTGTGCCCCTGCTAGCCAGACATGGATTTGAGTGTCAATTGTAAAAGCAAGTATAAATTATTGGTTAACATTTAGATGCTAGTAACATGCAATGACCAAATGGAAACAGGCAAGTTTGTTTAATCATTTCGGCAAAGTAGTTGTGAGACGGAAAATAATTTTTACTGCAAAAAAGATTTTTGTCAAACTTTCCTATAATCCCTGTTTAGGAAACGGACACTTTACAAAATGTGGTTTAAGCTTTATGTTAAGGAAACTTTCTCATCCACACCTTTTGTTAGAATTGGAATTCCAACTAGGCTTTAAAGATGATCTTTGGATGTGGCAAGAAGATCAATAATAATGAAAACTAAGTAGAACATTAGATTCCTCAGCCAGTAAATTTGCTTGCCAAACATACTAACAGATAACTAAATTACAAATTAAGTTCTTAAATCTGAGAAAAATGAGCACAATTTGCCATTTTCCCTCAAGTGCCATTGTGGACGGCTGTCTGGTTTGTCTGTACAGACATGGACTATATGGTGATAAGATTAAGTAGTATATCGAGGGAAAAACTGTACTGGGAATTTGCAGCCTATGATGTTTTGCGAGTTTACACTTCCTCCATTTATCCTCTGGCCTGCCGACTCTTTAGGTCAATCATTTTTGCTTTCCTCCACAGGGATCTCCTTGTAGATGTTCTCTCAAGGTTTCTAAACTTCTTTTATACTATATTGTCAATGAAAGCGCCTCATTTTGAAGCAGAATCAATTCCTCCACTGGGATCTCCATGTTGATGTTCTTTTCAAGGTTCTATGCTTTATCTCAGCTGTGTGATAAATGGGTAAGTGGGATTTCCATGTAGATTTTCTTCCGAAGCTTCATCTAAGATGTACAGCCAATCAAAAGTCTCAGTTTTGGAAGGAGAATAAGTACCTTGGCATGTGCAGTGTTTCACTCTTCTGCTCTAATAGAAAGAGTCTCCTGTTTGAAGCTGATGCTGTATCAGCAGCTGCTGTGAGACTCCTTTTTGACCTCACTCTTGTTTCTCTTCCAGCATACACCCACAGGGAACCCTGACAGCAGCCAAACGCCGGCCTCAGACAACAAAGGTCTGTGTCTCCCTCTTCCTCCAGTCTGTCTACGTGCATGACTGTCTGCTTGTCCCTTCGGTTCTTTGTGGATTGTTGCTTTTAACCCCTTAAACATAGTATCTTTTGCATCTGAGACATATTGTTCAGTAACCACATGAAATGTTAGTTATTATGGAGACATGGGATCAGGGAATATGAATGAAAACCAAGAATATTGTAGTCAGACCTTTACTTTTGATTATATATGTCATGAACAACAATTCCATTACTTCGTAATATTACTTTAGCAATAAGCAAAAATACAACAAACATAAACTTTTGTTTCAGTTAAGAACAGTAAGAACAGAAATATACGACACCAGTTTTTCATGTCTACCAATCTGATACAGTTACGTTCCATGAGCACCCGAGTATAGTGAAAAACCGCAAATATGTGATGTGGTAAAAAAAAAAAAGTACCTATTTTTATAGGCTAAATATGCTAAATATGCTCCCAAATACACTCCCAAAAAACCTTAATTCAATTTAAAACAGAAATTCATACTTTACCTTTAAAAAAAATGTAAAGGTAATCTTGTATCCGTATTGTACAGTGCTAGAATATAAAAGACCAACATTACCCATGTTTAGACTGTACTGTAATTAATGCATGTGCAATTTCTTTGGTTAGTGCTATTGTTTTCTTTGGTATAAGCAGTGTAAATACAATAACGTATTTAATTTACGGCAATAAAAATACAGGGCTTTAGGAAGAACAAAACAAAAAAGGTGTAAACAATCAAGACGTTACTGTACTTTTCAGTGCTGTGTCTGCCTGAGATGTGTCATGGGTCAACAGCAAGGCAGCAAAGAGATATAAATAACATTTTCAGATTGGCTCCTTTCAGACTTCACACCAGTCAAGATGATTGTGTTGTCCGGGTCTCGTCCGACATGCCCCCTCATCCATGTGCTGGTTGTTTATGTTTGGGTGCACCGCAGAGCAGCGGAGGCTCATTTCCTTCAGGTGTCTGGTTGCCTTGCTAACCGCTGCCCAAATATTACAAGCAGGTGGGGGCATTGTAGATGAAGCCTCGATGTCACAAAAGGAACAAAAAAAAAGCTGATGAAATCTGCACTTGTCTCATATTTGTAGGGGTTTCACCAAGAGACTACATTTTTTACTGTACAAATTTGTTAAAAAAATATTTGCTTGGATCCATTTTTAATCTGAAATTGCTCCTCTACTTCCTCTAGAGTGCACTGTGTAAATAATAATACTTCTGTTGCTTCACTTATTAAGTGCACATTTTGTCCATTCTGGTGTTCTCATAGCTGAATCATCAACGGTTCTTTGTTAAACATTTTAAATGCTGTTTGGATGCAGCAGCCTGTGTTTTAGTTCCTACATTGTGCACTATGTAAGGAGCCCTAATGTAGCCACCTGAGACACAGCTGCTTATCTGTTACTAGTGTCCACTTCTGTGTATCTCTCATTACAGAATGTTGCTCATGTGGTTATTCTTTATCCAGTCAGTACAATTCCAAACCTTCACTGAAACCCAATGGTTAAGTTACCAGTATTAGCTGTTAATTATATATATAGGACTTCCAGAAGGCCCAGAATAATGTCAAAATTGGTCCAACCAATTGATTCTACTTTAACTTAAATATTGTTGTTGGTTAATCTAATAAATAAGGTCTGACCAGCTTCTAAAGCCAAACCAATGAGTGAGCTTCCTTGGCTGTATCTACCCAGATCCCATGGAGAAAAAGTTCTGATTAAACAGTTTTAGTTTTTTTTATGAAAGCTTAACAGTGAAATAAGAACAATAACTTCTGAGATTACATACTACAAAAAATAATTTTAAAAATCTATTTTTGCTATTCTAAAACCATTGCGCCTTTTCTGAAGGCCTAGAAGGCCCTGAGGATAATCCTCTGAGCAATGGAAATGTAGACCTGATGAAAGATCCATAAAGATTAAGGGTTTAAACACTTTCCCCGAAGACTCCCTGTGACCTCCTTGGTAATCTGTGTGTGTTTAGTTGTAATGATTGTCTGTCTCTTAGTTTATTACTATTTGTCTACTTCACATGATGTTTTGGAGGCTTTAAATGATATGTGCAAGTTTGCTCAGTAGTATTCCAAGTGGTATAGATACTTGCACTCTCACTGTTGTGAGAAAAGCTTATATGTCTGAAATGGGGGCCTAATATGATTTACCATCTCAGATGTATGAGTCGTGAGTTTCATTGCAGGGAAAATGGATCCATTCCTTATGAAATGCTAACATAATAGAACAGGAAGTTGTCAATTGGCATAGAAAGTAAGAACATCACAAGAAAAAGAAAAATAACATTATCAGGGTTTGATATTAGAGCAACATTTACTGCTCAATTTTTTATTTGGCTGCTGAGGAGTATATCAGTTTGTTCAGATTTGATGCATGCAAAGTGGGGTCACAATGTAATACAGGGACAGTAGTTTCCATATAGTAATGATTGAAATGCTGGCAAGAATTTTATAGACTTTTGAAGCACCAATGGGTGAAGTAGTCTTCTGGGAAAAACAAAACCTAATACTGTTATATCCCTTCCCACAAAATCATAATTGAGACACACACTCAGTTGCATGCAAATGTATATGACGTGAGAATTCAAAAATTTTCATTATTGTTAGAATAACAGTTTGAAGAAAGACTAATTCTAGAGTGTCAGAAATTGTGTATTTGGCTTCAATAGCAATACTATCTTTGACTCTTCTTTGCAAATCCCATATACTTTGATATACTGATGCCCTTTGATTTGTTTCATGTTACATAGATGTGATTAAGTTTTTTTTGTGTTAGATTTTTGATGTATTAATTTCAGCTAGCTGGTGAGTCTATTCTGTTTTGTTATCGAGACTTCACTGTTGCTGATTGATTAATTGATTGCGTTTTAGGGAAGGCGTCATCTGGCACTGCGGGGAAGCCGGAGCAGGAGGAGGAGATCGATATCGATCTGGAGGCACCAGAGACGGAGAAAGCAGCTCTTGCCATCCAAAACCAATTCAGGCGCTTTCAAAAGAAAAAGAAGTAGACCTTTAATCAAATGACCAAAATACACAAACAAGTAAAAAAAAATTAGGAAAAAGACATAGAAAGAAAACGAAAGTAGGCATTTACTATAGTAAACAAGTACATTGACCAACCAAAATCTCTTCTCGGCCAAGAGAGATAGACGGAAAGAGCATAAGAGCATAATGAAGGAAATAGAAAGGAAAGAAATTGACTTTATAATCTAGCATAAGAGTACTCAGTCAACCATTCGCTTCTCCCTGAAACAAACGCACAACCAAATACTCAAGCCCTAAAATGACCCAACCGCCCTCCAAAAAAGCGAGAATGCCCAGCCATCCGCAGTCCCTACTGCAGTGGGTTCCAAAAGTCAGAGACCACTAACCAGGCTTTTACATAGCAATCTATTGTAGTCACATAAATTTTTTAACAGTATAATTATTATAATTGGCAGCACAACAATTTGAATGAGAAATTCACTCTTAAAATTGGGACAATCTGAAATTTAAACATGAATTTATATTTGCTTCTCTCTTTGCTTCAATGTCATTGTGCACTTAAGTTGGCAAGTTTTCCACATCCCCAACTGAAAACTGTCTGAACATAAGCTTCAGGACAAACAAAAACTGATCATTTGGTGCGAAGGGCTTAACACAGTCAATGACCCAAATTTACTTTCGAATATTTACCTAGAAACAGTGCCGAATTTGGAATATTTTATTCTGTGTTTAAACCATTATTAGGATTTTCCGTGTTTTCAGACTTTTGGATCCCATTGCATGTACTGACCAGAAACGTCAAATTTGTGTCTGCCATAATGAACTGTACCTCAAAAATTAGCACGGACATCTTAGCCTTTACTAGAACTGAACTTCAAAAAGATGACCCCCCACACATGTCTCTAAAAGTGCCACTAATCCCCAGAACTCTCAGAATTTTTTCTCTCTGAATTTTCTTGCCAGTGGACTAGGAAGGAAGCCGTGTGAGTGAAGGAATATTCTCTATTCACACATGGAAGCACAGTTCCCCACGTGATACAAAAGAGCACATGTCCCATTCACAGGAGCACATCAGCATTTTCTGGGCCATATTTCTCCACTTCGTTTCTGCCTTCCGCCTCCGTTCCTCCTTTCCCTCCCTTTCTCTTTCTCATCTCCCCGCCCCCGTTTTGGATAACAGTTCGTATCTTGAGTTCTTTCTACTTGGTACCGCAGCAGAACCCTGGCGGAAGGTGTGTATCATGTTGCTGGACCAGACACCCTCAGTGGTGTCACAGCAATCCCTGCGGTCGCACCATGCGGTCACAAGTCAATCTGCGTATTGGCAGCCTGCGATAGTCACCGTAGCCTCACCCTGACTGGGTGTGCAGTTTCCATGCCAACCTGAATTATTGATACATCTTTGGTTGCCCAACTTATTGGGACACAATGAGAAAAAGCAGCAAGAAGAAAGAGAACAGAGAGCTGGACAGCAAAAAACAGCATGGGGGAAAGTGAAACAAATGAAATCAGCTCCGGGTTGAGGATCAGAAGTGATGAAGGAGCATATTCCCTGCCCGAGTGACCACTTTTACCCATTAATTATGTATGGTACATTTTTGCACGCACAGCAGTTTTATGACAATGTGTGGTAAAAGTGAAAGAGGCATCAGATGACTACTCAGGTAGCCCTGAAATGAAATAATGGATCAGATCTAGGGGGGGGGTCAGCCGAGAAGGGCGGTTTGTGTCCGCTATCACACTGGTAAAGTGAAACCATTGGAACTAATTTGAGAACTAACTATAGCTCACATCTCAGCACTGCGGGAGTAAAGGCAGGTTTAGGGGGATGGGGACAGAAACGAAGTGGAGACTAAGAGCACCAGACAGCAGGAACTGGAATACTGAGGAGAGTGTGTAACTAGCACAAGTTGGCTTTTTATAAAATCCTACCAGACGAACTTTCCTAATGAAGAGTTCAGTCAAAAGCTACGCAAACAGAAGACATTACAACTTACGCTGGTAGCACTTTATTTAGAGAGATGCTCACCATGTTTTTTAACTGACATTTACATAATTTATGTTGAATACAACTGAACTTTAACCAGAAGAATTAATGGAGCAGATCATGTCCTTAAAAAAATGTGCGCATCCAGCAGTAATACCAGATGTTATTATTCATTATTCATGAATCTGTGAATTCAAACTGCTGTGAAGATATGTAGGTGCCATATGGACTGTAATTGTTAACTTTGAGAAGCTAAGTTGTAATGCTGCATCGTATCTAACCTAATCGTGTGGAGGCTGCACATCCTTAGGCCCACTGTGAGCTGTTTACATACTTCACAATGCTGCTGCACGGCAGGCACCCCGAGCTTGGTGGAAATACTTATACACACCTCAGTAATCCAAAACATTCTTTTAAAAAGTAACTGTGAATCACACGAAATACCTGTTTGATTGCTGGTTACAATTGCAAATAACACATTTGAAAAGCTGACTAAATAAAACGAATCTGTATTAGGTTGTGTCCTGCACTCCCCTATGTATATCAAACAGCCTACTAAGTGCTATATCTAATAGTTATGAATCTTGAGAGCACATTCTTCACATTCTATCCATTGACAAGCACACATGTATGCATATACTATGGGTGTTCCAATCACACAAATCAATATCATTTATTTTTCAAAATGAGGATTTCAAGACAATACAAGCTGGGAGTCAAATACAGTAACATTTTATGCTATGAAGTTGATTTATTATGTGACACGTTCTGACATTAATAGTAACGTTCTATAATAAATACTAAAAATCAGAATCAGGAACTTGACTCCAGAGGAAATTGCTTCATTTGTAAAGTAATCAGTTTTCAATAGTACTTGCATAACCAAATACAATAGGACTTACGATAAAAATGCTTCATTTGTTCTTAAATACATTTGCCAAGCATTCATTTAATATTCAGACAATTGGAAACACATATGCACATGGTATGAAGCCTGTGTATGGTTACACCCTTAGTGAGTATACATTTTCTTATGCACTAGGCAACTCACCCCCAACCGAAGTATTTAACACACTGACCTGCTCTGGAAAGTCGGCCCTCTAGCTAATTAACACTCTATTATCGGAATGTAACCTCTTTTTCTATTTAAAGGACAAAGGCACAATTAGCGCATCCCTATCTCCTTCATTTCCCATCAGACACTGGCCTCAGACAACACGTAAGGCGATCGCCTCAGCCTAAGGGGTGGGATTCCGACACGCGCCGATGTGGCTATTGCCGTCCAATCGCCACATTGCAAATGATTCCCCTTCACAACAGACCCCCTCAGCAAAACTTCTGACTGACTTCAGCCAGCCATCATGGTTAAATGAACCTCAGTAGATCATGTTTGACAACCCTCCCCGGAGCAAAAGAAGTCTTTAGCCATTTCCTTTCATAATTTGAACAGCATCTTTCCCTGGCATTGAGTCAGTCATTCAGTTTGAGCCCATTTCACTTTCTCTCTCTCTTTCTCTATCTCTCTTTCTGTCCATCTCTCTTTCTCTCTCACTCTCTCTCTCATTTTCTCTTTCTCTCTCTCTCTCTCTCTTTCTCCTCTCTCTCATTTTCTCTCTCTCTCTCTGTCTGTTGTCTCTCTCTCTCTCTCTGTCTGTGTCATACTCTCACTCTCTCGTTCTCTTCATTCCACTAAAATTCCTCCTTCCCTGAATACCCACCAGACTTCATCCATTTCTCCTGCTGTTATTCTTTTACAGCCCATTTTAAGTATGACCTCCTTTCTCTTCGCCTCAAGGCATCTCAATCCTGCGACTCTCATACATGGCATGCCAGCTACGCTCAGATTCGTAAGCCTGTTTTAGATCTGTATGAAATGTACAATGTAGCTTTGGTCTGATCCCCTCGCAATTCATGTAAAATTATATAGAATAGAAACATAGTTAAAAAGTTTAAAAGGTACTGTATATCTGAATTTGTAGCACGGCACTGTATGCACTGTAAAAAGGTATGAGTGTGTGTGTGAATATATATATATATATATATATATATATATATGAGCCATCTCAGATTAAGATATTTGTAAATGATAACACAAATGCAACCTCACTACTACAATATGTATTTCAAATCAGCCTCATCCTAATATCCCCTTGCTTCCTTCCCCCCATTACTAATCCATATGATTCTTCTCACTTGAGGAATTAGAGCAGTGTGGCTTAGCGAAAATGAAACTGTACAATACATTTGGCTTGCTAGGATTAACACCATGTTGCTTTTATGTCTTGAAATAGTTCAGATTAGCACTGAGGCTATAAAAGAAGAGAAGGAAAGTGTGCTTAAGTACTTCTGAGAGGTCTGTCAGAACTTTTAGCAATAGCACTGACACAGTGGATGGCTGAGGCATCACTGGCACGGGCGCCAGAGGCACAGCCTGAACTCAAGGCCCTCTTCAGGGATCTCACAGAAATCAGGAAGCAACACTGAAAACCATTCATCTAGTCCCCATCTCGCTCAAAACTTCAGGTGACCTTACCAAAAGGACTGAGTTACATTACTTTCTGTCTGGTGTTCCTTGATGTGAGTCCAATCAAAAGAGAGTATCCACATCTCCCTACCGCAGGTGACAAACATCAGTAGCATTGAGAACCCCGAGGCAATCCTCTTCAGGCTTGGCTTGGAATTTGCCCTCAAGATCAATGCTACTGATCTCTTTCACCCTCGGGCAGGGAGATAAGGGTACTGCTTTGTATTTGGACATGTCCACCGTAGGGCTTAGGTACCCTGATTTCCCATGTTACCTTGTGGGGGTGGGGTGGGGGGTGAATGCGGAAATGCTTGTGACAGCATCATACTGTGTTTTAGCACTGCGGATCCTGTTTTTGTGTTAGACATTTTCAACTGTAATCCAGAAAGAGTGCACTCCAACATTCCTGCTGTGTTGCTTTTGATTCAATCCACAAAATTAAAATTTGCTGCAGATTGCTTAAGAAAACTGTCAGTTTCTCGTGTCATTTTTTTAATGGCTTTGGCAGAATTTAATAGCACTGTCATAGTCATAGTTTGTCTCCCATTAATTTAGGCTTACTCCTAACATACTGTACAGGTACATCAAGTGACTACCAATGTAATTGTACCCTCAAATGTACAACAAGAGTCCTTGAGGTCCAATTTATACCAGGGCTTTTCATCCAAAGGGAAAAGGACATAGCTTTTCATAACCAAATGTTGAACAATAAAGAATAGATAGCCTAGAGGCAGGACAGAGCATATGCAGTGTAATACAACAATATAACAGCACTTGACTAAGTGTTCTGTTGGTGTACCCTTGAGGGTACTATGCCAGTGACGCAAGATGAACCAACCCCAGTGGCCCCTGATATTCATTATAACACAAAAGGTGTAGCCTGTTTCATACTGAAATATATTTGTATATGAAATTGCCTCGTAAGCTACACATTAGGTTACAGTTAAGGTTAAAACAAGCCACTGAAACTCACTTTGATTTAACTCTGGTTTGAAATAAACCATGGAAAGAATATTTTTTTGGTATCATGGACAATACCTGGGTTCCTAAGAGGTTTATGTAGAAGGTCGACCTTATTAATCCATCTGACATCATTTCCTCTGAGAGGTGCGGATTCTTTTGCATCATGGAAGGCCTATCAGCCAAAACTGCCCTTTCACTAATGATCTCAGACCCGTTTCGGTGCTTCTTGCAGCTAAATAATTAAGGCTGACACCAAGGAAAAGCAAGCTGTTTCTAGATCAGCTGCTTTAAGGCGAGTGTGGGTTCGTTCCCGAAGGACTTGAGTTTCTGTCTCTCTTCTCTCCTGGGTCTCACTCCATTCAGCTGCCAAGCTGATGAGCCGTGACTGAAGGTTCATTAGAACGACTGGTCTCTAGAGGCCATGGCTCACCAGACACATAGACAGTCTCTACAGGAGGAAGGGAGGGAAGAGCCACAAATGGAAACCGACCCACAGCATCACCCCAGGATGCACGGGGACGGTAGAACCTGTAAACAGGAAGTGTCAGAAGAGCAGAGGTTGCACAGGAACTCTGTGTTTCCATTAAGAGTGGAAAAAACGAAGGGAGGCTTTGCTTAAGGGACAGTAATGGACTGCAGGCTTAGCTCAGAAAACAGGCTGAGTTCAGGAAGTGACACCATTCTAGAGATTTCTTTCAAGGAATTAGTGTGATCTTTCAAGGAATTAAAGTGAATTAGCAGCTAAAAATAGCAAGGGCCAAAAAATACATGATAAACTCAGTAGAATTTGGAAGAGTTTCCAAAAAAGAGAAAAGTGTATTTGCTTTCAAAGGTCCAATATCATGGATTTTTTTTTGTTGCTACAAATGAATTCAATGCAATCTGCAATTATGGTTAAAGTTTCAAAATGCGGGGCACCCATGTGTCAGTAATAGCCCATAATTGGGAGAAAGCAAATTTGATCCTGAATGAGGCCATCCGTAACCACGAGTCCAAAGACATTAGCCACGTTTCTAGACATTACCCGGAGGAGCTGAGAAATCAAATGCCCAAATCAGTTCAACCAGACATTAAAAGTAAAGTTGCCCCATATAGTCATGCGTGAACACACCACATAGAGTGAACAATGTGAAATTCTTTCTCTGCATGTAATAAATTCACTGTGAATTCAAGTGAAGCTGTTGGCTGCTGCCAGGGGGGGCACACAGTAAGCAGTGTGTGTGGACGGTACCTTTCTTTAAAGGTACCTCAGTGGTACCACTAGCAGTCCTGGGATTAGAACCAACAACCTTCTGATTGCAGAGGAAACTTCCTAACCAATAGGCCAGCAGCTGCACCACAACAAAAAGACTTTACCACTCATTGCTAAGAATGTGTGTACCTTTTATCTGATGTATAGCTGATGTGGCGTTTTGAATGAGGTACTGTACATGTAGCCAATCAGAAGTCATTTAATAGCTTGAAAGAAACAAAGGTCAACTTGAAAACAGTAATGTAAATGGATTACAATGTATCTTTGGTACATATACAGTGTTCTGTGGAGCTCAGGGAAGGCAATAAAAATGTAATATTATCATTTTAATATAACGGAACAAGCATAGAATATATGCCACAGTTGGTGTAAATGGTAAATTTTCTATTTACGTGTACCTTAGCCCTAAATCGACAATGACTCTACCAAAAAAATCTAGACCGGTGTTGATTTAGTAATTGACTAATCTCATCAAAATCCAGCCATCCATGCAAATTGAACTCTAAAAGTAGTGTTAAGCACCACTGGTGAAGACTGTGTTGGAAATAAAATGAATACAGCAGTGAACAAACAGAGTGCAGCACAACAAGTGCTCTTGAATGTTAAAAACATAACACTGAACTACTGTGGCGGCCTCTATGGGCAGCTCGAGAGCTCCAGTTTTGTCTGGTCTAATGAAAATCGCAGATCCAAGATTTTACGTTGCACTGTGTGAGATCTAAAGTTGGGGTACTAAACTGCATTCCAGCAAGGCAAACAGAAATGTTTTCCATTATATGAAACATGATTCAATTGCTAATTATAGAGCTCTACCCAAGTTTGTTTGGGTGTCATTCAGGGAGATTTGTTGTAAACCATTTTACTACTTTAAATTACTGGATGAACTGAATAGAATATCACAAAAAACACAAGGACAAGAAGGAAGGGATCTGAGATATCTGTTCTGTTTGCACCCCTACATTACTGGCCATGTTTTGCAACATAAATCTTTGGTTATGTCCATGGCTTTGGGTGCACTGAGGACTGTCCATGATTCCTGGTAGCAGATTTGGTGCATTGTTGTGCAGACGTTAACCAGGAGCAGTAGGCCTTTTAAATACTGTTCAGTAACGCTGGTTAGAATTGATCTTCCAATGGATTCTTACTTTTTGCATTCATTTAAAGTACATGTCCATGAAGAGCTCGTGTTATAAAATTTTTATTTAAGGGGACACTGATGCACCATTAGGATACAGCGGGGGAAAGTTTGCTGAAAAAACCTTCTAACTAGTGAGGTAATTTCATGTTCATGGAGAGAAACAGAATTTCAACCAAAAATCAAGAAAAAATTTTTTTTACATAAACAGTACAAATTGGTTTGCACTTAATGATATTTGATCCCCTACAGCCCAGCCAGACTGCCCATGTTGCATACAGATTACAATTTATCCATCATTTGCAGATCATTTACTGTTCTTAACTATGTTTAAAGCACACCTAATTAACACAGAATCCGTTTCTTCCATTTCAACTTCTCCACCACCATGGGCAAGAACAAGGAGCTGTCAAAGGACATCAGAGACAAGGTTGTAGACCTGCACAAGCCTGGAATGGCCCTCAGTGTGGAGCTCCATGCAGTATCTTGCCTCATGGGTGAGGACGATCATGAGAAAGTTGATAGTTCAGTCCAGAACTACACGGGAGGACCAAGTTAATAATCTGAAAACAGTTGAGACCATCAAAATGGATTGAAATCTCGCAGTGCCCGACAGGTCTCCCTGTTCAAAAAGGCACATGTACAGCCAATCTTAAGTCTGCCAGTGAACATCTTGATGATTCAGAGAAAGCTTGGGAAAAAGCGCTGTGGTCAGATGAGACCTAAATCAAGCTCTTTGGCATCAATATGACCCGCCGTGTTAGGAGGAAGAGAAAAGCTGAGTATGACACAAAGAACACCGTCCCCACAGTCAAGCACTGATGTGGAAACATTATGCTTGGGGATATTTTTCTTCTGAGGGTACAGAATGACTGCATTCAGGGGCTAATTGACGGGGTCATGTACCGTAAAATCTTGGCCGAGAACCTGAAGCCGGGACACGGAAGATGGGTTGTAGTTGTATCTTCCAGCAAAACAAAGACCCAAAACAAACTGCTCAGGTAGGAGAGGCTAAAGACGAAGCATATTAAAGTCTTGGAGTGGCTGAGCCAGTCTCCAGACCTCAATCCTATAGAAAATCTGTGGAGGAGCTGAAGCTTCGAGTTGCCAACCCGCAGCCAAGAAACCAAAAGGATTTAGAGAGTTTCTGGAAAGATGAATGGACCAAAATCCTTCCCAAGATGTGTGCAAACCTGGAGACAGACTACAATTAACTTCTTACTGCTGTGCTTGCCAAAGGTTTCAAGGGATTCTCCACACAGTTGTGTTTTGCTTAAGTATCAAATACTTATTTCACAGTGAAATGCAAATCAATTTATTACTTTCATGCCTCTCTCCATAAAAATGAAACTACCTCATAAATTAGAGGCTGTTCAAGTCAGACTTACAAATTCAGCAGCACCAAATAAGTATTTCCCCCTCTGTAAATAGGAAATTGTTTATTTATGAGCTTGATCTTTTGCAAAAAATATCAACCTTTATATCGACATTGAACCTTTGATCAAGGTAAAAGAAAAAAAAGAAAAAATGAAATGTTTCATATGAAAAAAAGTAAATGGCATACAGTATATTCTTTACAGAACTGGTTTTACTGCTGTATAAATATGCGGTTACATCCAGGCCAAACAATATTACCCTTCCAACCAAGTTCATGGTTCAAGGCTACTTTATTGACTTTATTGTCATCAGCAGCTGTGTGCACTCACATAGTGAGTTGAGATGTTTCTCCACAGACCATGGTGCAGCATACAGTAACATTCAATAGTCACCACAGAGACAATCCAAACAATACAGTAAACAGACATGACCACAATGTAACAGCATTGTAGCAGTATAGTGTGGACACTATGTAAACCTTCCAGCATGACTAGCATTACACCATAAGTGGGATGTTTGCACAGGAGCAGCATTGAACAAAGTGCCAGGCAGTACAGAAACAGTACATTAAAGACACAGGATAGCAGTGTAACCATGGTGTGAATGGGATGTAATTAGTAAGGTGACAAAACAGCAGTGTAACAGAAAAGTGTGAAAGGGGTGTAGACCTTCTAGAATAAATAAAATTGCACCATATGTATAATATTGCACAGGAGTAAAGTGGGGAAGGTATGCAAAAGTTCAATAACGAGCAATAATGTTGGACCACACATATATTATTGCACAGGAGACAGCAGCAAGGAACCACACTGCCTATGTATAAATTGTAACTTTTTAAATCCAGTAACAGGATATAGGGGTCCATATAGTATCAGTACACATATGTAAAGCAAAGGTGCTACTGAAAAGAGTGTATAAGAGGTATTTCAGAGATATGGGGGTAATTCACTGGAATATACCTTTTTAGCCAAGAACTAGACAGAAGAGATTGTGATTCAGAAAAAAAAATCTGCAGAAACCCATCTCCACTGCTATTATATTTAGACATTTAAGACAGCTATGGTGAAACTGCCTGAAATAGGGGATTTTGCCTCCGTGTACAGTGAGGAGGATGAACCTTCTGTACAGATGCCAGCTGAAGACCTGGGTGCATCCTGGGGTCGTAGAGTCTCTAAAAACCTCAATTAGACCGAATCTTCATACAAACACACTGGTGGATGACTTGCCAGGAGGAAACCTTTGCTGCCTGTCAAAGCAGAGAAAATAAGCAGCTATAATAGCAGCTTTGACTGGAGATGTGACCAATGGCATTACATTAGTGGGACTGAGGGGAGACCTAGGTAGTGGGTGGAAACTGGCGACAATAAAACTGGAGGGATCATGTGTCATTTATAAATGGAGCTGAAACCACGCCCACGCGGCACCAGCTCATGCACTAGGTAGGTATCGAAGCATTTTAAGGAGTCACCTCTTTTAGCACAATGTTATATTCAAGGATACACTGCAAGAAGAAGCAAAATGTTTCAAATAAGGTAATCGTCTACATCAGTGGTATTCAATTAAAAGACACAGAGGTCCAGTTATTCAATTTAATCCAAGAAGAAGGTCTGAACTGAAGTCCATCTTGTGTCTAATTAACCTTCTTTTTGTAATAACTTTTTTTCTGCAGGACAATAGAGTTATGACACTGGTTTCATGTCTATTGGCCCTTTAACTGAGAAACTAAAAAAATTAAGAAAACTAGGACTTTTCTCACGGTCCCTTACTGAAAGCTCCGCTGTAGTGATGGGAAGTTCGGATCATTTTACTGACTCGGAGTCTCGTTCAGCAAAATGAACAAAACATTTTTCGAGTCATCACGTTCATTTTGTTCATTTTAGCAAAATATAATTTAAATATTATGTGTTACTTCCCTAACATATCTACTGCTTACACAAATGTTGATCATACTACAAACAAGACAAAACTATAATGCTATAAGGAACAGAAAAGTTTCATTCATTGTTTACCTGTGTCTGACAAGTTTTCGGGTTTCAGTCGTTCGTTCATCTCCTGACAGCACATTTAGCTAACCAATGCAGGCTGAGCTGGAAAGAGAATTGATTAGTTCTTATCTCGAGTCTTGGGGTTTAAGTCGTACGTTCATCACGTGACAGCCATGTAATGTTAACCTATGTAGCCTGAGCCTGAATAAGAATTGATTAATTCATCTCTTGAGTGTTCGGGTTCAAGACTCAATAATTCCAATACAGACACTATAGAATGTAGCGCAAATGTGCATGTGCGACCGAATGAATCCCTCGTACAAGACGACTCGTTGTTTCTGAGTCACATTAAAGATTCTTTCAAAATGAACGAATCGTTCAAGAACGACCCATCACTACTCCGCTGATAGTGAGCTATATAGTGAGTAATGCACATTGAGACTGCTTGTGCGGGGCAGTGCTCATTATATAGATCGAAAATAATGAAAATGAAGGCTGTGAAACATGATCAGTGTTGTCCTTTTGGCGGACACACGGTTTAGAATTTTTTGAACAAGTCGTTATGAAGTTATTGCCGTTTATCGCCGACTGTGTCACGAATATCCAAAACAAAACCAACTTTACCCCGCTCATTTTTCATTGAGCAAAAATCACAATTGCTGATGTTGCTTAGCTGACCGTCTAACGGGTAAAGTCCTATCCATCTACTTAGCTAGCAAACTCGAACAAGACTGTTTAAGTCAGTCCTATAGGACTCCCTGTGATGACGTAGTTTGTGTGTTTCTCGAGATTCTAATGATAAATGAAACTTAGTGTTTGACAGCGCTGAACAGTGTGCCACTTACACACACAGGCTCACGTTCTCTTTCACGCTTTCCCTGCCCTTCTGTTATTGGCTTTTAAACTTTAAACTTTTAAACTTTATTTAATTTTATTCAAGTTTTTCTTCATGTCTGCATTTCCCTCAAGACCACATGGACATATGGATTCGGACACGTACCGTGTTCTGTGTTTGGCATTGATCATCACTGATGGATTTCAGCTTTGACTAATATGAAATTTCGGGAAAAAATACAGAGAACATGACCTCGGTGTCCTCAGTGGTAGATACAGTACTTCTTGCTGGGTGGGTTTGGGGTGTTAAAACTAGCAAGATGATAAACTTGGAGCTGTTTGGGGGCTGAAAGAACCAGCTCTACTTTGGGAGCCAAGCCAGAAGAGTTGAACTTCCCATCACTTATGAACTAACGAGTGAAGAAATTGTTGTATTAACTGGAATAGCAGCACCCACAGTCAATAGCCATAACCGTCCATAATAATTCTCCAAGAAAATGACAAAATCTCCTGAATTTACTAGACTGATCACGAGTCAGGAGAGTACCTTCACTCAGTCCAGATCCAAACCAATGTCTGCCATTTGGTAATGCCTGGTCTACATAAAGTGAAAAGAAAGTTCTAATGGGATAAGCTAAATGTGTGCAATCGGATTTCTTGACGTGACCATTTTGTTATACATATACACACCACAGCACAAGATTCTTTCTCTGGATTTAACAGGTTTAGCAAGTGAAGTGGGCAGTGTAGGAGCAAGGTAATGATTAAAGCTTTAGAAGTAAGGGTTTCCTTTCCTTTCACCTTTTGAATTCGTTCATGAGAGCTCACAAGTGAACAGGTGTCTCTGCATAGAATGACCTGTGCCCCACTGGAAGGTTTGGTGAGGGTAAGTTCAAGGCAGACACTTGGAAGTATTGGCTAAAAATGCCGGCACAGGGAAGCTAGTCCAAAAATACTTTGTCCACACACAGACAGCAGAAGAAGAATTTGGGCTAAAGGTATCTACACACACACAGCATTTGAAAGAAGGAGTGTATCCATAAAAGGATAGGACAATCTCAGTAGGTAATACCTGATAGCTGAGATATTGATAAGGGAGGAGTTTTGAGCATTCAAATAAGGAAGCGAATGGGCATGAGGCCAAGAAGAAAGTGGGTGATAACTGAAGATGCCAGCCACTCCGAATGAAATGGAAGCCAGAGCTGGGTTGGCTTCCCTCTCTCATTGACCATGCAGCTATCTTTAATAAAACAGCATCGCCTCAATTCAGTGACTGAACTTGGACTGATTAATTCATCTTGTATTTTTAATCTGTCATATAAAATTCTCCACCTCAGCAGCCAAGAATCACAGCTCTCTTGGAGCAGAGTATGGGGACAGTATCTTGCTCTTGGGTACTGCAGGTGCCACTAGCAATGCTGGGTTTTAAACCAAAAACCTTCTGAGCACAAGGGCAATTCTCTAAATACTAGCCAACCAGCCATCCCGTACAATCCAATATCCACTTCATCAAAAAGATTACACTCAAATAAGCCATTTTCACTCCTTCACATCTCCATTAATATTAAATGATAAGGGAAAAGCATTTTAAATCAGATATAAGAAGCTCAGTTTCCATGCCCATTAATTAGTCTGGGTCTTAATTCTGGATTGCAAAAATAAAACAAAATCTCACTCTCAAAAGCTAGAGAAAATATACAAAAATGAGACATAAATGCACAGGGTACAAAAAAATAAAGACATTATCATTATCTGCCAATAATGTAATCATACAAATGCAAAACAAAAGTAAAAAAAAAACCCTAAAGGTTCCTTTGATCCTTTAAAATGTATCATCACTTATTCGTTTCATCTGTTGTTCATCTGTGGTTTTAATGTTATGGCTGATCAGTGAGATGTTCTTTCCTCTGGGGAGAACCATCTTAGTCTTAAACACTAGCATGTTTGTGGAACCTCCTGGACAAACAGTTTATTCCATCCAAGCAAACGTTGCTGCAGGGATCTGGGCAAAATAGTCTAAATCTGTCCCATCCAATTATTACAAAAAACATGTTTTTTCCAAAGCACTACAGGTAATTGGGAACCACACTATTCTATTCCCTTTGTATAGGACAATAAAATGTTAACTGAATAAAGGTTCCAAGTGGTGTTTGAAGCAGACCCTGTAACTAAATAAACGTATAACATGATAAAAAAATTTTATAGGCTGTGGAATTAATATAAACTCAAAAACAAAGACATCAAGTAACATTCATATGTACACACACACACATATATATATATATATATATATATATATATATAATACGGTTCGGAAAGGCACAAATAACGTGATTTTTTTACAAATAAGGTATTTGGACAAATACTGTATTTGGTAATCACATCAGTGCCCCCTCGGTCTCATGCTTTCACACCTCTTTCAACCCACCGTCCCACACTCACGTTCTAGGCTATATTTCCAGACTTCTTTCCTCATGGAAGTCCAGTATTCATTTTAGCTACAATCAAATACCTTGTTTGGCTGATTTTTTGGTTTGTTTTGTTCTGTATTTTGGGGATTTTCTTTGCTTGTTATCTGACACTGGCCTCTCAGTATCCTTCAATACACAGTATAACCTATCTGGTTCATTTGGCCTTGATCATGTAAAGCTTTTCAGGAGTACATGTTTGACTTCATATTTGCAAAACAGAAATGTTCATATGTGAATACAAATGTTCTTCATTTGAATATTTAATTTGAAGAGCTGAGATTAAATAGCTGGTATCCTACTCATGTACAGTCAATGGATTGAACTACAATCAAATATGCTGCCGGCTTATTGGAGAATTGGATATGATCAACAGTCGTCATCTGTGCGCAGAGTAAACACTGGAGATGGTCCTACACGAAGCTGCAGCAGCAATGAAACTGGACCATCTGGCATGTGTTTGTTAGTACTGAAATGTGAGATGTGTGCTGGAAACTGGTCCCATTTGGATCCAAGGTTCCAAAACAAAATCTGCTTGAGCGTCAAAAAGATAGATATGTGTGAAAAGTCTGCACCGTGTGTGGGAGGGCTGAGATGTAAAAGGGATTAAAGTGTGAGGTACATTTGTGAGGAGGGTGAGATTACGAGGAATGTTATCGGTACAGGGTCTAAGGCATTGGAGGCTTGATAGGTGCAACCTGATTGGACACCTGCCATCAAATGTAACTCCTTCAACTCTTGTTGCAGACCGCCTCGGGCAATGAGGTTCAACGCTAGAGGGCAATGAAGACCCCTGACGTTGGGCTGTAGAGCAATGGAACTGTGTTGACCGAATGAGTTTCATTTATATTTCAGAACTAATCAGATATTCCAACATCAGAAGTAAAGCCTCCTCAGAAGAACTGAGGTTCTTTCTGCCACAGTGGGGGACAAACTACTTATTAATGCCATTCATTTCAGAGGAAGCGGTGGATGAGCAGGTTCTTTGATTATAAAAATTGGGGGAGACCCACTGTTGTTTCAGAGGAAAGGCCTACATGTCCAGCCTTAATATCTGAGACACAGAGTTTGTTTTTTCCAGCTGGTGGTCCTTTAATTCATTGCACAGGATTTACACAGTATTCAAGAATACTGCTGAGAAGCGATGGGGTGGCAAACCTCCTTGTGTTATTTTCAGAGGTAATATGATCAGGTAGCGAGACTCCCCAAAGAAGCATGTCCATTTTCGAGTGGGTGAACATGTCTCTCTCTGATGCAGCTGGGTAGTTTTATGTGCTGCTAAGAGACTGAAATATATTTATCTCACATATTCACTGGATCACCGGTGGCCAGTGTTGGGCAAGTTACTTCAAAATTGTGTTATTTATTGCTTGTTAGTATCATTTCAAAGTACTTAGTTACATTACAATATGACTGTATTTAAAATTTAAGGCATTACACTACTATTGCATTACTTTTAAGTTACTCTCGCCAAAATAACTGGAAATGTGGATTTAGTAAATATAGCTCATGATGCTCAATTAGCTCATAACACATCCAGTGGAAGGTGACAGTACTATCCGATGTTAGATCAGTTGCAGGTTCACTCATCTCTGTGGTGACCAGATTTGGGATTGTGAAAAAGTCCTTTCTTTTCTAGATCGGCCAGTCTTGTGGTGTTAGAGGTTTAATGCGCATCTCGGCTACATGCATCTCGGGCTGACGGCCGTTCTGGACTTTCAGGTTATGAGAGATGCCTGTAATGTGATGAATGTTTAGGCATCTTAAAATCCTGAAGAATTCTAAAATTCCAGCCGGATGTGGGACGCAGGTCTCAGAAACAGGACATGTCTGGGAGAAAGAGGACGTTCCCCTACTCTTCTCTCTGTCTGACTACAAGAAGTGAAACATTTTGCACGGACCTTCCTCCTCTGCTGATCTTGCTGTGATTTTGGCGAATTTATATGAAGGAAAAAAAATCTTCTTTCAGGTTTAAAAATGCATCTTAATGTGCATTACTGACATTTGTACCGAGTAAAATATTACAATTTTTTGTTCTGTAACATTACCGCTCTACAGCAAAAAGCAATGCAGTACAGTAATTAGTTACTTTTACAATGCTTTAGTCAGGTGGCCAGGTGTTTCTTTTACAAGTGCTCTGACTGGATCATGGCTTCCAGACTGAATTAAACTCACTGAGTATTACAGAGGTCTGATTTAATCTAAGAGTCAGGTAGCCGAGGCCTTAGACAATCCTATTAGAAATCCACGGTGAAAGCGGAAAAGAGGGCAGTCAGCTATTGTGGCCTGCTTATCAGTAGGGCTTATGGAAACATGGCCTGAGGAAAAATAGAAAAGGGGATTCATTCTTCCATCAAAAACTGTAGAAGAACAAGAACAGTACAAGGAATGTACTTGCCTCATATGAGTAAATCTGGTTAATGTAGCAGCAAGAGACCAACATTTGTAAATGTAGAAGTTCCTGAGTGGTTCTTAGGTTAGATGTATGATTCAACGAAAAATCTTGTGAGGATTTAATCTGGACAGCCCAATATAGATATACTGATTTAGATTTACAGTGGATACACCCCAGTCATCTATGGATAGATGGTAGCCTAGTGGTTAGGGCATTTGCACTGCAATGAGGACAGCATGTGTTCAAAACCCAAGACTGCTAGGCACCTTTGAGGTACCCTGTGTAAGATACTTTCCCCACACACTGCTTAAATGCACTGGGTTAAATGCAGAGGAATTTGTTCATTTTGTGGTGTACTCACTTTACTGTTAAATGTTTATATTTTCTTGCCTTTCACAGTAAAATTGAAGCTGTTGTTTGTAAAACACAAGTGAATGTTATTTTGCGCCTCCATGTGCATTCTCTACCGGAATGAAGGTCGTGCTGCTTTTTTGCATTGTGGTCTTGTTAGTCATGCTGCTTTTATTTTTCATTCAGTATGAATGTATTTGACATGTTTTTGATATTCCCACCATTTTGCTGTATTGAGCTTCACTTAATTGCATACACAGCGCCATATAACAATGACCTTTGGTTGGAATGCCTGAATTATTGTGCATTTGCTATTGAAAACTCACTAGGAAGATTTGTCATGTTTAGAAATAACAATTTTGTTATTTTATTGAGTAAGCACTGAATTATTTGAATTATTGAATTCTTTGATTTCAACATTTTGATCCTTCTTTGATCCATTCACCAACTTTTGGGCCAAGCCATGGTTTTTATAGCATCACCAACACCAATTTCAGGGTACATTTCTGTTTTAAACCATTGAAATATTTGTTTTTTTACTCTACATTCATTGGGTCTTCCTAATTTAAATGGACTTAGTAGCATCACATTCTACAAGATGCTACTGAATGATACTGAAACAACTTCTACCCATCAGCCCATGCACTGTTGATCCTTTAGCCACCATATTTGGTCCATATCATCTACAAATGGTGCTGAGCACATGTTGTTCGAAGAATGATGCTAGAGTAAACAATATGGCTGCTGTCACCCAATGGATTTTGAGAGAGCTCCCAAACAGAATGCAAGGTATTAACTAGGGGTGGATACAAATACAAATACGGAATTCGGAAATGCACAAATGTTGTGTTTTTTACAAATATCATATTCTGAAAATTGTATTCGGGAACCCCCAACCAGCGAAGTTACACACTCGCATGGTTAGGGCACTCGCTCTGCAATCAGAAGTCGTTGGTCGATCCTCCTGACTGCTAGGAACCTCTGAGGTACCCTGAGTAAGTACCGTTCCCACACACCGCTCCTCGGTACCGTCTCCACACACTGCTCCCTGGTACCATCTCCACACACTGCTCCCCACACGGGTGCAGAATTCATGGCTGCCGCTACTTCACTTGGTGAATGTGTTTAAATTCAGAGGAGGAATTTCGATCTCTTCACAATCTGTGCAGTGGTGTTTTCATGTGTGACCGATTGATCACTTTCACTTTTAGATATTCTGCCTCCCCCTCCCCCTCCCCCATCACCCTCTCAAGTTTAACAGTAGATTCTGACGTTGTTTGCGCACTGCATTATGAGTTTTACTCGAGTACAAATATGAATATGAATAATTTTCCCTTTTAACAAATACAAATACAGATACAAATGCACACCCCTAGTATTAACTCAGACTTGGTACATGGTGGTGGTAGCTCTGTGCCTCTGGATGAAGGGGTCATGGGTCTGGATCCTACCTTCATCGTACCACCATTATGTTAATTGAAAAAGTGACTCCAGGGAGACTGTAGTTAGGGAATGGGAGTCGCTTTGGATAACTATGTCTGCTAAATGCCACAAATGTAAATGTACATGCATTCAGAATCTCATTCAGAGGAAGCACAAATTGTTATTTTTTATTTGACCTCTAGGGAGTGCAGCAGTAAGCAAAATGTGTTTTGGCTACCTACTGCTGGAGTGTTTTCCATAAATAACCAACGCAGGTGTCTGAGGAAACCACGGGAGGTGCTAAAGCCAAAGCCTAGCAAATCGTCATGGTAACCTGATTGATGCTGCTGCCTTTAAGGATTTAAAACAAGTCCAAACCATTGAGTATGACCAAATTTAAAACATATCACCTGCAGAAGGTTTTGACCAAAATAATTCCTATAAAATTGTTGTCTATAAAATTTGATGGAGAAACCAAGAAACAGGAACTGAGGGCACATCTTCTGTCAATTAACAAAAACAACACTGCATTGACACAAAACATCTTTAGTAGTTCTTGCACCCATGCATTTAACAAGTCATGTCAAGTACCCTTGGAGAGTCTACCCTGGTGTAGTGCTTGGCCCATACATTGCTGATTTGTATAGATACAAGTTGTTGTTCAAAAATTGCAGCTCAGAAATGGCAACTTTGCAATAAAAGGGAACATCATTCTTTATTTTTAAAGTAGTTCTCTTTTTTTACCAAATTCTTTTGGCTCAGTGTAAAGGGCATCTGGTGTGTTCAAATGGTGCAGAAGAAAAAAACTGTAAAAAATGGAAATACAGTTTTCCTTAGACAGGAGTGAAACATACCCTTGGAAACTCCTCTGGGAAAGTCAGTGTAGTGTACCTTTTAAAAGCTATTTGAGGTTCCCAGTTCCACACTTTGACTGTACATTTGCCCCGTTCATTTCTACCTTGGTGGACAAAAAATGTCTTGTGCAGCACCTCTCTACCAACAGTGTTTAGAGGATGTATAAGCAGCTATCCACGTGTTGAATTTTTTATAGAACTGGGGAGTTCCTTCTATTTTAAAGAACTATCCACGGAGAGCTTCATTAGGGGGGATTCAAAGGCAGTCCTTCTACCGCGCCTTTGACTCTGCGAGCATCCAAGCAGTGGTAAAAGAGAGATAAGACAAGCCTAATTTGGAAGGTTACATCAAAGGACCAATTCACAGTCTCTGCATTTTACTGAGTATGATGTAATGGAGTGGCTTTTCCTTGGATGCTCCAATAAGAGATTAACTTAACCCGAAAAGGAGTTGCGTGTATCAGGAAGACCCCGCACTGATGATGTAAGTGCTGTGCTCAAAACCAAGTGCCTGAAAGAGAACACCTTTTGTGTGTGTGTGTGCGTGTGTGTGTGTGTTTTTGTCTGCGCTTGTAGCAGCAGTGCAAAGTGCTGTTATGCGGGGGTGGAGTGAGATAGAGTGAGTGAGAGAGAGAGTGAAAGAGAGAGAGGAGGAGATAGAGAGAGAGAGAGAAAGAGAGAGAGAGAGAGAGAGAGAGAACGAAAGAAAGAAAAAAAGGAGGGCTGTATTTCT
>JBBKCR010000080.1:286701-301689 GCA_037577295.1 Ladigesia roloffi | reverse complement strand
TACTATAATATAATATAATATAATATAATATAATATAATATAATATAATATAATATATGTTAATGTTAGCTAAATTGCATGTTAACATTTTGCAGTTCTAGTCTATTTAAGGCTTGTTACAGACATATTAATATCTATTTTAACACCTCTTTTAACATCTGTCTGTTTTAAAAATGTCCCATTGTGGAAAACCCAATAAGTAAATAATGAACTGAAACTGGTAGAAAAATGTCAAAAGTCTATTCTGAGTAGAGGATGTCAAAAAAAGAAAAGCAATCGTCAGTTAACTTGGGGTGTTCAAACTTCGAAGACACTTTAGTTTCCTGTCAACTTATTTGACTTGTAAAGAAAAAGAAGACGAATTTGCTGAAATAAATGAATTTATGCGATATTTAGACTAGATTATTAGATCACTAGATCATTGCCAACATATCATTTTTTGTAGCAGGTGATTATTCTCAAATCATTATATTTTCATGTGCAAACCAGCACTGCACTATTTTTCTTATTATTGAAGTATTTCCTTTGCCCCCACTGAAGCCCCACTATCACAATGCTTATAGCAGCCACTGCACAAAACCACTTAAAACCAGCCTGCACTGATAAGCTCTTCATTCACCACAGCCAAAGAAGCAGCATCACGAAGTCTCACAGCTTTGATCTGTCACGCCAGCTTAAAATCACTTGAGACGAAATCTGATCTTATTCCATATTTGCATTTTAATATCTACTACAGCAGAACCAACACATCCACCACAAAAAAGAGCTAGTTACTCTCTACCTAAAACTGAAGTGTCTGGATGAATGGATGGATGGTTGAGTGAATGAATGGATAGATGGATGGTTGAATGGTTGGATGGATGGATGCATTGATGGATGGATGGATGGATGTATGGATGGGTGGGTGTGTCGACAAATGCATGCGCTGAATGATAAACAGAGGGTTAGATGGAAGCATGGAAGATTTTACAGCTGTAGTCGTTCGTACACAAACAAACAATGACGGCAGCAGAGGATCGGCTTCTTGTTTTCCCAAAGCTAAGCATTGTCCTTACAAGATATATAAGCCACATTCAAAAAATCTACAATAGCATCACTCTCTGTTTCCTTTCTCATTTCAGAACTACATAATGCGTCAGAAAGTACCTCAACAGGTGAAAGTGGTCCAAAATAACCAATCCTAGACAGAGAGAAATGAAGGATGCCATTCAGATTTTTTTTTAAATCAGGCTTTAGTGACTGGCCATCAAAGAATGGGGAAAAAAAAGAAAGAAAGAAGGGAACACATGGAGGACCTGAACATACCTGGTAGGTCAGGGCAGCGGGGCTTGTTAGCAACTGCAGAGAGAAGTCAGGTGACTCTTTAGAGTGGGATAATCTAACATGGGAATGATTCATGCAACTCCAGAGAACACACAAGAGCAACAGAAAACACACAGAAAGGTTCACCTCAGGAGAATACAGCTCAAGGTAACGCATTGAGCTGGGGCATCATCAGTCAAACAGCTGTCAAATGTGCCACAATGCAACAGAGAACAGACGGAATGGTTTAAATGAAAGTGCACACAGGGACAATGTCACGCCACAAGACAACAGATTCATTACCATATGCTGTTCCAGAACTCAAATCCGTTTTAAGTGATTCCTCAGCATTTCTGCATAAATATTTAAGATCAGACTCATTCAGACTGTTTTGATATGAGAAATGGGCAGAGTTAGAATTGTTTACAGTGTAGCTCCCTAAAAAAACGTCTTATCATTTTGCTGAATAAACTGTGTACTGTTTGAGAAATGGGTTTGTGACAGTTTAGAGATTTAGACAGATTTTAGACTTAGGTGGAGGTGTGATAAAGAAAAAATGTACCCAAGGTAGTTTTGCTATTAACAACATTATTATAGTACATAGGGGAATATATGAAAAATACTTTTTTTGAGTTATTTGAACCCCTGAATCTACATCGTAAATAATTATGTTACTCTACCCCAGTGTATTTGACATCAAACCATTCTGAAAGACCTGAACAGTGACAATTAGGATTTTTATTTAAAACATTAATGGAATATATGGCATCCAATTAAATAACAGACATTAAGTCCATGTCTAGAGTCACCAGAGTCAAAAAAATAAATGTCCAGTATCTTTTAAAGTACAGGGCACTGTACAAGAGTGACAACGGAACCAGTAGTAGAAGCACATAGTGTGGTGTGATATCTTCTATAACTGCTCTTCTAAAATGCTTTACATTGTTCAAATCTAATATGCCTTAAATTTCATGTATGTGAAACAGATTAGATTTATGACTCTGAACTGTGAAACTGGCGTTCTCAGCTGTTTCTCAGCTGTTGCTCAGCTGTAAATTTAAGCAACCCGTTGATCTGTTTGACACATCCTGTCAGAACCTTCCCTTGCTCAGAGCCTGCCTGTTCCGAAAAACTCACAAAATGCCTGTTTAAATAATCATGCTCAATCACCTCAAAAGAATGCTGTGGGAAAACTAATACAAAGGATGCTGCAAAGTTAAATGTTTTTGTTTTAACATTTTTCTTGAACACAGTGTTTGGCTGACAAGCCGTTCATTAAACACGTGCCTATTTTTTGTAAAAACTGAAATAATCGAGTCGTTTTACAAATTATGAACTATACCGTGATTGAAATTAATTTTCCACAATACTGAACACAGTTCGCTCTTTTCAGAAAGCCGGCTCTTGTGGCACGGCTCCCAAAGAAGAGCCTGTTCTATCAGCTCCCAAAAGGCTTCTAGCTCTTTATCATCTGTAGCCTCGTATTTTAGCTGAACTTGGCAAATATGAATTCTTTGTGTTGATAAAAAAGTGGAGAGCATCTCTCACTCAATGGGAGTGTCTTCTGATACACTACAAAGAATTGGCTCTTAGTTGCAGGCTAGCACAAGAGCATGTTTGGTGCTTCAAGTTCGGATGCCTTTGAGCTTTAGAGCTTTTAAAAAATGAGCTATGAATGTGAACTAGTTCATATTTATTTTAATGACATTTTGAAAAAAGACTGAACCAGTTTTTTTGATCCAGTTCTTTTTCTATGTGAACTGGCACAACATTGATCATTTTTTATAACATCATATGATCATATGATCATCTTCTTTAGCATAGATATTTTAGTCTTTCCTACAAATGCCTGTGCATAGGCTTAAGGAGTGTTATATAAAAATTGAAAAAGATAAAAAATGTGAATTCATGGCCTGTCAGATGAATGTAACAGTAATATATTCGCATGTACATAATGTGAAATCCTGTCATATTTACCAGTATGCTCTAACAATATGCAACAGACCGGACAGACACTTCATGTAAAAAAATTGGAGACACCTTTTTTTGTAAATTCAAAACTTCTACTTGCTTATCAATGTCAAACCATCACTACTGAAGTAAGGTCTTTAAACCATTTAGAAAAAAATGTGATATTTCTAAGCAAATACATAGCTGTTAAACACTTTTAAGAGACATTCCATCTTTTATTTAAGGTATGTGACAGATATATAAATATTAGGACCAGGCAAGTTAATTCATTATTGCATTAACTGTCACCTCTGGTCTGTCTCAATCATGCCCCCAACGGTAGGGTGACCAGACATTCTCTTTTCCCCAGACATGTCTTCTTTTTGAGATCAGGAAAATGCGTATGGCTGGGATTTTAGAATTGCCTGTGATTTTGAGCTGCCTAAACATTCGTCATGTCATGGGCATCTCTCAAAACAGCCGTCCGATGCAAGGCTGTCAGCCCAAAATACAGCCAAGATGTAAATAAAACATACCACCCCACCCCGGACCCACAGCCGAGCTGGTAAATAAAGTCAGCGCATAATTATGCCTGAGTACTATGTGGTACACAGCTGTAGGCATGGAGTTATAATATCATGGTTTGTTTTGTGTGTGGTCGTTTGGTGCCTAGGCAACCCAGGTAAGAGTAGTGGGGCTTCATTAGCTCCTGAGCTTGGTTGCTAGGTACCTAATGACATGTCCTCCTTGTGTTTGCTTTGAGTACTGCTTGTTACTCTTACTATTGATTGTCTTGGATGCGTGATTGGCGCGTGTGTGGTTTTAAAAGGTGAGCTGAACCACAGAATCTTTGTGTGGTCACCCAGGGACAGCCTTGGGTCTTCGCTTAAGGAGAGCTCCACAGAGTGTGAGTTATTGGTACTGGCCCCCGGAGGACAGAGGGTTTGCTAAAGCGTCAATAGAATAGTCGACTCTGCAGCTGAGACCCCTTTCCAATGTTTGTCCTCCAGAAACTTCTATATACTTCCAAGCTGCTAGTGTTTGACATGAGATAACCAGATTATTTGCTTAACCTAAACAATTATTTTAATGCACTTGAATTCTGTTTTATTACTATTATTTTGAAAGATTTTTGCTCAATGAAAGATTTTTGAAAGGTTTTTGCTCAATCATGTGTTATGCAGATCCCTGATAAAATTTCTTTTATTTATCTCATAGCTTTTCAGAGAAAAAAAGAAAATAGATTTGTAAATGCTAACTTGCTGTTGCTTGAAGGTTGCCTGTTCTAATGTCATGATCATAGCTCTAGATTTGTTTTTCTATTGCAAACTAGATAAAATATGAAAGAATATTTGATTTAATTACATGAATGTTTAAGCTGAGAATATTTTGTTGTTGAAAAGCATATTATTTGTTTTAAAATGGATTTGCACTTTTATCCATATAAAAATAAAAGTGTGCAATATACTACTTTGAATTCATTATTGTATTTTGCATATAACAATGCATAGCATTAATACATACAGGCATATTCATATTTCATAAAACAAGCACAGTCATAGCCTCCACTGGTGCATTCCATATGTGACAGTTGAAAACTGGTTGGATAATGCCTTTTATTTACAGTCAATGGCACGTCTAGACATTTCCAAAGGCCTATAAGTTCATGTTCATCAATGTGTATGTAGGGCAGGTTTTGCCTCTGCAGATATGCTTCCTTACTTAATTGAATGATTTGTGTCTTTTGCTAAAAATACATATTAGACCAAATTGTTTTGATCCAAATTTGAAAAATATGCCCTAATTTATTGAGATCACCTTTAGGGATTGATTAATTTCAGCATATTCCAGTATAGCCCTGGCGAGCTTAAATCCAGCCAACACGAAAAGGCAAAAATCTCTCATTCATTATGATCAAAACTTTGTCAGGAAGTAGGAAGTTTGCGCAGGACCCCACAGCTAAAAGCATATGTAGAATAACAAAATTAATTCATTGGGCTCCACTAGTAGAATGTTACCAACAATCACATGCTGATTAGTTACAAATACAGGCAAAGTGTAAAGTTGGACCTGATTTATATAAAAACGCCAATAAGAAAATGGAAGAAATTTTGGTTTGATTAATTTTTCAGAAGACAGCAGGTTGGTAGGAAGTTCAGTTTGGTTAGTTACTGTATGACAAAGATGCCAGATGAAATGACTCAGACATGAGAAACTGGGACCAGAATGCGTTTGGTGAGAAAGAGAGAGAGGTAAGCAAATATCTCCTTCAGACACAAGGTATAGAGTACTCATTTGTCTTAAAATGTAATAATGGTGCTACATTTTATGTCACTCAAAGGCTCCCAGACATTCCCTTTGGAATTCAGCCACAGCAACCAAAACGGAAATGAATGTCACACAGCTTTTTATTAAATGGATGGTGCCAAATCACTCATGACCCTTCTTTGATCTTCCCATTAAAAGGAAAAAAGGCCAACATACTAAATTGAGCATCATTTTTGAATGGGTATGACCTCAGCTGTTCCACTAAATGGGTTTATGGAAGGAAAAAAGAAAACTCTTTCAAAACTTAGTAGTCTGCAATACAGTGTGAATATTAAATGTTTGATGGTGTCAGTAAGGTCATGCTGCTTCAGTTCTGAATTATTTGATGTTGGCACTTTTGTCTGATATGCTATTCTTCACTTCTTATTTTCCCTAGATTTTGTAAAAGCCTTAATTTACAGCCTTCATAGGGACTTCAAAGCACACAGACAGTGAATAATTGGAATAAAATGCTTCAGTATTTGCAGAACTGATGTTTCATGTCATAAAGTTTCCATAAGGTGTTTTGTAAGGTTACATGCACTCCTGTTAGGGTCCCTAATTTAAATTATGTTAGCATCGTTTCTCAATAATGGAACTTTTACGTTTTGTACAGATAACCTCAGATTATTATCATATGAGTATATGTTGTGGTGAGGAGGAAGACGAAAACGGTACTCAAATAACGTGATTTTTGCGAATGCGGTATTCAGAAAAAAATACTTTGTGTTCGGGAACCCCCAAATTTTAATTTGCAGTGTGTATGTCTGTGTTATGAAGTAGGCTTCACAAATAGTGTTACCCCAGCTTTTATAAAACAAGAGTTTTCCATCGAGTGGTTAACCAATTTAATTACTATTGGCATGATTCAAACAGACGCACACACATGTCAACATGCTCTTACATTGGTGTCCTGTCAATCTTCTTCTGCAGGGTTGATCATGAAATAGGGCTGTAAGAAGTTAACATGTGTAGAAACCTCAAAGAGGCATCACTACCTATGGTATGTTTATTTTTATTCCAAATATTGGTGAGTTTGTGTGTATATATTGTATTATATATTGTATTGTATTAAATACTGTACATATCAGATGATAATGAGATGTATAATATCTCAACATTACATGATGATATGAAGTGGGAGCCTCACATATGTCAAGGCTTTATATCTGCATGTGTGGCAAAACTATTCTGCACATTCTCCTTGGCAACGCAACTGCACTGGCTGCTGGAGATGTATGATTCACACATGAGTAAACAAGCTCTGCCACGGCACAGCATTTTTTTTTCGGTTCCTTGCCTAACACACTGGCACTTATCTCCTTCACCTGTACTCTAAGCTTGTGCCAGAAGCCCCCCACCACTACCCAACACCTCTTATTAATGACTCGCTGTCACGTCTTGCCTTGCATGGTGAGTTAGGCGAGGTGCAAAGAGCATGTTCCAGATGGAATTTGAATAGAAAAATGACACAGACTCTGTACAGACAGTAAAAACCAAAGAAGGATCAAGAGCCTTTTAATACCAAACAAAACTACACAGAAGAAACAGAAGGGGTGGGGAATGTGAGGATATATGTGAGGGCTGACCAGCAAATAACATATGAACACAAAGAATTTAACACACACTCTGACAGAAAAAAAACATCCTCCTGGCCACCCTTGAGCCAGGTTGGGTGTGTGGATCTCATGCGTCCCCTCAGGAGCCCACTATTACCTGTACACTCCCCTAGAAAATTTATGCTATTTCCTCCCCCCAACCAAGAGTTCTTTTCTCAAGCACCTGAGGGTCTAGGTCTCTTCCTGGGCAGCTTGCCCCAGTCTTTTTGGGGCAAATGCAGGTGGTGGGACTCGCCTATGCTCATGGGGCATTGGAGAGACGTCCCTCGCTGCCGGGAGGTATGCCGCGGTAGTTATGGATCCCTTTCGTCAGAGGTGCATTCTTGACCTGCTTTGGGGACTCTGCAGAGAGGTCTATGCTATCCCTCAATGCCAGCCTGGAAGCCGGAATGCTCCATGCTAGCCAAGAGGTTTACCTTCATCGAGGGAATAGGGGACCAGACTCGGCTCCTGCGAGTCCTGCAGCTGAGGGCTGAGGCTTCCTTTAGCTTTAGCAGTGTGCAATGCTTCAGCGGAGCTGTGAACTCCAGCTGTGGTAAAGCTGAATGTTGCAGTTCTGCGAAGTCAGCTCAAAAGCCTCTGCGTAGCTGTGATCATCCAGCCCCTTACGAGCTGTGCGCTGGAGTCCAGCACAGCCTACGCTGAAACTTCTGTGATCTTGCGAGCCGAAGTCCCAGCAGTTGCAGATTGATAGACACAGGGCGCGGCTGATTGCTGGTGCCACCTGCGCTGCTCCCCCGGGTAGCTCTAGTGCTAGTGCGGGAACAGGCTTATGTGTCAGCAGGAGGACCCAAAGAGTGCCAGGGATCTTCCTCAAAGCAAGCTAAAAGCTGGTGCGCTTGCGGTGGACTACCTCACCTGCTTCCTACCGGCTGTATGTAATAGCACTCTTTTGGAGGCAGACTCCAGCCCCCCCGTCTGCTATGGGAGCAATCAGCTGCTCCTGTGCTCAGCAACCCACCGCAACCACAACTCACAGGAAACTCAGAAGCCTGTGAGTCTGCGTGGGAACCTTACTGCACATCTTGTTATTGGCTGGTCAATCTGTCACGTTTTGCCATGCACACATAGTGAGGCAAGACGCAAAGAGCCAGTTCCGGATGGAATTTAAAATACCAAAAATAAGACAGACTCTGTATAGAAAATAACTAAAATCCAAAGAGGCTCAAGGATCATTTAACACCAGACAAAACTACACAGGAGAAACCAAGGGAGCTGTGAATGTGAGGATATATGTGTGGCCAGCAAATAACATATTAACACAAATAACTTAAATATAACACACTCAGACAAGAACCAATCATAACATGACTCAAGACAATATAAACACCCAATATCAAAATAAAAGTCCCACATAAAACCAAAACAAGACCATGGCCATGACCTAACACTCATATTTCACTTTCTCCTTCTCCCTCATTGGCCACATTTGACAAGGTAAGCACTGCTCTTGGGGTTCCAATGGTAATATCTTGACCATTCCCCTCTCTCTCTTAAAATAATATGCTGCACATCTGAATCCTGTAAAATACACTTTGGACCCGATAATGCATACGGCGCAAAGTGCTTTTGTCACTGGTGCAACCCATCATTGCTATATTGTGCGAGCGCATTGTGCATTTTTCCGCCAGAAATCTGCGCTGTGATTATACCAGATGGCAATGCGCTGGGTGGGGCGGGACACTGGAAAGAATGGGTGTGGTGAGGCGCATAGCGCGAATTTGCTATATTATGAGAAGTGAAAGTCATTGCGCCACTGACCAAAAAAAAAACAGTTTTTTAGTCATTCACGCATTGTTCAAATGCTATAAAATGGACAATGCACCCACACACAGCTTCTTTCATAAGCAGGAGCGAGCAGCGGCGCACATTTAAAATAACGTTTTCATGTGAGGGAAATATAAAATTCAAATGTATATCACATACATCACACCATGATTATTGTTTAAATACATATTAATTATCAGTGATTTCTCCAATCAACTAAAATTTGTGAGTATTATAACATGTAACTGACGGTCATCTATTTGACCAATAGTGCCGGACACATAGGTAAATAAATACACGTTTCAAGCTAGGTTGTCAACTACATCACCAGCTCATGTCATGAAGCTGGCAGCGGCCACTGGGGGGCACTGCAGACCTACAGGACAGGACGCAGCTGTAAGAACTTTGGGCCAGGCACAAAGTGAATTTTTCCTGCTGCGATTATAGCGATTCGCGCTGGCCCCTCCCCCAAAGACGACAGCGCTTCAGACTACAGACAATGCGTGACTGACCGTGAAAATCAGGCCCTTTGAGTTTTAACATATGTTACCTTCTGTGTCACCTTACTAGACTGAATCTTTTAGTAAAAAGTGGAATAAAGCCCCCATAATTTACTCTCAGACAGAAATTTTTGGTTAGGTAGTCAACAATACTAAGAGAGCCAATGGACTGTGTTGATGATTCAGTCCATTGGCTCTCTTAGAGTTGTTGACTACCTAAACAAAATTTTCTGTTGGAGAGTAAACTATAGTGGCTCTATTCCACTGATTCAGGTCACATAGTAACTGACGGTGGTAAAGACCATGCAATCTAAATCAACACTCAAGATTACAACACATTTTTCCTCAATTTTAAACTTTTATATTCAGGCAGATGTCAGACGTTAAATGAGATATGGGATTATAAATGTTCACTCAACAATAAAGAAACATTAAAGTAGTAAGTTGTGCATTGCAGCAGCTAGGGATTTTTTCAAAATGCTTGCTGAACTAAAGTGCCTTTTATTTGAAAAATTTAATTAATTTATCTAATTATTTTGTGATTGCCATTGGGGATTCATTTATTGATCTTCCAATATATACCTGCTGAACTCCTATCCACAAAAAAACAAACCTGATTGCTATGCCGCCATTTGTATTCACAGTCGGTGATGTTTATGCTTATGTAAAGGGTTTCACTTTCAATTTTAATAATGCGGGTGGGCAATCTGATAAGGGGAATATGATAATTGAGTTCAGCACATTAAGACTTAACCAATGGTTATTTTAACTTCATCAAATCAGCCACCATGGATGAAAAAAAATGTTTTTCTGCTGGCCATTTTAAGAATTGAAATACACATAATCACAAACCTGTCCCTGTTTCCTTATCCCTTCAATTAAAAGGTGAAAAGATGTGAAAGTAGGGAATATTGTTTATACCCATCTCATTCTTTCATTATCTGAGTTGATTATGATTACTAGGGGGTGCTGGAGCCTATTCAAGTGGTTAAAGAATCGACCCAGTCTATCACAGGGCATATCCACATTCACACATTCATGCACTGTCATATATTTAGCATCATCAAGTCAAATAATGTAGATTTCTTGGGTTTATTTCCCATGGGTTTATTTTGTTGTGACTCTTGAAATAAAATGTGAAAAAGCATGGAGGACTGTCTCCAAACCTGGCCTCATTCTGGGGAAAAAGGGGCACATGCATCAGTCCATAGTTTAGTGCATCGTAGCAGCCTCCCAAACATTTCTCTGTTAATTAAATCGATGCATTACTGTGTTTACCCTGCTTATATTCAAAGAAAACAACAGCGCCTAAAAGAGATAAAAGGCTTGCATAAATTACAGTACTGTATATATAGGGGAACATTGGAATTTTATATTCTAGCATTGCACAAAATGCATACAAATGAAGATTTGTTTTGTAATCACTAAGTTTGAGCTCAATTAGTCCATGAATAATATTTTGTTGGTTTTGTACAGACAGAGCATCTTATTTAATTCAAAGGACTTAGTAAATACTTTTAACACTGGTATCTTAGATGGAGTCTAAGTGAAGCATTTATTCCAGTACATTAACTCTTGGGATACACAGGACAAACCGGTGTCCAGTTGTCAGATAAAGTGCCCAATATGTGATCTTGTCCAAAGCAGGACATATGTACCGGTATAGGTTAATGCTAATTAGCATCAAAAATGGTGATTGGCTTGATCAAAGGCACTCTACCATGTCTATCATAATGTAGGGTGCTATAGTTTATAATTTTTTCTGTATTAGAACTATCAGAAGGTAAGTCTGTGGGAGCACTTTGAATGAATTAGCTTCTAATGGCACTGAGTCTTAAGAGCTCTCATGCAGCAGAGCCTTCAATAGCATATTATCGTATTCTGTCAGCGTGAATAAGTTATCTTCATAAAAACAACGGCCAGTAGTAAAATATGGGTCATGGGTCACACCTGTCTGACCCATTATGAGACCCATTATATTTATCAATGGCCCATTTAATGAACTAAGATTTTAAATTATTTTTTATAACTTGATCAAGACATGTTTTTATGTGCCTAGCTTGCACATGCAACATTTTCTAATAAGCTGATCTGAACCTCCCAGACCACATTACATTAATGATATGGGTCAAAACACAGGACCCACATCAATAATGTACAGTCTTAGCCCAGAACAGACCGATATAATTATGTGCAATTTTCACTGCATGAGTTTTGCATTTACTTAATGGTAGGTGAGTTATTAAATCCCCTGGACAATCCAGCTACAGCATTAACCTTCTTTTATATGCGGTATTATGTTATAAAGCCATTATCAATGATTTTTAAATAATTGACCTGTGACGTCATTCAGAGTGCTACAAAAAATCCTCAAATTTCCTCAATCCTCGGTCTCCTATAATGTGAGCACTGTTTTAGCTATAAGCTTAATGGGGTCGGGCATGTTTCAAAAATGAGTCACTGTGCACTGATGTATGTATGATCTTTGTACTTATTGGCTCTGTACTGTGCTTCATTAAAAAAACAAGTCAGAAACACTCTTTACAGCTTTATATTTGATGGGCAGGGCTACACAGCTTAAGACCTCATAGTTGGATTTGTGTGTTTGTGACATCACAAAAGCAATGCATGTGAATGGATGGATATGGAATGATTAGGGAAACATGTGTAATAGTCAAGAATTTCATGCATCAGTCCAGAATTTAGTGCATAATAGAAGCTTCCAGAATGTTTCTCTGTAAATTAAATTAATTTAGTACTGTGTTTACCCTGCTTATATCAAAGAAAACAACAACCCCTACCAAAGAATATACGCTTGCAAAAATCACAATACTGTTTATAGAGGGGAACATTGGAATTTTATGTTCTAGCAACACTCTTTACAGCTTAATTTTACACAGCTTAAGACCTAATAGGTGGATTTGTGTGTTTGTGACATCACAAAACAATGCATGTGAATGGATGGATGCATGTAAATGCATTCGATTTCATTTCCATATTAGGACAATATGAACCAGGACCATATTATCAAAAATTAAACAGTGTCTGCAAATTAGGTTTGTGCACAGTTTTTCAAATGGTGTTTCAGGGACTGCTGCAAACACTCTCAAAGAAAATGTAATCTAAAACTTTAATCATTCTCTTAGCCAGTAAAATCATTGCCAACCTGGATGCGGCGCTTCAGCAATTACTGACTATTGCTTTATGTTCCACCTCTGCCAAAACAGGAGCATTTGTTTTTTTTTAGTTTTGACATCACACTAATATTAAAGCAGCACTCCTGCTGTGAGCTGCTTGATGCATCCCGCAAATCTCAGAGCTTTACCAGGAAACCGACACAGGCAAATAAGTTAATGAGTTAATTAAGGCCTGATAAAACTTCATCCAAACTCAATTTTCTTCCAGCTGAGAAATATGAGTCTCAAAGGTCTGAAGCATTTTACGACATCTGAGCTGAAACAAAATGAGCTTTAAGAAGATCAGAACACCAGAACCATCAACAATATTGGAACAACAATCTTCTTCAATTAATTCTGTACACTTTTTTTTGCAAAGAGTGCCTAAAAAGGCTATATGTGACAAAATCAGAACCCTTTTTGATGCTTTATAATATCACAGTACTGAACATGACAGTCTTATGGAGGCAACAGTAGTATAATAATAAGTTCATATGCTCGACAAATGAGGCTTCAACATCCCTTGTTGCTGGGGGCTTTCTTAGGTCATCACAAGGATACAAACTAAACAAATAGGTTAACAATGACTGATATTTTAAAATATGTTCCCATAATTTACTGTAAAATAGTATGTAAACTATGAAAGTATCTATGGTAACTAGTAGGCATCAGTAACACCACAGCATATCTCGTATTTCAGTCCTATTTGTTGGAAATATGACAAATTTTCGAGAGAAACCCTGCCATCAACTCTTTCTTCTTTTGTATCTATTTCTATGCAAAAATACGCATTGGGAAAAAATCATTTTGCATTGTGAATGTTGCATCATTTGTTTCAGCAACATGCATCATACTGTCTTCAGTCCTATATGTAGTCAATATGTCATGTCTCTTTTAAATAAAATAGACCCCTAACCTATTCTTGGCTGACCTAGTTGGCGACACATGTCACCTGTCACTGTAAATCTGCAACCACTACTGAAAATTGATAGTGGCTGGTTGCTCTGTCAGTCCTCTGTATTGCTTGTGTGAATATTACATTAGAGTGACCCATGTGAAAAGTATCGTTTCTAAACTGAAATGCAAAGATCCATCAAAGCATTCTAATAGTTTCAATAGGTGCCATAGGTCTGTATAACCATTGCCCTAAATGAAAAATCCATCCAGGACCCTCTTTCTAAAGCACAAATGCAGTTTTAGCTTTTTGTGCTTATACCAAATGCATTTAATGTTAATAAACTTGACCTAATTTCTCAGATCTCAGACTTTACCTTATATTCTTAGGTGACAGAATCATATGGACCCTGGACAGAGACTGAAGTTTGTCCTGGACTGCGTAGGGCTTCCACCGTTGTAAAATAATAAAAACACAACTAAGAAAAAGGAAATAGAAAACTACCTATCTAATATGCCACACTACTGTGTATTTTTCCAATTTACGCAACTAGTTCATCCACATAGTCTGTATGAGGCTAACGGTGTAAGTCGAGTGGGAGTGAGCATTGTTAATCACATGTTGGGACCTTTAAATCCCCTGTATTCTGAAAAGAGCTTTCTCCATTGAAAGGAAAGTGCAGCCCAGGGTTAGCCTCAAGATGTGGGAAACCAAACTAAGGTTTAATGTTACAACTGTGGAAGTGTCCATAAGGGTCTTACGTTTCTCTGTCCTCATTAAGTCTGAATGAGAACCAGACTGAATGGTTTTTGAGAATGACAGTAGAGTCAGTTGTCAAAGATGCGAGTATGACACAGACCCCTGCTGCTTGCTTTGACACTGTTAGGCGTAAAAGATGGCTAGAGAGACTGAGGGAGTGGAAAAACGATGCTAAATGTGTGAACCCATTCAGATGGTCACTGCGGATGACACACATTTAGAGTAGCCAGGCCTAGAACAGGACCAGGAGCAACTGATGTCGAAAATTAGATGTCGGGTTCCATGTCCACCATCTGTCTGCCACCGACGGCCATAATGTTCCTCAAACTTTCTCAAAATTTTAAACTGTTATGAGCACAGTTATTTGCAAGTTGCAGATTTCATTGATGTTCCATGTGAAAATAAGCAATCACATCCTGAACAAGGAACAAACTTTAATATGTCTCTTCTAATTTAAATCACTGTCCAAAAAGCAGATCCTGTTGATTTGCTCTACTTGCCATGTTAGAGAAAAACATTTGCATCTAATATCTGATCTGATCCAGTCCTCCATGTTGGTGAGGGAATATCACAGCATTCAGTCCAGCCCCCTGCTATGTTCCAGCCAATTGTAATCATGGGGCGTGGGCAATTAGAATATCTCACTTTAGATTTAGATTTAACATTTAAGATTTAGATTTAGATTTAACATTTAGATTTAACATTTAAGATTT
>JBBKCR010000080.1:260405-272356 GCA_037577295.1 Ladigesia roloffi | reverse complement strand
GGGGTTGGGGACCACTGATGACAACACCCACTCTTAGCACCAAATCATCCTTACCATCCTCACCCAATCATCCAATAGCTGAAAATGGGCATGTTGTCAACAACAATATGTCTTTTTAACCTCAAAATGCTGCATAAAACATCCGATGACTAATACTCATTTTCTCCTTCTTTCTAGACATCATTCGCCAGCCGTCAGAAGATGAGATCATCAAGCTGGCCCCACCCCCTAAGAAGGCCTGAGGTCAACACATGTGACCTTTACTCTTCATCCCTGGCACTCCAACTCGTCGAATCATCTTCAGCGCCCCGTCACTAAGCCCTGCCTCATCCCTTCACGTACCACTAGCCATCACTAACAGCCATCGCTTTTCAAGAAGTTTCAGGATTACTGGAAAGGAAAGAAGAAGAAAAAAAAACGAAACAGGACAGTGTTTGACAGAAAGAGGAACAGGACCAGCAAACCGGTCATTTTTGCTTTGTGGGTCACTGCTGAGGTTGTGTCTGCGACATTGGGAAAGTGTTTGTGAGAATGTGAGCCTCCCTGGTCTAGAAGTGTATGTACGTATGTATGAGAGAAAATTTTCATTTTGAATGCGGAAATGAAACTTCTTTGTTTCCCTTAAGTCCTGTGGTAAATATCTAAAGTGGCGATACGTCAGCCTGTTTCTTTTACACGTCTTTCCTAGTGTAAATAGAACTGCCATGGCTGTACATTCCCTTTAAAACTCACAAAATGCGTAACCCACCAGATTCTGTCGAAATTACAAAGCCAATATTTGCCTTCTAGAGAGTTTAATTATTTGTATGATGATATATGGGGGAAAAAAAATCATTATATTTTATTATTTCTATCAAGGCTGAAATATAAATATCCTAAGTATTGTAATGGATTCTATTATAAATTATGAAGAATATCATGTATCACATATCAAACAAGGTCCTTCAAGGTCAACAACGTTTGACCTTAACGCACACTGCTGAAATGTAGTATTTTTTTTGTAGCCCAAATGAGGACAAAATGTACCTCTTGGTAAACATTGGGGTGTTAGGCTTCAGTACCTCAACAATTAAAGCTCTCCAATGCAAAGTAGGGAATTAAATAGTGACCAAAAAGCCATCCATTCCATATTTTATTGACTTCACACGCATAAAAGGACAAATTTTTGCACAAGTTTAAAAGGGCACATTCAAATGTAGGCGTTTGCGTTTAATTTGATAGAAACTGTGAATTTCATTCATTTATGTCAACTTCTCAGCAAATCACATGAAGAGTCATACGTTGCATAGGCTGAGAAATGTTGTCTGCATTTAAACATTGCTATGAAGATTATGAATATTCAATATTATATTGATGTCTTGCTACAATAACAAAAACAGTAAGTGTACTGTAATTTATGCTAAGATTATTCTAATTGTAGCAAATGTGCTACACAGAAAATATTCAAATCCTATTTAACAAACAGTTCTTCAGACGCAGTAATGGTAACTGAAATTCTAAAAGGAGTCCCGTTACTGAGGTTCTGTAACTAGTGTTCCCGAGTGCATGCCCATCCTCCGAGCCACCGTAGGTCATTGCACAGTTGCAGAAAGACTGTTGATTAGCAATGAATATTTGCTCTATCACTGTGTCTCCTTTCCCAGCCTCAACAGACTGTTGCTTTCGCTGAGCTAAATACCAGTATGCATTCATATGATGCCGAAAGAAGCGAATAATTTTGTTCATTTACATTCACGTGTTTTCAGTTCATTCTGGGGATGTAGGATAGAAGTTCTCTTGAACTTGAAAATGTAATCTATTCGTGAAGTCCCATTTTCTTGTGGTTTCTCTCATGTTACCCGAAGGGTATCTGTGGTTTGTCAGACTGTGATTTCGCAAACAAGAGAAGCCACTATATATAATGTTGGCAAGAGCTGTCCAGGGTGCTGATCTATAACCTGTTCCAATGAACAGTGCCAACTGGGGAAGGTCAAAAAAATAAATACATGTGGATCTATAGATATTTTTTTCTAAACCTTCTCTTTCATCTCCTTTCCTTGTGCCAACAATAGAAATGTTTGTTGTTTTGTTCCATTTCGTTTCTTAACGTCAGTTTGTATTCACATGGTGTTGTGTTGTAGAGTAGGTGTCCTATGCCGTTTCTCTCTTTCAGCCTCCCAACTCCTCACTAACTCTTCTCTATGACATTTAAAATGCATAGACAATTGGACTCTGATACCTTAATCTGAAATATGGCCAAAAACTCTGAAAGTTTGTTGGCCACCTAATGTTAAACCCTGGCAAAAGTGAAGTGGAGTAGGTGTTTCTGTAAGGACCATCGGTATCAGACATTATTAACAGACCAGTTCAACTTTTATTCCGCTGAAATATCTGCATAATTCAATCATTAAGAAGTAATTATGGCCATTCAAACCATTTTAATTGGAAATGGTGCATTGGAGAGAAAAAATAATGGTGACTTAATAGACTAAAACGCTCATTTTAGGTTGCAATGTCCAGACAACAAATATGTGCTGCTATTATTTACAATCCAATTCTAGCATAGAAAAAATAAGCATGAACTGTGTATTTTAATAATTAAAATAATTTTAAGGACTCTTAAAATTTATTTTGCCTCACAATGCCCTACATATATAAAGCTAAAACGTTTAAAGCCACAGACTTATCATATTTGTAACCTAATTTCTACCACTGTGAATAATTAGCCAATTTTTTGTAGAATAGTGTATTTCACACTTTATTCATACTGGGCCATAATGATTTTATTATGAAGATATGTTAAAAATCTGTTTTAAGATCAATAATGAGTTACTCTGAATGTAGACAACATGTTTTGGGGCGCAGCAGCTTTACAGTTTAGCATGTGGACCTCTAACGCACTGCATTTACATGAAACATCTATAGACAGAGCTCATATAGTCAGTTTGGTTTAAACGCTAATTGTACGATACGAGTAACCAGGTCTATTATAAATAGAGGGCTGGACATGCAAAGGACTTCATCTTGGGTCTTTTCAAATGTCCCCAAATTTACCATAACTATTCATTTTATCAAAAGCAAAAGTGAGAAACTGTTACTTGGTTTAGCCTGAGGATAGTAATGGAGGTTGTTTAGATTGTTTCGTTGCTGTAATATTCGACGTTTGTAACCTTGTGACTTAGGTAGTTTTCCTGTTTACTCTTTGATAGTCGATGGCTCTTGTATTCGGGTAGATAGAGAAAACTGCATCTCCACACACAAGCACATTCTAATCTATCTCCAAAGTGTCGATGTCAGTTTGTGCGCTGACGGTGTAGTCCAGACTCTTAATGATCCATTTGGTTTGTTTGTTAATGGCAATGTTCAGTGTTTATTACCTTAACCAGTGAGGAAGCAAGCAACACCACCTGTCCCACCTTGTTAGAAGTTTGTGCCGCATGCAGAACCAAGTCTTTCACGATGAGCGTGACATTACAGCTGACCCCAGACCAATCCAAAAGGGCTTGACATGTCCTCACTTCATCTGTGATCTCACCAGTTTGTGGGCAGGTCTCTCCAGCAGCTTGAGTCCCTGCTTTCTCCGACACTATCCCTCCAACATTTTGTGACACAGAATGTGACACAGCGGTTTTGAGAGATACCATACAATAGGGTTGCCCAACCTTAGACCTGGAGATCTTCTCATTCTGCAGTTTTCTAACATAATTAATCCACCTAATCCACATTGGTCAGAAGCATACAACCTTTAAATACAGATGTGTTCATTTGGGTTGGAACTAAACTTTGTAGAAGAGTAAAACTCCAGGAGTAAAAGTGGGACACCCTTGCATAGGGTCACCTTTCCTAAAGAGCCTTTCAATAGATCCTTAAAGGAATACTCTTGCAATCTAAATCTGCATCCTACAGTCATTTACCCTAATTTAGATTAATGTTAAGAACTCAAAATATACCTGAATAGAAGCTAATGTGCAGATGTTTCTTCTCAATCAAGTTTCTGATTGATGGTAATGGGCTGTACACAATAGATGCATCAGGTCTATTTTTTAAAACCTACCATTGGAAGATTCTTAAGGAAACTAAAGCTTACTCCTTGATTGCATCTAAACTTTCGACACCTTTATTATTAAAAATGAGCAGGGAATGGATAAGTAGGGTCACAATAATAGACAGTTATGAGCATTCCAAGCTGTAATAGGGGGAAATTTCAAGAGAAGTGATGGTAGACTTTTCAGCCAATTTCATTTTAAAAGCTATTATAAAAACAATGAAAAATAATATTTAACATTGCGTTCCTGCTATACTCTGTCTACATTATAACACAACTGTCCTTTTTTCTGGTCCATGGGCACTTCCTAAGAAAAAAATTCCCCCAAGCTCTATGCAGATAATATCCAGCAAAGGCACTGTGCACATTTGTTACATATGTTGCTGGTCTTGGCCATCATAACTCAACATGCAAGCCATTAGAGAATTTGTGTTCAGCCAAATATCTGAACAATATACGTAAAAGAATCAATGTGAGACTTTTTGACATTTGCAATGTATGGTAACAAAACACTGTCTGAAACTGCGTGCGAAGCCGTAGACGCATTAAAAATGACACACTGTCAAATTGGATGTCATGATATTAAGTACATATCAACTTTAACAATGCTGCAAAAAGGATATAGCGCTAAAAAACAGTTATCATTGGCCATAATGTGATGTGTTTGGATTTTAGCTTTAGTATTGAAGAAAAAAAGTCTTACAACACAACAAAACTAACTGTGTTCAAGCGTAAAAAAGAATTTTTTTCCTGATTATGACTGATATTTTCTCTTATAAGTAAGTTGTAAATATATATTGTGAATTTACAGCAGTGTTTTATTATTATTATTGATTTATTTATTTAATGCAAATGTATTTTGGGGGTTTTTGTGTACTGAACTATATGTACTAACTGGAAAACTTTGGGAAAACATCAAAATTAACAATTGTAACAATTGTATTATAACGAGAAAGATTTTTTTCGGAGTCTGGGCTCAGGATCCTTTTGCTAGCTGCCAATAATGGTTTCTATCCTGAAATTCCTCTTTATCCAATTCAAACGTTTCCATTTTCTCATTGCTACATGCTAGTTTTGTTTTTTAATTATTATACTTTTTTTTTAAATGGTCTTAGTTGAGCAAGGACATAATATGTATTTCTTTGTTAATTCACATCTGTCCCTATACTATATTCTTTTTTTTCACCAGATCATTCCTGTAATTGCAGCTAGCATCAAATACTTCATGTAGATCTGATTTAAAAAAAAACAGTCAAGCCAACATGGCTTTTTTTAAGTGATGTAGTTGGTTGTTCTCTTTCTTAATAATGCTTGTTTGCATTACTCAGTAGTACTTTGCATCTGGTCATGGGTTTTTTGCTTGACATTGTGTGGTGAAATGTTAGTCTCTGAGGCCACTGGCTATAAAGCAAGCAAATCTTTTATTCTGTTTTGGTTTGTGTGTGTTTCTATTTGTTGTTTGTTTGTATGGACAAAATCCTGTGATCATTATGTAGGCTAAACAGGGAGTGCCGTTGCAAACAGGGTAAATATTCAATTGAGGCCTTGGGAATGATAGAGCACCAATCAGAGCATAAGCCTGGACTAAACTAAGGACCATTTTTTTTTATTATGATTTTGTTTACGTTAAAGGCTAAGAGAAAGAGGTCATGAATGTAGGTGAGGTTGTGTATTTGGCGTGGTACAGTAGAAATGATGCGTGTTTGGTTTTGAATGTTTCGGTATAGAAACATAGAAAGGTTTATATAGGATGTAGTCCCGAGATTTCGAGTTTAAATTAATGTTCTAGCAAGCCTGATTGTTGCGATGACCTGTTCGGACTTTATCATGAATGCACATTCCCACGGTAGCAAGAACAAAATATAATTGCTAAAATAGATTACTATTATATGTACTGCATTGTTATAAAGGGTTTAAAATGGAAAGTGATGAGGTTTTTTATTGTGCAGTTTACATCAAGCTGTCATGCCTTGATCTAGTGCCAAGCTAATTAGTCTGGGGGGAAAGACCTAAGTACTAATCTGAGATAAGTACTATTTATGAACCATCGTACTACAAATACAGAATATATTTTAAACAAGAGTTTATAGTTTTGACTGGAGTGCTACAGTGTGTGTTTGCCGCTAGAAGTATAGATCTTTATAGTGTGTGGCTTGAATAGATGTGCAGTGGGTATGTAACTTTTTGAGGGTGGACCTAAAGGACAGTTTAGATGACTGGATATTAGCATAGTACACTATTAAACAGTCAGTGGTTCTCTTTTGTTTTAATGAAGGGTTCTGTTTTGTCATTGTATGGTTCTGTCTTGTGGTATGGCTAGTTAACTGGTGAGGAAAAGCTTTTATATAAAGTCATTAGGTCAAGAATTATGTTCAACAATATAAGTGGTGCTGCCAGGTACAGATTCCTCCAATGTTGGCTACAACCTCATATCCAATGATGGCTTCACCATCAACTTAGAAGATTTCAGCATCACTTTCTATGGTCCAGGATGTGTCCGTAGTATCACTAAACAACATTGTTGAAATGGCTTTCACAAATGTACATTTTTCAAAATGCTGCAGTCGTTACACCTTGATCAGTTTTGCAGGTTTTGCTTCTCATGCCCACTGTGACATGCATCAAAATGAGACACATGAAGAACTTATTCTTCTTCCCTGTTGACCCCCACATCCCACCACCCCCCTGCCCACATACCCCTTAAGGGATCATGGGCTGTAGGCTGTTAAAGATTTATTGTTTGTTTCTTTCTGTGTTTTTCTTTAACAGGAAATTGGATAGATATTTTGCAATGATAAAATTAAGGCACGGTCTGGAAATATGTATATTAAAATTATGATGGAGCAAATTAGACTAAACTGAAATGATGCCATTATGTCATTGTGCTGAAATGAGTATAAATATTATATTATATATTAAAATATATTTGCTAACCAATAAATGTGGTGTTTTTTTTATTAACTTTACAGATGTGCAAATGTCTGTTGCTGGAACTAGAGATCATGTGATGTGAATTTGGGACAATCGAAAAATAATCTATAAAGTTGCTAAATTACATAGTTACATTTCCTAAATATGTACACACTCTCCACGGAGAATGCACTTCTGAACATTTTAATTAGTGCTATCAAGCGATTAAAATTTTTGATTTAATTATTACATGGTGTGGCGATTAATTAATCTAATTAATCGTATTTAATCGCACATACATACAGACGTTACAACAAGCAGTTTTTTACCATTTGTTATTGAAAACAAGCCTATAACTTAGGCTACAATGGTCATGACATTTTTATCACTGACTTGAACCAAACCTATGAATTAGATTACGGTGTATGTTATATTTCTGTGATTAATTTATCTAATTAACACGATAAATTCCCAGCCCTAATTTTAATGCACAGTTACCATGCTCAATTTAACATATTGTAAAGGAATAATACATTTTATTAAAAAGGAGTATAACTTTTCGGGATTTAGGAAAATATCGTTAGAATGTCTTTGTTTAGAAATTTCAGTAATCAAAATTGAATTGTTTTTTTAGAATACAGGTGATAAAATCTACACAATATATGGGCTTCTTTGTTAACACACAGTAGATGAGTAACAAAACAGGTTATTTTGTTAAATTGTGTGTCATTTTAACAATATATTTTAGAATATCATAGTGATGGAATAGGTCACTTGCCCACCAACTCGCCCATGTACTGATAAAACCTTTTATATTTTATACTTTGCTTCTCATATGTATCTACTCTGCCTTCCCAAATGTACCCATTCCATACAATTTAACCTGTCGACTGCACTCTAACTACTCTGTAAAACCTTTTGCCCAATATTGCGTAGGTCCCTTTCATGCATAAAGAGACCTTGAGACTTGGACTCCACAAGATCTCTGAAGGTTTGCAGTGGATTTTTGGCACTTGGCTCTTGTAGGTACTGACCACTGCATACCAGGAACACCCCTTGAGGACTGCCTTTGCTGAGTTGCCCTGACCCGGCCCTCCAGCTATCACAGTTTGATCCACGTCAAGGTCTCTTAAGTCCTTTCACTTGTTCATTTTTCTTGCTTCCAATACAGCAATTAAAATAACTGACCGTCCACTTGCTGTCTTTTATATCACATCCCATGATTGGCATCATTGTAACAAAATAATCAGTGTTATTCACTTCAGCTGTCAGCAGTTTTAATGTTTTGGCTGATCATTTTGTATATGCAGTGATCAATTATAACATTTAAAGCACCTGCTTCCTCGCTCCACAACAACTATGATGGCAATACCATCTAACCTCGAAAAGTGAGTGTCTATCACCAAGACATTAGCAGCAGACCCAGATATTCCACATCAAATTTATGAACTGACTGTTCACAATATTTTCGATTGTTGTGCAAAATAGTCTATATTCACTTCACCTCTTTTATTGTTGTTCATTGTTTTGGCTGATGGGCCGTAAATTTAAATATATTTTAAAGCTAAGATCCTATCTCAGAACATTTTAAACCAATGGTAAAATATCTAAGGCATTAGTAAGTGTTCTGAAAAGCATTAGAGGCATTCAACTCCGGTTCCATTCACCGCCAAAGAGAAAAAATACAACCGTATACATTTCTGTACAACAAAGCGAAACAGTTTTCCAATTTTTTTTATTTTAATTTTGGCTAACATTAACTGTGTTTAAATTAATCAGTAAATAACTGAAGCCTACCTTGGATGCTCCTTGCGTTTGCGTGTTTGCGAAAAAAGTGGACCTTGACTGAGTTTATCGCCAGTGTTTTATGACCACTGAATCACCATTTCAGGTCAAACTTCCTTATGGTGAACTGGGGAAAGATTTAAAGGCGACGATCAGAATCGCATGCTTATACGTGAATAATTGGAAAAATACTCTTCTACGTGAGCTTATTTTGGTAAGGGTAGGCTGTTTTCAGAGAGTCGGCTCTTGTGGCTTGGCTCCCAAAGAAGAGCCCTAAGTATATTATCACCCGTAGCCTCATATTTTAGCCTGACCTGGGAAATGTTCATGCTTTGTTTGTTGATATAAACCCTTTTGTATTTATGGTTTTATATATAATTGCCTAATTTTGTGTATTTCTTCTGTTACAAAAGCAGACATACTTACTTTTGTTTAATATTTAAATCACACTTTTAACTGCAAACAAATCCACAAATCCACAGAACAACACTGCAGGGCAAATAGAACAGAAACACAACCAATCTCAGTACACAAAAAGTATGTTCTCAGCTCAGTGCAAGTTAACATTCAGAAAAATTAAATGCCTCAGCTTGGATGGGCTGATCCGGTTTCCCCTCTCGGTAAGTATCTGCCCTGATTTTGAACTCTCTCTGACGGGACTGACGTCGCCACAATGCACAGTCCCCACCCACCGCCTGACGCACTTAACTCAGACCTGCTTCTAGTGTCTCACTCACCGCCAGAGAGCCCCGCCAGCGCTGTACTCAGATCAGCTCCGGCCTACTGGAGCCCCTGAGCCACTGAGAGTGAAAGCGAAAGAGCGAAATTAAATAAAGTGTAGAGCCAGCTCGTTCGCGAACGATCACCAGTGTGTGGGAGCGAAGTCAGAACATACAGAGACGCGAGTCTGTGGCCAAGTAAATTCAAATGTAGAGTGACAATAGAGGAAGAACGTCATCTAACGTTCTCAGCGGAAACAGCTAGGAAACACTGGTGAAAGGTAATGTAGAAGCTAAAAGTTTTCATACCAGCACGTGGAGCCCTTACCTTCATGAATGATGGCTGAGCGTATGATGGAAAAAACAACAGAGTCGAAATCAATAGAAAGTGGTGAGTGTAAAAATAAAGCTGTAATAATAAATGTTCTACAGTACAGTAGGTTTAGTTCGGTAGGCTACTAATTGAGTTTCATGGAGGATGTTTTAAATGAGTTTTACTTTTTCACAAGCGGTGTGTCGATCTTGTATGAGTCTGATATGGGCCAAAATTACTGGACCAAATATTTTAAAAAGTCTGAACAATCATTTAAATGCTTAATTAAACTCTGAGCACCATTTCTGAGATACGTAAATGCGGGTATGTGTAGATAAACAGCAAGTCTTAAATTGTTCCTTACTCCTTATATATGTTGGATTTAAAACACAGACTCCTGCATCTAAACTGCATCTAACTGTGTCTAAAATAGTGCTCTCTGCAAATCAGCACTGAGTGCAGAGCTCCATAATAGACAAATTGTTCACTTTATGGCTGCAATAGCACAACAGTTATTGCCCTGCCAGACACATAGTATTAAGACTAATTATAACTTTGTTGTAATTTGCACAGTGCATTAGAAAAATTGGGGAGCCATTTCCGATTCAGAGTGCATCATTAACAAGATTCTGTTTCTTCATGTGAATAAAAACACAAAAATCACAATCATTCAAAAAACCCCAAGGAGCACTGTTGCCTGTTCATATAAACTAGAACTGTAGAAATGTTACAGATAGCTTGACAAGAATGGGCTAAATATGGTTCCATCTCCTTTGGACTTCATCTTAGTTATTAGCGTTTTATTAGCAGTAATTTTTAAAGGCTTTATTCATGTTTTTTTCCTTTTGTGCATTGCTCAAACTATTATTGTTAAGTGTTTAGAAGAACTCTATATTGTAAAACATAACCTGTTACTGGAAACCTGTTATTGGATACTGAAAATACTTTCTTTATTATTTTTTACCAAAGGTGAACATGGAGTTCACAATTTGGATGTGAATGGAAGTGTCCACGCTGCACTAGCAAATACCTTTCGGCAAATAGGGTAATATAAGCTCTCATGACTGTATATAAGGGACGGGTAGAGGCTTGTAAATGGGCTGGTGCTAATACGAAGACTGGTGGCATTCATTGGTAAACAGGTGGGAGAGAGGGATGGGATTTGGGACACATTAGCATACTCAGACCCTTTAAAATGAAATGTTTCACAAAGAAGTATCAACAAAACATAAATCTCATTTGTTTTCCTCCCAAGTGATCAGATTGAAACAGACGATGGAATCCTGATATCTGTGTACAATGCACTGGGATCAGGAATGACCTATGTCAAGGAGCTGTTCACACAGTCAACAACGTCAACTCTCCAGCCAAACGGTAAGTGTTTTTTTACAAGTTTGTATTAGGGTTGCCACTACTGATGCATTTTATAACAGCAAGCACTGAATAATAAGGTTGACACAGGGAGAAGGTCCAGGGTTCGACTGGGTCCTTACTGTACACATGTGTGGGTATCTGGTACTATGGTTTCCTCCCAGGGAATAAAATAAATGCCAGGTGGTTTGGAGATGGTGTCCAGTCCATATAAGATACCAGGTCTCAATATCATTATGTAAACCAGTGATTCTCAACCATTTTTGCACAAACACCCGCTGACCTCATTATGAGCCTGCTCTGTCGAAGCTCCTGCCGAAGATTAGGCGCATCGTTTCGTTTTACACCGCAGCAGGGTTGGCGTGCACCAGCTTGAGGAGAAACAGAAGCTACTTGGCCTACCGTGTCACTGATTGATAACAGACCTAACCACCTCTGCTGGGGAATACCTTCGCTGGCGCCGCAGCTCAGCAGCCCATCTCTGCCTATGCTAAAGTTGAGGAGGAGGTTAGCAAATGCCATGGTACTCCACAAATTCCTCTCTCTGAGGACACTCTGGTGGAGAACTAACGTGGTGATGTATCCGCTGCTGTCCAAGTTGGGCAAGTGATACTGCTGTATTCCGGTCACCAGTGTCTCTGCAAAAAGAGTTTTCTCGACTGCAGGGGATATTGTGTACACTCACACCAGAGCATGTTGACCAGCTCTTGTTCTTACACAAGAACTGTACACTCACACCAGAGCATGTTGACCAGCTCTTGTTCTTACACAAGAACTTGCATATTCCATGAGCACCAGTTAACTAGAATTTAAGCACCTTTACAGTTAC
>JBBKCR010000080.1:237865-260305 GCA_037577295.1 Ladigesia roloffi | reverse complement strand
TTTACGCCTGTCCCACACTGTCCCACTTAAACTTGGTACTTGTCCCACATTTTGTCTGTCTGGGGGTGGTCACCCTATTCATAACTCAAGTCCCACTAGAAATTTTCCAGACTTGCACCAGCAGATATCAACAATTGTGGTATTGTTGGGGTCAAATTCAAAGCCACTTGATGCAAATGATTTTGAGATGGTTGCATGACTTCAGAGTTATAAAAGCTTTCTAGAGTGTAACCAAAAGCCAAATGTGCATCTCACTGAACTGCAGGTGGTGGTCTGGTGCTTAGGGAGTTGCCACTGTGATCAGAAGGTTGTGACCACTGAGGTGCCGTTTAGCAAGGTACCATCCCCGGACACTGAGTTAAATGCAGAGGACAATTTTGTGTTATTCACTGTGTGCTGTGTTGTGGTGTGACAAAACAGACACATGTAACAAAATAGACACTTTACATTTTTTATATCACCAGCACCAACAATATTTGAATAATTGCTCATATGCCTAAAGCAAATATAGTAGAACTTTTTACCTTCTGGGATCAGCTTACATTGTTTGTGGTGGGCCGATGTCCTACAAAATTAGCTATATTTAAAAATAAAGGAGGAAAATTTTATTTTATAGCATTGCAATATATGTTGTCACTAAAATACCTCTTAGTCTATATAGTTTTTAGTCTATTTTAGTCCATATAGTATTAGTATTAAAATATGTATATGTATACAGTATATAATATTAAATTATATTATCTTATTTTGTGAAGGAGTAGGTATGGGTAACATTTTGGCAGGCCAAAAGAACCTCCTCACAGACAATTCACATGCAGCTCAATCTTATATATTTTACGCCATCTAAATGCAGTTGTAGCTTTCTGCTAATTCCGATTTTGTGTGGTACTTTGCTTGACGAGGGCCCATGGATGAAATTTGAAGCACTGCATTTGTGTGCCACGACTTCTGCAGTGTAGCTTTGCCGGTGGTACCCCCTTAAATAATCTCTCCACCCTACACAGGTCAAAGCCAGCTGGATACTGGAGAACTGCCCAGACTTTTAAACGGGGCGACCATGTACAAAATGTTATTCTTTGTCTGAACTTGCAGAGTTGCAGCTGAATTGCACCACATGTGAGTATGTTTTCTTCTTTGGCTTTGTCTTTTGAGGAAGCAGTATTTATATTTTGTTCTTTGTATGCATTAGAACTGCAGAATTAAAACAGATTTGGGAACAAGTTTGTAACAGTCATTTTTGACTACTCTTTCACTAAGCCTTTTACATGTGGGCCTTTAAATAGGAGTAGATTCATATCTAAAAGTAGTAAAGCAATATTTGTTTGCTGAGTCAAGTTGTACAGTTATCTGAGATGTTGTCAACTGATCCTTCTCGGCTTGTTTACTTTAGAAAGCTGTTCTCCAGTTTCTTATCTAGTATCACCCCCTTTCGCTCACAGCGGAACACACCACATTTGAGTTTAAATATATTTTGGGCCAGTATTAAAGACAGGGATTAGGTCTAGTCTTTTACTATGGATAATTTCTCTGCAGAATGCTTTGTAGGACCAGGCTTAATACATATTAATGAAACTGCTGCAAATTTCTTGACATGTTATAACAATACAATCAGACTGTTATAAGTTTTTTCTGTATCTTTTTCTTTTGTGTCTGCTGTCTCCTGCACGTTTTGGTTCGGGAAAGGCAATTGGACTGAAAAAATGGAAGATCTGAGTCTGTTTCTGCTGGTAATACTCGCTGCAGTATCCAATGTAAGGTCTCTCTATTAACTTCTAAACAATTGTAAAACTTCTTTCAACTAGCTTTCTCTGATTGATTCCATTGTTCTTGCATGGGAACAAAATCAGTTTGATATATAAAATTCAAATAAATAATCAGTAGATTTATGACAACATGAAACTTTCTGCCTTTTTATATACATATAAAGTTTATACCAGATTTAACCTAACGTGGCATGTTCAACTCAGTCTAGATTTTGGACTGCAATCCAATGGTCATTTGTGTGAATATTCAGAAAATTTTAATTTGGTGTTGCTATTGTCTAAGTGAACTAAGCAAAATCTCTTAGTGGAAAAAAGTTATGTAGCTACAGAATTCTAGACCCTAGAAATGGAACATGAGAATGAGAGAGTGTGCTATCACTCATGAATAAACCAAAAAGAGGCAAAAAAAAAGCAGAAGGGATTAACAGTTAACACAAGTTGCCAACTGACTGGCAGACCTGGCCCTATTAAAAAGTTCCCCCAATAAAACCGTCTTTTTTTTAATGATATGAACGTAAAGGCTGGAAACTGGAAGAACTCAGGAATAACAGAGTAGTCCCAAATCTCCTAAGGACAGAATCTATTAAAAGCATGAGAACACGGGAGCAGAGGGGGTGGTTAACGAGTGAGGGGGGGCTCTTCCTAGCCGAGATAGATGCAGCAGTCTCCCCCTAGCGGCCGGTATGGGGTAGCGTCCGGTACTTCAGTTTTTGACAGTTGCATTATGTTTCATTTGTTGTTGTTTTTTTTATTATCTACGTAAAAAAAATTACTCTTAGTTTTGTCTTGGTCTGCCTGAAATACTTTAGACAAGCATTCAGTGTTCTTACATGTCAACATAATATCTTTATTAGTTTGTCCCCTTTTGGTTACTTTTACATTGCTTTTCTTTGCTAAATGGGTTCTACACAGAACCAAAAAGAGGTTCTGTGTTGTGTTACTAGTGCAGGACCCTTTTGTGTACTGAAAAGAAATGCCCAACCTTAAAAAGATTAAATAAATGATTATTTGAAATGAGTAGCATTTCAAAATCCATAACACAGTTTTTTATGTAAATATGTCAATAAGAAGTTCAGTTTTAAGGTTCAATGAAAGTTTATTATTTAAAGAAGAGAGAGAAAAAAAGGTATTCTATGGAATAATGGAAAGAACATAGTCTGATTCCTTTTTGAAAATGTACAAGTGCTTCATGACAGAGAAGAACAATATAACCATCCAAAGGTTCTGTGATTCTTTCTTTTTATTTGTCTTGTGTAGGTGACTACAGAGATTAAAATGTTGAACATGGCTCCTAACGCTGTGGATGACATCTTCATAGGCTGCCGAGACAAAATGCTACAAGCTGTTACAACCCCAGGTGGTCTAATGCAGAGAGAGCTTAAGGCCAGAAAAGATTTCGCCAAAATGTGGAAGAGTAACAGTGTGACTTGTGAAAAGCAAATTTATGGAGGAACACCATATCACTTGGCTGCCTTGCAGGCTTATGGGAATTCCGGACCTCAGTTCAGAAAGACGTTTAACAACATGGTACACACTCAAGGCAGCAATCCCAACACATACAAGGAGGAATTTACCTTCAAGTCTCTTCATTTTCTGCTTACAGATGCCATGCAACTACTTAACGAAGACCGTCAATGTTACACTGTTTACTATGGCACAAACAATCAATATACAACAGAAATTGGGAACGAGGTGCGTTTTGGGAAGTTCATCCATCCCAGAATTCAGGAGAGCTCCGAAATTGAAACAGCTGAGTCCGGAGGTGAAGGCACGCTGTTCAACATCACCTCCTGTTCTGTTGTCAATGTCGAGAACTTCACATGTACCTCTGAGGAGGTCGAACAACTCATTTCCCCGACTGAGGTCTTCAGAGTGCAGAAGATCGAAAACATTTCAACTGATGATGGCGAATATAAAAAAATAACTTTAAAACACTCACGTTTCCTGAGCAATCATGACTGCTACCTCTTCCCCAGGTAAGTCAGAGTTGCTGTTTATTATGGCCATTACACTGTATGTCTGAGTTGTTCATTGGCTGTTAAAAAAATAGTTATGATCCACAATTGATAAGCTCTCACATTTCAGATTATTTAGATTATAGTGTCATGCAGGAAAAATGAACACATCACTCAGATGACTTGTTTTGAATACAGAGAGAAGCATCTCTATTCATCTTTGATCACTCAAAATTGTCCAGCATCCTGGCTTCTTTGCAGCTCAACCCTCAGGTTTTCTATAGGATTTATGTCTAGGGATTGAAATGGGCATGGTGTAAAATAGATTTTATGTCTGGTAAACCATTTCTGTGTTGATTTGGTTATATGATTTATCTTGCTGAAAAACCAAATGACAAACCAGTTTCAGTTATCTGGGAGAGACCACCAGAATTTTGTTTTAAATGTTCTGGTATTACAAAGAGTTCATAATCAAAGAGTTCACAAAAAAGTTTCCCAGGGCCTTTGGAAGAGAAACAGGACCACAGCATCATAGTTTCCACACTATACTTAACAGAGGGCATGAGGTGCATATTTAACCTTATTTTTTGACAGACCCATCAGGAGTGTTTGTTGCCAAAAACATTTAGTCTCATTTGAGCAAAGCACACGGTATATATTAGCGTCCCAGTAGCATTTAGCAAACATCACATGTTTTCCTGTAGCCATTTCCTGTCTTATGAAGATCAATAAAAATAGGTTGCTAAAATTGTGGAGGTATATATTTATAAATATAGTATTTATGTATTTACTTCTATGTTTGACTTTTCCTCCTCTTGTTTTCTCCCTGACCACTTACTGAAGTGAACCATATCCTGATGGATCCTCTGCTCCATTTCCAACCTCCAACATCTTGACATTATTGGTCTTATTCATTCTCCTTCCAAAGACTCTGCTTTACCTGTAAACATAGTTTTGCCTTATCATGCCATTGTTCCTTCATTAAATACTTTTTTTCCACAGACCAGCTTCTGTTTCCTATATTTTTCAATTTGGAAACTACTTTGTAGTTGTTGAGTAATTTAAATCTCTGGCAAACTAATTAGCTCAAAGTCTAAAGAACATTGTATAGCATATATCTCCAACTATTGCTTGTGATGCTTAAAATATTTATATTTTTATTCTGAACAGAAAGAATCAGTATGAGAGTGATTACCTATATTTTATTCTATTACTCAATTCAAATAACAAATGCACTACATAAGAACATCCCATGTTGTTATAAATCTTAATAACTCTGCTCTAATTTCATAATTTTTGGTCCTGCTATAATATAATGATCTAAATATGCTCTTTTATTGAAAATAGTGAAGAACCAAAAGTAGAAGTCTCTTCATTTTAAATCTTGAATGCTAAATGATCATTCGTCATTAGCTGAAGCCTAGAATAGGTTATCTTTTATGAATAAAATGTGATAATTATTGTCTTTTGGGACAACTACAAGGTTTTGGACATCACTGGACTAGCTTTGACAAAAAAAGACATGTGTTCATTCTGTATTCAACATCTCAGGATGGTTCATGTCAGCTTACCTTTGGTCACACCATGGCTTTCATAAAATAAAACAAATAAAATGTTCCTTTTATGCATGCAATCATGAAAACTTGCAAAACTGTGCTCCTAAAAACTTTTGGGTTATTCTTTTTTTTTTTATTCAATCCAATTCAATTCTAATTTCACTTATAAAGTGCTTTTTACAACCATGTTTTCATCAAAGCAGCATTACAGAATACAGGTCCGAGCCCCTAGTGAGTAAGTGAGGAAAAACTCCTGCAATTGGCGGAAGAAACCTCAGGAGGAACAAGACTCAAAAGGGGAAACCATCCTCCTTAGGTCAACCTGGAGAGAGAGGAACGAGAATCATTATGGGGCAAGATAACAAGAGATGGGCTTCATGAACAAGATTATTAACAGATAAGCCCTCTACGGCTAAAAGAATTGGTATCACTAAGAGTCCATAGATGTACATTTTGTTGGTCTTTACAGTAAATGTGAGGTAATAAATGATTAAATGAAATGGTCCTAAATATAACACTTGTTATATGAACAAGCAATAAAAATTAAGATTTGTTTTTTACTTTCACTGCAATGTTACAATGTTTTTATCCGACCAGTGAGGCTTAGGAGGGGCTATCTTTTTTACACATCAACATTAATTGGTTGTGCCAAAAGGATGCATAAAATTCACAAAGGCGACCCTGTTTCCAGAATGGACACTTGCCAGCAGTTAACAGGCCGACGCTTAACATAACTGGAGATATATTGCTTCAGCTGATTTTATGGAGTTCTTTGTTTGTGCTGCTGGGGTCACTGATGTTTTAAGACCTGGCTGATAGAAGTGTTGTCCTCTGATGTTATCATGATTTCCAAGGTCTCTCCTGTAGGAAATGCTGGTGTTTATCTTCCCACACTGTCTGAGAAGTTAACCACCAGATCTAGGCAGTGCAGAGGACGTGTGGCAAAAAAAATCCCTGTTTAAACCATTACACCCAGGTCATTTACATTTAAGTGCCTGATGAGACTCTGGAATAATATCTCTCCTGACCTTTACACACTTAAACAACTGTTGCGCATGAGCACTCTATATTTTAAGTAGTTCAGGAAGCAGCACAATTTGTTATGAATTGAAATTGGACTGAATTATCAATGACTAGTACATAATAACATTTATCAGTATTTCACATATTTGAGAACCCTTTCTTAACTACAGCAATGAGACGTCAACTATTGGTTGCACTTAAATATTGATATGTAACAGTATCTATTTCACAGCAGCGAGTGCAATTTATCAATTATGCATGTACAACTACTAAAGCTGACATTGTAGAGCTACTTCGTTTCACATGCATACAAATACAGGTAACATAAAAAAGGCAACTTGTGAAGCAAATGAAAATGTTTCTGTATGAAACACCGCCAAGCTATATATATTGACAGCGCAGCTGTATCCAACTACTGGTCAAAAAATGCTGAATTTATTCTACCTCCATAGAATGGGATCCCAAGTCTGAATAGCATGTGTGGTTTTGAAATATCAAAAGTTATATCAAAAAATTTCCCTGCTGATTTCAACTGCCGGTTTGGACAAATACTTTAGTCTCCGTCTTGGGATCTCCAAAAATACTCCGGAATGACATTTATTAAGGCAAATATAAAAAGTTTCTTAAAATGGTTTCTTGAGTCAAGGTACCAAGTACCAATGTTTTGCAGATCATCAGTAAAATAGAATTTGCAGGAAGTGTGGACAAAATTGCAAAACTATTTAAATAAAATCCAAAATGGTATAAAATTCAGTGGGACAAAAAAATCAATATGGCAAAAATCGCCAATAATAAAGTATGTTGAATTTGGATTAACCAAAGGAATCCAGTGATATCATTTTTCAAAACTGGGGATACTGGTTCACACCTCACATGCTTAGAAACAGCCCCAAAGCACCCCAGTTTTCTCAGTGGCCCATTAACCCAGCAGGAGAAAAACAACGGAAATTAAACTATTTATTGAAGTTCACTGTCATTTTTATATTTTGTCATTGGACTTATATTCCAAGTAATCAAAAATTCTGCTACTTTAATTTAATTTGTTTTTGTAGCTATTAGAGATTATCAGATATATTATAACATTCCTGAAGGTCTAGCTGGTTAACATTAACTTACAAATGTGTAGGTTTGGTCAGGGAATTTTCCTGCTCTGAACTGTGCAAAAGTCTATAAACCTGTACAAGTTCTTTGAAGATAATAAAATAAGCAGTGAGGTCCTTTCTGACAGTATTTAGAATAAATGCAAAGAAACAAGTACCAAGATTTCTTTCTTAAACAATCCTTGATCATTTGTGAGCTGATTTCATCTGGAATAACACAGGTTTGGTTCCAGATTTCTTTTCTGTACCACCAGTCATTGCATGGCATTATAAAATTTTATAAGCAACCTAACTTAATCTAATGATGTAAAAAGAGCCAGTGCAAAGACTTTGAAGGTAGCTACAAATTGTACTGCACTGCAACATGGAAATGTCTATGAATGGCTAAGCAAACCCTGCATATATACTGCATTAATTTAATTTTAATTTATTGTAATATTAGTGTGTTAACACTCACTTAACACTACACCCCAGTAACAAAGAGCTTTTAAGTCTAATTTCCTCAAGTTCCTTGTATTTTTGCACTACTGCATGTTCAGCATATACAGTTGTGCTCATAAGTTTACATATCCTGGCAGAATTTTTGATTTCTTAGCCATTTTTCAGATAATGTGAATGATAACCCAAGAACTTTTCTTTCACTCAATCCATTCCTTTTCAAAAAACTGTGTTTGGGTCAATGACGTTAAAAAAGGTTTAAATGTGCAAAAAACATACTATCTATATGTAGTTTCTCTCCCATATATGTACTCACTTCAACTTTTTAAAAATCGGGTGTTATTTGTAATTTTTCTATAATTGAATGTCAAGATATCATGTGGTGCAACCAATAATAACAATAAATATATCGCATTCAAAATAAAATATTTAATTTCTATAACTGAAACATTAAAAACATTTTAAAAACATTTTTATCACTTTTATTTATTTTACAGGAAAAATTAGTTGGTTAACAACATTTAATTTGGTGACTGTGATATTATGGAGCTAATATAAGAGATCATAATTTACAAAACTGCAAACACTTGTTTCTAAACATTGATATTACTGACAACTTGGGAAAAAATTAAGTATGTTAAAAAATGTCTTAGTTTTGAGATATGCACACGTGCATTTTGTCAGCAGCCAGACCCTTTTGGGGCAAGCAGCTGCTTGGGGCCCCCAGGCCACTAGATGGCGAACGAGAGCTGACACTTTAAACTACGGTAAAAACTGGTTAGAGGGGGGCCCCCCAGTGAATTTTTGCTTAGGATCGCCTCTGGTAACATGTCTTTGAGCCATTTACTCTTTTAAAATCACAATCACAATACAAACGACCCAAAAAACCCTGATCAAAATTTTACATACCCTGGTGATTTGGCCGGATAACACATCTTGACACAAACGGGTTGGCACAGGAGGCACTTAAAGAAAGACTGGGTGTATGGTCAAAAGCCATTACTAGGCAAATGCCACTTACAATATGCCAAACAGCACAAAGACAAGCCTCAAACCTTCTGGCACAAAGACATTTGTAGTGATGAGACTAAAATTGAACACAACATTTTGAGAGGAGTCAACAAGGGCTATGATGAAAGGTACACCATTCCTACTGTGAAAGAAGGCGGTGGACTGCTGATTTTTAGTGATGTGTGAGCTATAAAAGCACAGGAAATTTGGTCAGAATTTATGGCAAGATTAATTCAGTAATTTATCAAAACAATACTAGAGGAAAATTTGCTCTCATCAGAACGGCTGATGCGCATAGGACATATTTGGACATTCCAACATGACAATGATCCAAAACACAAGGACAAGTCTTTCCAGCACTGGTTACAGAAAAAGGGGCCCAGAATCTGCTATTTCTAAATTCTAAATTTTAATTTTAAAATGACATTACTTATATGAACATGATTAATAATTATCTTTAGGATCTTTTTGGAAAGTTGTTATTTCAATCCTGATTACAACTGACCCCTGAGAGGAACACAGTTAATAAGCTGAGCACAAATCACAAAACCAGTACATCAAACAGGCACATTCAGTGACTGCAACGACTCCAGTTTTCACATATGACATTGGGAAAGAATGAGATTTGTCAAAAGGTCTTAACTTGGCTGCCATAATCATGAATCACAATGTACAAGCAATTCCATGCATTTTTAAACGACATTGCACTCAAAAGAAAATTAATAAAGTGAAAGCATGTAAGTCAGTCCCATTTAGCCTACGTGTGGCCAAATACTCGCATATAAGTTATAAAACATGAATATCATGTAACTCATTGTAAAAGTGTAAATAAAATCAGCACTTTAGGAAATGGTATCTTCACAGTAGTAAAAACGAGGGACCCCTTAAACAATGACTGCGGCATGCTGAGACAGTTGGGGGATATTGGACCCTATCTGTGCTCTCTACGTCCTTCCATTATAAAAACTGCACTAATCTCAATGGTTTCAGCTATTTATGGTATTTTCAGAAATAAATTAACTTGCTTTCAAAACTAGTGGGAAGACTGTGGGTGTGTGTTTCAGCATTAAAGTCTGCTAATCGCTAATAGCTACATGGAATTTCTCCCTGTCTTAGACTAATAGGTTGCAAAGAAACACACCAGAGAAAACATATTGTACCACCAACAAATGTACCACCATGATCAGCTTTATGACTTTCTAAGCTGATCTTATTTTGATACTCAACTGAAACAACAGTCCACTGAGAGGAAATCAGCTACCATGCGGGGCACAACCCACTGAACCTAAACACAATATGGGCACAATCAGAAACTGCTGCATCTTCCGTTTTCACACAAGAAAATATGAGAACCATTTCCTTTGCTTAAACTGTGCTGATAAATAATAACATTTACTACAAAACAAAGAACATGAGTACAAAGAAAGCCACACACCTTTCTCAAATATCAAAAACTTTATTTAAAAGATTTACCCATAAAGAATGTATGAACATTTAGTGATATTCACTGAATCTAATATATGTAAAGAATCCCAAGACTGTTAGAGGCACCATCCCCACGCAACTCAATACATTTTCCTAATTTGAATTCATTGATAATTTGGTATTCAATCAAGTGTCAAAAAAATCTAACATAGCTGTGTGGAGCCACTTGACATTATATTATAAAGTAAAAGCCGATTGGTGTCATCTTGGCCTCAGCAAGGGAAGATGAGTTAACCCTAAAAGTGAATGTCACAAAGGTTTCTGCTATGACTTTAAATGATAAATGTATATAAATTTATAAACCACAATTATTTTATAATCTATGTTCAATAAGATATTGTCAACAGATAAAAGCATTTTAGATTTTATATTACCATCAGTGCTCAAGTAGTCCAAAAGAGTATCAAGGACCTGTAAAGTCAACATCCACAATTCAACTAATATACTGCAGCTCGTGGTAAAACAAGGTTGGGAAGGTAAGAATTTTTTTTTATATAATTACCAAGCAACCGAACTGAGAGAAGGTTAGACGCCAATACATTAAGATTAAACGTCTAGAAAAAAAAACTGACGAAAACAAATCAAAGCCCAAAAAGTTAGCAAAAAGCATCAGTGTGATCCATTTACATTGTGTATTGAGGTTGGTTGACAGACCAGGCAATATTAAGTGAAAAAAATCTTCTAAAATTACAATATGTGTTACTGTGGTGTGTTTTCTCAGATACTTGAAACTTCATATGATTTTAGGACTCATATAATAAAAGGCCTACTAACCTCTCCAATTTCTAAAAGGCAAAAACTGTTGGCACTGATTTCTTTTGATTTCTTAAGACATAATCTCAAGGACTGCATTTAGAATCAATACTTTTGCTGATTCCTATGGTACTATTGACATACGAGGCAACGTTTTGACATTGGAACCATGTCCAAAAACTGGTAGAAGCATAGCCCTCAAAATACACCTCTAAGAATATTACAACTGGTGTCACTGTATCAATAAACAAACCCACAGAGCAGAATAATCATGACTCATGTGGACAATCAGCAAATCACACTGTACTACACAAGGAGGCCCTGCTGATTTGAAGTGAAGAGAATTAACCTCTGTATTCACCCATTCAGGGCAGCCAGGAGCAGTACATTGCTCAAGGGTACCTTAGAGGTGACACTAGATGTCCTGGGATTTGAACCAAGAACCTTCTGATTGCTCCCTAACCACTAAGCCACCTTAAACACCTATGGGTTGGGTGTATTGGTGCATTCTTGTTTTCTTAGTGTCCAAACTGTTCAAGTGATAACTTGAAGCAAAACATTTTAAATGCTTATGAAAACCTTAATTATATGAAACATTACCTGTCTTAAAATACATAAAGGATTAAAGTTGTTCTGATATTTGGGATATCAGTGCTAAAATAAAACATCTGTCCAAACAGAAAAATTAATAAATAAAAAGCATCATCGCTTTGGCATCAGAATATACCACCCTACACAAGGGGCTGAACAATTGAAGTGCTCCTTTGAGTAAAATAGGTGCTAAAGAGGCAAAATAATCTTTAAGTGCTACTCACGCTAAGGCCTGCAATTTAACCACTTGTGTTGGGGGAGGGACACAAAACTCAAATTCCTTCCCTTTCAAACTGGCTGCAGTTTATTAATCGCACCTCAACCCTACAAGGCATTCAAAGACCCCACTGACAACACGGTAACTCAACTGTATGACTTTCTTATTTCATGTAAATTTTATTAAAAAGGGAAAAAGGTATTTTTTATTTATTCAACAATACAAGACTACCAATACAGGATGAAGAAAAATAGTCATAACAAAAGACAGTGTATGTGTACATCACATCTGTAAATAGCTCATCCATGTCAACATCCCCATATCCCACCCTTAATCTCCCCTTAGACCCAAAAACAGGAACAAAAAAAAAAAAAAAAAAAAATTCAAAATAAATCTATACACAAATCTATGGTCAATCTGTTCCTTAAGCGCTGGGTGGAACACAAGGGAACAAGAGCTAAGATGAAAGGGCATAATGAGGAAAAGGAAGCATGGGGCAGAAATGTAAAAGAAATGTGAAAAACAAAAATAAACAAAAAAAAAAACAAAACCAAGAACCACTTAAAGCTCTAAAGGCTTAAAAATGCTTGATGAAATTTACAAGAAACCCCCTTGTCCATGAGCTCAAACACTCACACACGCACAGTGCCAAACAGGAATGAAAGATGATGAGGTTGGGCTGAGCGCTCTGGTACATGACTTCAATGATGACACTCACCATCTAACAATTAAAGGGGCAAATCCTTTATTTACAGTGTGTATGTATGAGAGACAAAGAGAGAGAGCCAGAGAGCAAGAGAGAAAAGGTTTAAAAACAAAAAAAGAAATAAAGAAAGAAAGAAACCATGATTTGGCAGTGTGGGTGAGTATGTGCATGTAAGTACGTGAAAGATTCAATGTCGCCGCCGCTTCTTGCTGCTGGGGGGAGGGGCTGATGAACGGACCTTACGCTTTTTGTTTGTAGTCTCCTCGTCTTCATAGTGACTCTCTCGGTCAGCTGCAGAAAGCACCAAATGAGACCAAGAACGTTTTCAAACAACTGAAACAAGACTGTAAAGCAAAGCCCCAGGACCAACTCACCTTTCCTGGCCTCTTCCTCCAGTTCGTCCCAGTCTTTGCCACTCTCCTCTTCACTGCCCAGAGATGCACTGTAGTCTGAAAATGGCACACAAAGATTAAAGTAGGAAAATATTTATGATGATTTCAACAATGTCAACAACTCACCTTCCAATGTCTCTTAATGTCTATTCTAGCCCCAATCAATGTCACTAAGTAACCTAGAGATGCTGTTGCACCGGATGCAGTCATAACAGTACAACATCCACAAACACCATTAAAATTACCTTAGAAACTCGATTGATTCTCCCTTTACTCTAATGGATGTAGGAAGCTGGTAAATTTGGTGTTGATAGATTAACTACAGTCAGCAATATACTCCTTAAGAAAGGCTGACTGGCTAAGGAGTTGGTACAAATGTGTGGATGTCAATTACTTGAGTCTTCAGTTTCAGAAGAGTAATCTTCATCACTGTCTTCTGCCTCCTCCTCCTCTTCATCAGCTGAAGGGTTAAAGGTCTCATCCTCCATCTCAGACTCCGAATCATTCTCTCCCCCGCTTCCCTAGAAAACACCCAGCCAATCTTGGTCATGCAAATAACTCTGCTGCAAAATAACTTCTCTATTACAAAAATATAATTCAGATATTATTCCTTGAACAAACATATGCTGAAAATTAAATTTAAATTTAATTACTATTCGGTAAAAAAAAAAAAAAAGCAAAAAAGGGTATCAGAGATGGTCTTGGTAGACTCTGGGTAGATTTAAGATCTCTTAAAAGAAATCATTTTAAACTACATTCACAGTTAACATAAATTAAATTTCCTGTTAAATTAATGTATTTTCTACAAAAAAGAAAAAACTACACAATTAAACTTAAAATACACTTACCTCACTTTCAGGGTCAAGGAAGGACCAGCCACCCTGCTCAAAAAAGCCCTCAGGATCATCAACAATGGTTTTCATGATCTTGGTCCAGTTCAGAGACTGAACACCCTCCGTGTACTTGATGTCACATGAGCTAGAAAGGAATTTTTTGTTTTAAAACTTCAATTAGTCCTTTCTGTGCTGCACCCCTGTTTTCTTAGATTGTTTGTCATTATTAATAGATATTGCTTAAATGTCTGAATACAATTAAAATTATTAAGTGAGTGAAACTTACTTGAGCCACTCTTTGATTGGATCGAGGGAGTTGACAGGCACTGCGTTGATCATTGTCACTTTCTTGCTATAGTCTTTATAAACTATAACAACATCAAAATTCTTCAGATGAAACTGCACACGCTCAAAATGAACCAACTCCACCTCATCCAGCGTCACAACAAAAGGGGGCTGAAGATAAAAGATACACAAAGACATTTTAGCTGCCAGCCAAAATTTTTTTTTTTAAATGAACGCTTCATTTGTTGATTTCTAATACTCACCCACTCAGTCACATTGCAGAGTGAGCTGGATGTTGGCTGCAGTAGGCAAGTGCTTCGGTAGGGGGCACCCTGGAAGCTTTAAAACCAAAATTAAACATTTTTGGTTTAAAGGTTGACCAAAGCCACAGAGATCAGTTTTATACCAGAAAACTTTCCTCCCCCAGTCTGTCTTACCCAAGGTCTCGGAAGGGAACCTCAAATTCCAGCTCCTCCTTGGTGAGTGTCTCCACCTTTTCAATGAAGTTTTTGAAGGCCGACTTCAGTTTGTGTCTCATCTCACGCTCCATCTGTTCGGCATACAAGTCATCGCGGTCGTGCATGTGCTGGTGCTTGCCCAGGTCCGTGGTGATCTCTCCCACCTCTGTGTAGAACTGCACATCCGTGTGTCGCTTCTTTCCAAACATGATGGCGTTCTGTGCGGAGGGGAAGATTGAAACAATGGCATGGGTGAGCGTAAAATGAAAGGCAAACTGGGGATACGAAGAACGATTAACACAATGTTCAGTATGTCAAATTGATACCTATTGGCACATTAATCTTTGGGCATGGGTCAACAAAGTAATGCCTCTGGCTTCTACTGTGCTGCCGCAAATTTTCAAAGGACCCTGTTTTAGTGTTTTTAGTATATGAACAAGCACGGATACCTTGAGGTGGAAGTGTAGCACAATGATCATTTCTCCATCACAGGGCTGGAATACTGCATGTTTAATGTTGTTGTACAGGATGTCCACTTTATCACCACGCACAGATGTAAATCGGAAACCTAGAGACAGGCAAAAATTAATACATGGCCCACAATGGGTACGGCACTGCCTTTACATTACTAGTACACGTGCAAAACATTAAAACATTTAATAGCTCCTTAACATCTACACAACTGCCTGTAGTACAAACTATAAGCAGTTGTGTTTACTGCTCAGCAAGCCCCAAAAAAGCAGATTAGAAAAAAGAAAATTTACTTTAAAGTGAAGGCAAAAAGATTTTTAATTCATTCAGAGCCATGACCTTTGAGATCCGTTCTCTCACCATTTGTGTGCGCCTCCAAAGAGCCCTGCATCCTCTTCTGGGCGATGTTGGGCCGGATGTAGAGGTCTTTGAGCTTGGGGTTGCTGCGGTTCAAGTTGATGACCAGAGAGTCCTGCTTGACAATGCCTTCCTTTTCTTTCTCCTCGGCCTCTCGTGTCTTGTAGCGCTTCTGCACCTCCTTAATGATACGGAAGGCATTTTGCAGGTTGGTGGAGGGTACCGCAGGGTCACCAGGCGACTTGAGGTTCGATGCACGGTAAGTACTATAAGAGAAATAAAAAATATCAGCACAAAGATTTGTGTGGCCTTATGCAAGAGTTTGTCTAAACTGCACTGAAAACAACCTTAGGACATTCATAGTTCTCACTAGCATGCCCTATGCAACACCACTGTACAGCTAACAAAGGAAGGAATACTCACATCTCTTTGACAAATGTGGCCTCAGGGTTGGGGAAGAGGTTACCCTCATGCCGTCCAAGCGAGCTGCCTGGCACGAAGAAGTTAATTCTCAGGTAGGTGTAGTCCCCTTCAACTGACATGCTAATGTTCTACACAAAGAAAGACACACATGACCACACTGAAAAAATATATTGAACAGCAAGTTATGGTGTCCAATCAATCAATGAATCAATCAATGAATCAATCAAATCAATCAATCAATCAATCAATCACTAAATAAGGTCTGAGCTTGCCCTTTGTTCCAGTGACATCTACGCAAAGGAAACTGAAAGGGGGCTGCAAGGATCACCTTGATGGTGGCAATGTGAAACGGCGTTGCTATTCCAAACACTGGCATGACCACAGTCTCGTACTTTTTATCAATAAAAATCTTCATATCCCGAATGTCCTTCTCACGAGGCATCTGGGACACATTCTTGTAAGACACATTCGACTTCCTAGTCCTAGGGGGAAAAAAGTGTGGAAAACCACTTAAGGACAATAAGCCATTTAAACCCATTAGCTGTTACAACAATTAGACATTAACCTGTAATAATGCTGAAAAACAATGTCAATCTCTAAAAACTGGAAATTTGTATAATTTTAATTCATTCCAACTAAATGCAATACTCATGGCCTCTCCACCATTCTAAGAGCCACTCACTTTTGGATCTGTTGTTCACCCTTCTGTTCTGTCAGACGACGTTTGGCCTCTTCATTCATCTGATTGGCCAGTTCCCTCTGATGGGTCCGTCTCTTCTCTTCTGCAGTCATCTCATTCTGATCAATTATACAATCATGTTAGTCATGTACCTTACAGACATTTGTATGCAATGTGCATGCAAGTCTAAGTAACATTAAGTGGACACATACTCTGGTTCTGTCAGCCAGCAGGGCAGCTCGAGCTCCTTTACCCAACAGGTCTGCAGCATTATCGTCATCATCTTCGTCATCTTCATCATCATCATTCTAAACAGAGGCACAGACAGTCAAAGGACTACACCTATGTATACAGCTTTAAACACTCAATAAAATAATTGCATTAGCATTGTTACCTTGAGGAAAATTCCAACATTCTTAATCTTCTTTTTCACTGGGGTTAGTATAGTGGCAGATTCATCCTGCAGGGAAGTAAATAAAAATACAGCCATTAATTTTACAGCCATTAATTTGACAGTTTGTCTGTACAGGTTTGTTTGTTCAGCATTAACTTGCACCTCACCTCGTTGATCAAAACAGAATCTCCAATGAACAGGGCATATTTCTTCTGTTCATCCTTCTTCCCTTCACTGTTCACCATGTCAGCAAAACCCAGACTGATACTCAACACCATACCTAAACACACAGTCATCATATGTTTTATTCCTAGCTGTCTCTCTCCCAACATCTACTAAAATTGATCTATAACAAAATTCTCTGTCAGCAGCTTTAATGACAATGTAACCAACCCCACAGTCTCAGTTTCTAGATTAATCTTGAGAACCCATGCTAGCCTTCACATGCTAGGTTTGTGTGCGCACACTCACCTTTTTTCAGTTTGTACTGGTTTTTAGCATTCAAGACAAGGGAAGCCTCTCTAAACTCAATCCCCATAGCAAACCTGTAAGACAGAGATTTGTGCATTTGTGTGGAAAGAAGTGGGTGAATGTTCCATCTGTTCCAACTGTAAAGTCAAACTTTAAGACTTCCCATTTCTGAGATAAATAAATTGCCACGTTGGTTGCATGGCTGTATGCATATCTTTTTAAAGATATTCTTTATTCTTCTGGGCATGTGTGTATATACATACACCTTACCCTAAATTTTTTGTGAGCTTGCCCATCAGGTCTGGTTTCTCCTTTTTGACATATTCCACAACAGTGTTGTAGGCTTCAGAAATCTTAACCCCTGAAATAGAACATACGTAGAGATTAAAAATAGAAAAATTAAATGCATTCATTCTTCTACAGAACCCTCTGAAGGTATTGGGAGGTATACTTCATACATTCTCACACATCGCAAAATACCCCTCACCATGTTTGAGTTCTTTTAATAGTTCCTCTTCCACCTGTAAGAGGAAGTTGTAATTGTCCTGCATCTCCTGGGGCGGATCCACCATGAGGGTGCGTACCAGATTAGAGCAGTACGACTTATAGCGAATGCCCATCGCACAGGTTATCGCCCCAAAGTGCATGTGGTTCTTGTCACTGAAAAAATAAGCAAACACCATACAATTATCTCTGCAAAACGGCCCGAGTACCAAGTACTATATTTACAGTTCAATACCCTAAATGATGTGCATGCAGCACAGAATCAGATCTGCTAAAAAAGCAATGACAGGCCTATAGTCAGTGTTACAGGCCCTCACCTCACCACGCTGAATTTAAGACTGTAGTTGCCACCGCTCTGAATGATCGGAGGGTAGCACATCTCCACAGTCGAGGGGTCAACCCCACCCAAATACTTCCGCTCCTCAATCGCCTTTTCTACAGACTCTGCTAGCCGACTGTGTTTTACTTTCTGTTAAGACACACAAACAAGACAGAAAGTTGCACTGAAGTATCTGATAAAAACGGAATACAATGGAACACAACTTCTTTTGAGGACCATAGTAGATAATTACTAACATATCATAAAATATACGTTCAACTGCTACATTTCAGAGAATAAAATTATGTGCAATTGTGTGACCAAGAAAACAGCTCTTTAGGATTTCTCGTTTTCCCTTGCTGTTGAAGAACCACTAAAAACCAAGAGGCTTGTACATGTGTGCTCTTCACCTCATCTGCATCCACAATCTCCATGACCCTCTCCTTGAAGAACTTTGTGAAGACATCGCTAGTGATCGCAGCTGCTTTCTTCATGAGGTTCAGCTCACCATCTTCTTTCACAGCCATTGTATATGCCACTACAGCACTGATGTCTACCTAAAAAAACAAAAATAACCCAAATCTTATCAAAGAAAGCTCACTGTGGTTTGACTGAAACAATCACACAAAAATGCAAAGTGAAAATTGTTTCTCAATTTATATTTCTACAAGTTCAGAACCAATCTCGACAGTAACACACTAAGCTAAACTCCCATAGCTGTTAAGGGCCATCACACAGGTGCCAACTTTATGCACTTGTGCTCAATGTTACATTACATTCTTTGTCTATCAGAGTTAAATAGAAACCTATACAAAGAGTAAAGACCAAACAAACAAGTAAATATTTTATACCTCATTTTGTATTTACATAAATATATAGAATTTGACTTTTACCTACACATGGCCAAAATCCAAATAATTTATACTGGTATACTACATAATGCTATCCCATGAATTACATACCTGCTGGGGGCTAGGACATACTTCCTTCAAAACACATTTACACCATTACATCACTGGGAGGGTGTCCCAACAACAGGAGACAACCAAGCAAGAAAAATGCTCCACTCAGGAACCCTCTATTGCATCTTTTTTAATCACTTGCTTTTAACATTCAGCGTTTCTTCATCTTTAGGGTTCCTGATGCCTTCTGTTCTTAACTTCACTTACTTTCTCCAAGCCCTCGGCAGTGATCATGTCATTCCAGCTCTTCATGTACTCCCCAGGGAATTTGTCCTTGATAAAGACACCCACTGTCTTTCCAGCTTTACTTCCTCGAACTGCCTCAATCATCTTCTCGAAATTGGCCTTGTTACTCTCATTCTGAGTATGGAGAAAAAAAAATATATAAATATACTGTACACAGAAACATGATCCTGTGCTTCATCATATTACTATCACCACATACAACTCCAATACAACATTCTTGACATAACAGACATGTTTGTTTACTGGAAGATTTTTTGACAAAATGCAAAAATAAATCCTCCATTAAGGTGTTTGACCACTCTACCTTTTCTCTGACCAAAAGAGTGATTGGTGGGATTCCATTGGCGTTCTCATTGCCCTTGGTTACTGCAACCTGTTTGAGGAACTCCACTTTCTTCTTGCTGGCCAAAAAGATGATCTTGGTCTCACAGAACACCATTATAGTGTCCGTCAACTCATAACCAAACAGCCATGTCTGTATAAGCGAGAGTGAAAGATTGTGAGACAACCATCTGCTACAGAAAGCAACCAAACGGACAAAAAAATAATGTCATAAAGTAACTTCACTAACAAGAAGACTAAACCTGGAAATATTTGAACAAACGAACAGGGATGCTTAATCATTACATTAACAGACACGTTAAAGACATAAAATATATAAACTTTAATATGGAGGAGGGACACTTTGCAGCTAGAACTGCTTCTTCTTTGAAGCCTTTCCACAATATTTTAGCTTGTTTCTGTGGGGAATTTGTTAATTCATTAAGATTATCCTTCACTGGATGTAAAGGGCCGAACCTAAACCCTGAAAAACAGGTGTCCCAATACCTTTGTCCATACAGTGTAAGGGAGCTTACCTGAAGGGCAGTGGACTTGGCGTAGACAATCTCCTCGTCCATACCAACAGACACCACGATGGCATCCACTTTTCCAAACTCATCTTCGCCTTTCTGTTGAGAGGCACATGTTAAAAGACATGCAGTTACCCATAATACGTACTCAAACTCTCAAGAAGAGCTCGAATACAAATTAGCATCACTGTTCATAGTGAACAACATGGAGATTTGCATGTTAGCACCTGCTAGCTTTAGCAAACGTGAAGCTGAAAGCAACTGAAATTAAAACCCTGACTACTCACTTGCAATTTTTAATAACGCTAATTTTTCTTCCATTACGTTAAATTTGATTCACAAGAAACTTTGAAAACTTTATCACAAGGCCTAATCAACCAGCAAAACTTAAAAAAAATCAGGATAGATGCAAGAGTCACTGAGCTTGTTTACTATATAACATGAGGTCCACATTTCTCAGATAGAGCTGTGAGTAACAGCTCGTATTATGTCTACACACTGCTTAGTAGTCCATTTATGCCTAACAAATACTAATAATTTAAATAAAAAGAAACCACCATGGTGAACTCTCAACGTGGCTAACATTAATAGGCTAAGGCTACGGTAGCATCACATCAGAGGGCTAACGAGCATGCTAAAGCTTGGTGCATCGAGCTTTTGAGTATTTTTTATTATTTTAAATACCCACAGGATTGATTATTTGAAGGCAGACCTGATAAAAGAATTACAGGCATTAGGAAGAGCCAGTGTAGGAGCAAACGCAGCCTTTCTGAGGCCTCGTTAGCGTATACACGTCAAAGGGAGACCTCCTCCTTTTATCTTGGGAGATATTAAAAATAATCCATATTTTTGTGCATTACTATACCTTCCAGTTACCGTACAAGCGCTTAATTCGACGGTAATATGCCTCCTTGTCCAGGTTCACAGCCATGGCGAGTCTTCAGTGGGCTCCAAAATCCAGATCCCGGCTTCAGGATAAAGGCCGGAGAGAGAGACTCTCACTTTCCACGCCTCTGCAGTTCAAACACTGTTCGTTTTCCGTTTTAAAACGCTGGGCTACTTTCTCTCGGCACAAGAGTTAGCTGTGAGCTTTCAGGTTTACCTTGAGGTTCTCTTGTGCTAAAAAAAAATGCTGTTATATCAGTCAGGGCGATTAAAACGGGCGTCCCGGAGCTACATAATGACACAAACACCTCATGTCTTATGTTCACTACGCACACGGGGACGACTGTGCTAATTACATGCTGCCTTTTCTCCCTCCCTTCTTCCCTTTCTTCTCTTCCTCCTCTTCCCCCTCCTCCCTGCCTTCTATCCTCCACTAAACCTTCTCTAGCAATATTTAGTGCCTGTAGTTAGATAAAAGTCAAATATTGACAATTATTTTTCCATAAATAGCATTTATGTCACATTTGCTAGCCTCCAGTGTTTTGTCTCGTTTTTAAGCTCCAAGTATATCCATGCTTAGCATTGTTTACAGCTGCCACGTGTTTTCAATGCTTGCTTTAACAAAAATGGAAAAATTAAAATTAAAATAGATATAAATTGTGACAGCAATTGAATATATAAACTAATATGTCTTTGTTTTCCTCACAAACTGCGCCCCCCAACGACTCGAACGCAACTAAGCAACATATAAAGTAAACCCCACCTCTTCTAGTTTTAACCAATAATGTTTGGCCTTTTTCCCGCCTTCCTCTAATTTCCCGCCAAGTACGATACGGTGAGGGAGGCCCTACAGTGAGGACTGTTAAACACAAATGTAATATTATGTAATGTAAATAAATATATATATATATATATAGGGACACTTTAATGACTCTGCTTTCAAATCTATAGGCTTTAATATGGAGTCGGTCCCCCTTTGCAGATAGAACAGCTTCCACTATTCTTCCACAGATTTTTGTAAAAAAAAAATACCTGGACCTGTTTTGAAGGGTTGGGCAAGAATTCTTACTTTCAGTTAAACGCAGTCCTACTGCATCAGCATACCAAGACATTTTAGAAAACATCATGCTTCCAACTTTATGGACACAGTTTGGGGAAGAACCTTTTTATATTGCAGCATGACTGTGCCCCAGTGCACAAAGAAAGCTCCATGAAGACATGGATCGATGAGTCCCGTGCCGGGGAATTAGCCCCTTTTTGAGCCAGGGATGAATCGGCTGGGTGGAAGAGATTCTTTAGCAGGAACAAACAC
>JBBKCR010000080.1:177908-192346 GCA_037577295.1 Ladigesia roloffi | reverse complement strand
CCAGTATTATTATTAGTAGGGAATATTGGGATTTCACATAAATATTAATATTCCATAATTAATAAAACCCCTACATTGTCAAACAGCAGAAACAAAATTACAACCAACAGTCTAGTACACAGGCAAGGAAGCAAGTTTGGTGAAAGTCCAAATGTGATGCACGAATGAGTTCCTTGAAAGATTAATGAGTTCCTTGAGAGTCGACTACTGATAGTCCAAAATTTGTCCCAAAGCTGAACGATAATAATGACTCGTAGGGATGAGGAAGGTCAGTGGTGATGCTGCTCCTGATGATAACAGAAGTGTGATGATGATAATGTCCCAAATGACTACTGATATCTATGGTGGGTTGAAGTTTATGTGCCGCCCTCCTCTTCATTAGGCTCAAGTTTTAATGGTGACAGCACATGGTGGTGAACATTTCAGTCCAAAAGTTGTTCCCTCTGGCTCTGTTCTTGTCTGTCGATGAGAATTGTAACATGTTCCTTTTGAGGTTTCCGTAGATGTTGGTGTCGTATCCTCTGATGTTGTGAACAAGTCCAGTCTTCTAATGCAGTATGTCTTCATGACGTTGAGGTCCCTCCGCTGCTTGGAGACTCCAAAGGAAAGCTGCACTGCGTTCCTGCAGTGACAGTGAGCATGTAAACATGGTCAAATTCTATTTTTTGTTCTGTTTCACAAATCTAAAAACAGGCACAGGAAAACAACAAAAGCAAAACATGATAAACATCATTCAAAGAGTCCAAGAACAGATTTTTACCCAGATCCTAATCAGTGGTGCACAGGAAAATGGCAGACCAATTGGCGGTTACAGAGAAAACTCCTAAAAACAAGACATGGAAATCTGATTTTTGATCTGAAATACTTCTCAAGTAAGAATAATTATAAAGATATTGAGAAAAAATTACTTCTGGGATGGGCACACGGAAAGAGGGATGAATGTCCTGCTTGTGATCCTCCATTGCTATTGAAATACAAAAATATTATATGATAATATTACATATTAAATCTTACAGTTCCGAAAAGGTAGTTAACATTAACAGTAAATGCAGGGGGGTTTACTGTTGATATCTGTTGATGAGAATTGTAATGTGTTCCTGCTGAGGTTTCCACAGCCAAGGACGTATATCTTCTGATTGAAATACGCAAAGAAAATGATCCATTAAACATGGTATCTAAAATCTAAAAACATTAAAAACCAAAGAGATTTAAACCTCGTCTGGTGAGAGAGAGAGATCTGAAAGAGCTTCATTCAGGTGTTGAGTTGACATGACTCCCCACATCTGCACTCTATTGGTTAAACATTTAGGGCAGAACGCCAGCTGTACCTGAAAAACACACACGCATAGAAAATGATAATATATGGGTGTATATAACCCATTACTACAATAATGAAATAATAAATAATAGTATGTTATTGTATAATATAGTACGGCATAATATGGAATAGGATAGTATAGTATAGTATTATAGTTGTTTCCTGCTGCTATTTAAAAACCAGGGGGTGGTCTTCGTGGTTGGGAAGAGAAGGTGAAAGTAACCGGTGTGTCAAGGATATGGGAGGCATCAGAGTCATGGCGACGGAAATGGCCATCCGTATCCACGGAAACTCCCTTGAACGTCACGGCCATCTTGGTTCTCTGCAAATAAACATATACATACGAATTAAATTTTAATAATGTGTACATCTGAAAAGGCAGCAACAAGAACTAACCAGGAGAACATCCTGAACTGAAGAGTCCGAGATCTTGGCCTGGCTGATGGACGATCCGACGCAGGAATGAAACCAGAATGACACCAACTGGATCCAAAAGCTTTGAAATCCTAGTGAGATAGGCGGCTTACCTTGATGCATGCCACAGCAGTGGCACGGGTGAAGTACTGTGGAGGCAGCTGTCAATACAATGAGGGAGCAGTTAAAAACCACAAACTACAGAACGCCATTTTACACTGAAATTACGCCCTCAGTCTAGTGACTTAGACTCACCTCTGGTGAGAGCACATTATAAAACTCAATGGTGAGCTGCCACCAGTGCTCACTCTCCAGTCTGCTGTAGGTGGCCCTGTGCTGGAGCCTCACCTCCACCATCTGCAGAAATCGTGCTTAGAAGTGGACGTGTCTCCTTGGCAATTTATGCACCAAATAAAACCAAGACAGTGTGTGTTCTAAGTTCATTTCACCAAGATGTGACGATCGGTGCTGGCACAAAGAGAAAGCCCAACACAATAACAGACTACAACCACATGAAGGTATGTGAATGTGTGTATAATTTTACAACAGTGATATAATTTGTATGAAATGGACTATACAAGCCAGATGGTTTACTGATAATGACCAAGATCAATGGTAGTTAGTGTTTTGGGATTTGGCCCTGTGATCAGGAGGTTGTAGGTTTGAATCCCAGGACTGCCAGTGGCACCCCTGGGGTTTATCATTGAGCATGCTACCAAACCCACACTGCTCCTCGGGCTGCCCACTGCTTCAAATGGGTGAATGGGTTAAATACAGAGAATAATTTTATTCTGTGCTGGAACACATGTGACAAATCGACACTTTACACATCAGGTGAATAAGAGGTGTATTGCGAGCAGAGAAAACAGTTCTATGGTCTAGGCTTCCATATGAAAATGGAAGCTATTTCACAGTCATTAGTGTTGTAGAGTTGACTGTGGACAAAAACATGTCACTGTGCATTTGTCTCCATTAGAGTCCAGGTCATTTTCATTCAGTGAGCACTGCCACGGAAATGCACTTTTTGCGAAAGGAAATTGGATTGTGCTCCTCCAGTTGCAGTCCTTCACTTGACAGAAAGATGGCAGTAGATGCCTTTACTAAACACTCTCTCTAGACACTCTGGCTTCTGAAGTATGCGAGGAAGCCGACGGCCAAGTCAAAAGGGGAACCGCTAATCACCCCGAGGTCAAAATGTGAGTATCCTCAGGGACTTTCTCAACCATCTCCAGCCTGGTCTTAGAGCGAGCGTAATCAGTTTGAGAGACAAAGCCCCTTCTTTACATTCATGGGAAATGAAATGCGGGTCTGGGTAACGAGGATTTGTGTTTGTGTGTGTGATAGAGCGAGAGAGAAAGAGACAGAGAAAAAGAGTGTGAGAGAGAGACAGAGTGAGGGAGAGAGACAGAGAGAAGGAGAAACAAAAATAGTGTGTGAGAGAGACAGAGTGAGAGAGAGAGAGAGAGAGAGAGAGACTGGCAAACACCTCAGTCACACCCGGGAACGTTTTAAAAAAGATCGGCTGGGGCCATTTCAGTGGAAGATGCTGGATCATCTGTGTCAGCAAGGCAGCTCCAACTGCCAGAGTTATATTTCTTCTGTTACAAGCAGGAAAACTGTTATTTATAATAACTGCATGCCTAATCCGCACCAGTGTACCTTCCTGGTACTTCCCAAAGAACAACCCAAAGCCAGACTTATGAAACTCGGGGTGAATGATGCGGTGGCATGTCTGTGTGATGAGGAGTTCATTTTTTCTCTACCTAATAACAAGTAAATGCCAGGTTTGTTTGTCCAACATTTTTTGTGGACAACGAATCCTTTTTGGTCGATTTTTGACCTGCTCGAACTTTTACTGGCCTATGTGGGGATTTGGACCAGGAAATCAGAGTTAATGCTCTTTGTGACTTCAAACGGATGCCAGGAGCTCTTAAATGTCAGAGTAGAGGAACAGACAGGGCAGATGCACCTGGAAGCAGTGGAGTCTGAGGCAGAGCTCTTAGCTTATCTTAAGGGCTGGAGGTGGTCAGATCTGGAGCATTTAAAACAGAGCAGATGCCCAAAAGCTTGCTGCTGTGTTGTTATAGGCCGGCAGGCATGGGGGCAGGGCAGATTTTTTCTGTTCTATGAACGTTTTGCAGGTTTTTCTTCCATTGGTGTGTTTATTAGGGGCTGTTTATATTGATGTTCTTCTAAATGTGTACATTGATGTTCTTCTAGTCACTTGGACTATCACTTAAGTTCTTCTATATCATGCAATACCCAATCTTCTCAATAGCAAAGTCTTTGTTGCTGGTTGTACCGCATCACATGACATTTTCATCTGAATATTGTATTTGGTATGGTCTAATGATAGACTAACTTGACAGTACCAAGATGAAGAAGTACCAATCAGATTTTCTTTGCCTTAATGTGACCTAATCGGATGTTTTCAGACCTTTATAAGCACACATGATTTTTTAAAATCAGATCTGAGCCTAGCTCTTGTCATGTCTGGGCCAGTGGCCAAAAGAGGTCGCTATTATTTGGTATTAAGCACAGGTGTTGAGACTCTTATTTTGGTGTAGCGTATGTTTCTGTCTTGTTTCACATAGTCTGCTGTAGGGTGTTTATGTTAAGCAATTATGTGTTATGACTGGTTGAGTTGTAAGTTCTAATGTCAACAATTACCACAGCCTTTACCTTAGCCCTCACTGTTCCCCTGCCTTGTGTGTTTTCTATGTTTACTGTACTTTCTGTTTAAGGTCCTCGTGCCCCTTTAAATTCTGTTTGTGAGTCTGTGTCTTTTGTTAATAAACGCCAATCTATGGGAACCTGCAATAGTGCCTCGCCTCACTCACCAAGCACGGCTCGACGGGACAGCTCTTATACAGTTCTGGTCATGTGACCTTTCGGATGTATGTCACGTCACTCTGCATGAAAAGGCACCTTTCATGCTACTAAATAGTTCCTTTTTTTGCTCAGAATTCACAGTGCAAGTCGTATGTTTACCATGCTAATTTCATGAGTGCCTTTTCCTATGTTTTAAATGTTAAACTAACAGTCTTATTTCTTTTTGTAGTTTCATTTTGCATAGTTTTAATTCTATATGAAAACATTTAGTTCAGATGACAGTGAGAAGACAACAATACAGTGCCTTCATTTTGGTGTAGCATAACTTAATCTATAATTCGAACTGGTCGTGAAATTCTTGACCTACAAGATGCTCCCTATTTCTGAACTTTGCCTTTCGGATATTCTTTTTTTATTACTACAATATTCCATAATTCATCAAGGGTTTTCAGTGCATCAAACTAATATACATTTCAGGCAAAATGTTATTATTTTAAAATTCACATATATATGTAGTACATATAAACTGTCAGGTAATTGTCATTGAAAATGTTATACAAAATAGTTGATAAAATAGTGGATTTATATAGTCTGAATTTCTAATCTGGTAATTCCTCAGAATACCTCAGAAATAAACAGAGAGGTCAAAACTTTTGCACAGGCCACATTTTATACTTTTATATATTTACAGGATATATAGTTATTTATGCTTTGAAAATCATTGTCCATAGTAAGACAACAACAGCTTTCCATGATAAAAGCCCTTTAAAATCACTTCCCACCTCAACACAAGGAAACAAATGCCTTAATTTTACCCCTTAAAATGACCTTAATTTACCATACAGGAAATGAATTAAAATTAAGGTAAAAAGTGCACTGATTAAGGCTGATTATGAGGTAAAACTGCTGAATTTACCCCATGTAATGTAATAAAAACTCTTGAATTAACAGCTTAAATTCAAGGGTTTTCACACTCATGCCTTAAATCTGATTTCAAATTAAATATAAGAGGTCAGTTTCACAAATTAATGGCCACTTAACTCAAATTGAAGGGATTGGTGTATTTTCAGGGGTAATTTAAGGTAGGGTAAAAGGCATTTTTAGTACATCGTGTTTCATAGTGTACCTCAAGCAAACTGTCCAAAAAAAATTGGACACAGACATAATTTGCCTTGTACATTTTTATAAGTTCCACTACTGAGAGGGTAAGTTTTTTGGTTCAAATAATTATGCATTAGTCCTGTTTACCATCAACATGCATTTCCCTCAGTTGATCGGTCCTGTTTTGTCTTCTCATCTTTGTTTTAGGGGAAAAAGGAAGGAAAAAAAAGGGCATTTTTATGAGACATGTCGTGACTAGATGGGACAGAGCTGGGTGTGGCTAACCGATGATGTTAGCTCAGTTTGGCGCTCTTTACTAGCTAAGCATGACTGTGACCAAAGTACTTCTGGCCACTGTGATGTGAATAATATTTTGTAGTCTATGAGAATTATAATGGCTCTGACACTTTTATATTTCATATTTGAGAACTGATACACTCACGCAAGGGGTCCCCACCCTATTATCATGTTACTCAAACTATTGCATTTTTCAAAAGGTTTACAGTGGGATGCAGTTTATTGTTTTTATTGCAGATTGTAGAAGAAAAGTTTTTTTCAATAAAGAGTACAAGATGAAAATATTTCGTAAATAATGAGTCACTTGGACTATCACTTAAGTTCTTCTGTATGATGCAATTGTTGCTTTGTTGTTGGTTGTACCGCATCACATGACGTTTTTACCTGAATTTGGTATTTGGTGTGGTCTAATGATGGGCTATACTCACAATACCAAGATGAACAGGCACCAATCATATTTTTTTGTCTTAATGTGGTTTTCAAAGCTATGTAAACACACGTGATCTTTCTGAGCCTAGCTCTTATATACACATCTGAGTTGTGGCCTTGTGACCTTACTAAGATGGCTGTTTTCATCTTTTTGCTATTTTGTACGCATGTTATTCTACTCTGAAGGCATTTGGCTGACACTCTTATTCAGAGCGACTTACAATCATTAGTTACTGGGCCAGTTCCCCTGATTTGTCACTGTATCTAATATCTTGCTCAAGGACACAATGATAGAAAGTAGGGAAGCTTGAATTTGCGAATTTGTTGCCATTGGGTTCACAGGCAGGTGTTTTACCCACTAAGCTCTTACCACCCCGTGTAGATGCAATGGGTAGTAATGCCAGTGTACGCTGCAGTAGCTTTGACCTCTTCCTCTGGTCAGGGACATTAAAGGCACTGTGAGTTTTGTTTATGACTGATATTGATAATTTACATGAGGTTACTAAGTAATACAGCACCCTGCTTCAGTGCAGATCTATTTATCTAATATGCATGTCAGTTCAGGGAGCGGGTTCATTAATCTGACAGACAGGTATTAGGAGTCTCCCTTCAAAAGACCTATTGGTGTATTATAGTTATGTGGATCAAATCCCACTCTCCAACATGCAAAAAATCCCATATATACTGACCAACACATCTTATACTTACGCAAATGGACACATTTTTATTTTTTTTTGTACAAAGTATCCAAACAGAACTTAAAATTGAACTTAAAAAAAGATGATACATTTCTCTCATTATTTGTATCTTTCATGTTTCCCATAAATTTGTATTTACATCTGTAATCATCTAATGCTCAATCATGTGTCAGGAACAGCTGGTCTTTGGATTGTTGAACTGCTTTCTGTTGCTCAGGCCCATGATGATGGTAACTGAGATGATGCCATGTTTATACAGCAATTCTCAACTGAATCGCACTCCTCAGTCTTTGGCTTGGTTTTAATACAGTTCCTGTGACCACATTCACCTAAACAGGAGTTGAAAGTGAAAGCTTGTACAGGCCTGTCTAGTGCATATTCTACATCTGGATCCTACCACCACAAATTCAGCCCTGGTTACAGGAGAGCCATTAGCTTCATTTTCAGAGCCTTAGCTAGATGCTTAGGCTCCCAAATGTTTATTATGTGGAGAATCAAAGAATTTATTAAGCTCTAAAATGTGTCAGCTGACAATAATTAGCCATTTTTTGTACATTTGTCTTTGCAATTTTTTGCTTCCCTGCTACAATATAATATTGTAACATTTGTTGATTCTGCACTTTGTCTTTTTTTTTATTTTACACTACTGAACGTTATTTAAACCCACTGTGTCATTGCGTATGTGGCTGGGCTGACAACAAACCATCTTGAATCTTGATACTTGAATACCTAACCACAGTTATTGACCTGCCTCACCAGTACAAAGAGTTCACTTCAGGCCCTACAAGTTAATTCGGTTCTGAGCTTTACAAATGAATGCGGTCCATAATTACATCTTTATACATTTTATACATTATTCATAATAATAACATACTTTATCCTATGCAAGTCTGGTATTTTCTGTGGTGTTCTCCAAAAGCTATTTTCCTCCCACACACTTTTCCCAACATTTGGGAGGTACCAGCCCCTCCCCCTACAACCTTCCCTGCTCTCATAAAGTCACATGTCACATGATCATGTAATGCCATCATGGAGGTCATGGGTCAGGTGACCTTTTTTCTCGTGGGGGTCCCACATGCCAGCAAATGTGCCCAGGATCTTATTAATAGGTTTAACTTAGAGTCTGCAAGGTTCAGCCAGGACACCAGATGCATGGGGACCCCAAATTGAGTGTTGAGCAACACTAGCAGAGCTGACACATGGACCACACACAACCATCAGTCATTCTGTTAGTCTGTGTGTGTGTGTGTGTGTGTGTGTGTGTTAGGCTTGGGTGTGTTTCTTTGCGTTAATCTTTGTCTGCAAGTTAAATCATGTCATTAGGGAGGATTTTGCTTGAGGTTAATTAGTCATTTGATAAAACCGGTTGAAGTGACCTCCCTTTTCTGGTAAATCAGAATTACTGGCACCTTCTACTGCTGCAAAGGGAAACAGCTTTTTATCTGTCTGACTATACTCAGGAAGTCTGAGAGAATTTAACCTTTACTTTGAGATGTGAAGGATCAAAACAAACAAAAAAAAGTTACAAAATCAAGAGTGATGTCTGATAATGCGAAACGAGGTGGGAGAGAACCTCAAGGGATATTCCTCAAAGGGATACGAACCATTCCACCGACCAGGAGGTCAAAGGAGTGGGGGTGAACGTTTAAAGCCTGATTCTGTGGTGAGTGAAGCATGTTCTGTGAATTTAAAGGTATGCTTTGGATCGTTGCCTTACTGGAAGATTCAGCCCTGACTCAGTTATAGCCTTCTGGCAGAGGCTGCTGGATTTTGAGGTAAAATCTATTTGCTATTTGATGGGAGTTTGTGAGCACAGACGAATTCACCATGGTAGTTTCTCTTTTGTGCAAATTTCTATGATGCAACATATCTTCTTACATGTATTCATATGTCCACTCTGTACAGATATACATTCTCAATGTGTTTACACATATATATATATATACTTCTCTAAGTGTACTTATACATGTGTATTTTTCAATGCACATCCATATTTATATTTCTAGAATTCATAGCGTACTTTTAATACTGTATTGTCGGTATAGTTTATCCTATTGTTTTTTCATTTTTGCTGTTCTTACCTTTGTTTTTCCAACTTCCTGCCATGCCAATGCAAGTTTCCCACTCGTGGGACTAATAAAGGTTTATCTCAGGGCCCTCCAAGAATAACAGTCCCAAACATCACAGATTAGCCACCCTACTTCTTCAGGGGGAACATTCTTTTTCAAATGATCTGTTTCTGTTAAACTTTTCAATTCAGTTCAATTCAATTTTATTTCTATAGCGCTTTTTACAACAAGGTTGTCACTTTTGCCAATTACTTCTCCTTTTGTCCCATTATATATGCGTTCCATTAATTTTGTCTTTATAATATGAAATACATTATATAATATGGACAAAACTAACGTCTTGAAGTCTTGAAATGAATGTTTTGTCTCTCACTGAAACTATTAATGTTCACTCAGTCATGGAGTAAACTGATTCTAGTGTATTTGAAACTATTCTGGTATCTAACAGGACCTTTGGTGTATCAGTCATGGAAAAAAACATCAAAAGTAGTCCAAGGTTCAGACATTTTAGTTATTTCTCTTTTCATAAGACACAGAGCAATACATTTGTAGAAGGCTATAATAAGTAACTATGCAATATTCAGACATATGTTACAGATTCGCATTTTTAAATGCGAATGAATGCAGGGCAATTGTCAACACTCGAAATTTTATTAAACTTGAAACATCCCAGTTTAAGAAAACTGTTTGAACGGAAATTAAGTGTGGTGCATAATGAAAATACAATATAAAACTAACATTGGTCTTAGATGTTAATAAGCGGGGCTCGGACCCCCCACAGGACATATGAGTACCAATTTTTACAGTCCAAATAAAAAAAAAGGTATGCTTGACTTGATGTGATTTGATGGGAGGACTGATGACTCTGTTAAATGCGAGGCAATGTAACAATATGTTGAAATTCTTCAATGCAGGTTACTAACATTTCTAATGAAGCCATATGAAAGAAGAGCAAAACAGACAAAGAGAAATATACACTAGAGTTTAAAAAAGGAAAGGAGGCACAAGAAGAGAGAGGTAGACTAATAAAACATGTTGGTGTGAGAAAAGTGCTCTTAACACAAAGGTGATGACATACATATCCATACATTTATCTCAAACTTACACTATAGAATGACATTTTTATTATGACAATTTTAGGACATTTATGTAACAGAATTGCTGCAAAGTAAGAAAAGAGATTATAAAAGCAATAGAGCAGACCAAAACATCCAGTAAAATCTCACTGCAGACATCCTTAAACTGATAAGGGTGTCTACTAATACCAAATGTGTACTATCATGTGATAATAATGCACATCTCTGGGAAAAAAAAAAACAAAGACCACTGCAAAAAATTTCAGTTTCTCAGGTTTAATCTTTTATAAGTGTGAGTGAACAGTTTGTCTTAGCTTTGTAGAACTGCTGGCAAAATTCCTCCTAGTTTCCAAATAAAAATATTGTTATTTAAAGTATAATTGTAAAGGAAATGACAAAACATCAAAATAAGATAAATGATGCAGGGTTTACTGAACTTGAACCAATCTTTTGTTGACTCAAACACTCCAACATTTTCCTCATCAAATAAGATTTGATTCAGACACGGTTGTAATAGTACTAATTAAAAAATAAAGTGCAGTGGTTTCTTATTATTTTCTTCTTGCTTTTCACTATTTCGCCAAAGGACTGGTTGGTGGCCATAGAAAATTTAAACATTTAAAAAATGTATAAAATTGCCCAGTAGTGTTACCGTGGTAACATCATTCATTTATTTAGCACCACTGCCTCATGTTCCTCTCTTGACCCTTAAACTCTCCCAGTTGTCCAGTCTGAAGCCCAGCTGCATGCATGCTGAATGTTGCTGTGAGAGAATCCACTAGTGTATCTCTATCAGTAAAATAAAGGCATAAAGTTATGCCTTCAGTAGATTAGGGTTGATAGTCCCAATAAGGGACCCATTGATGAACCAATAACAGAGTTGGAACCTGTAGCCGCTCAGGCTGTCACTGCACATTGGTGATGAAAATCGGAAACTGGGTTTGACGTGAAGCCTGAATTCACATGATGAGGAAAACATCATCATGAATCATGGTGATAAATCCTTTCTAATGCAGCTTATTTTGTCCACTCACACATCTATAACACATGGCTTATTTTTTAGATAGGAAAAAATACTTTAAGGGTCAAATCTGAGTAAATAAGTAAATTAGGAATAGCTACATCGACATTATAGAACTTTTACACTATAGTACTTCTACACTTTGATACTTCTACATGAGTGTCACAGTGGTAATCTAGTGCTGGTTTGAAATGAGTTGAACTTTTATCCTAATACAGGGTTGGCTACTCGAGTTACGACACGGTTTCGTTCCTTCGAAATTGATGTAACCTGAGTTTCATTGTAAGTTGAAACCCATCCCAGCTTGGGTCACTTACCGTTCCTAACACAGCTGTAAAATCATAAAAAACCCAACTAAGCAACAGAAATAGAAAAGGAAAGCTCCCACACTGGCCGCTTTACTGCGTATTCCAAACTAGTTCACCCACAGAGTCCGTCAGTACGATGCTAAGGGCATTGATTTCAACAAACGTTTTTATGGGAGTGAGCGTCATAAAAAATCTAAATGTCATATGTCGAGACTGTTGTGACCCGAGGATGGCAAGTGGTGCAATAAAGAGTGGAAGGAGACGAGAGTGTCCTTCTTTTTGTCTCTTTTCTCTTCCTGGAGTTTGTTAGTATCTCACTTGCTTGTCATGGTCCCTGTGGTACTGGTCCATTTTGGCATCCACTCATGTCTGCAAACTGGTTGGACATTGAGGCTGGTCCAGAGAATGCTGGGAGGTCAGCTTGCGTAGGATGACCAGCTGAGAAACTGGACTTTGAAGGAGAGCAGCTAGATCCTCCTCCTTGCTCTCTACCACACTCACCCCGTTCACTTCCACCAGTCTGAAGAAGAGAGACACACACTGTCAAGGCTTCTGAGAAGTGAAAGAAATAGTCGTCACATCTTGTCATGCAAATGCTGTTGGTAGTATCCTATTGGCTAAAACTCTACTCTGTAAACTCGATGACCATCAGGTTGCAGGTTCAAACCCCTCCCCTTATAACTACTGTGTCCTTGAGCAAGACACGTAAACATGCTAAATCATGTGACCTCAGACAGGGCATTTCTATGTTTTGTATTTGTTGTAAAGTGTACTTTTAATTTATCTGGCTGTATATAACTTTTAATCTATTGTTTTTCAGCTTTTTACCGTACTGTCCATCTTAGGATGTTTGTGTTGCTATTCAAATGTAATTTCATTGCATTATTTTTTCATTTTATAAATAATTACACAGTTACACATTTAAATTACATTTTTAATCACTGGACACCTTTTGTCTTCACAAAGTGCAAGAGGTACAAATAAGGGCAGATCATTAATTGTCAAACAGAAAGTAATCAACCGAAGTGTTCAAGCAAAGAAAATGAACCCTTGCAAGGCATGCTTTTTATTTGGAGGGAGATATAGATCACATGTGTTGTTTGGAATTTATTTGTCATTTGTTTAAACCTGGAGCTTCCAAAACACAAGGGGTTGAAGATGCAAGCAGCGAATTTCACCTATTTTAACCTATTTTGCCACCAAAAATATACAGACGTCTTAACATATATATTGTTTTAAGGGAATTGTGTATAATTTTTGTATGATCCAGAAATGTAGGATGACTGTAAAGGGGTTTGAATACTCCTACAAGCCACTATAGTTGAATATAACAGAGTAGTGCATGCAATGTGGTCTTCCTTGAATGTTTATGAATGTTTACTGCATTATTAATGGAATAACTCAGCCTTAAGTGCTATAATGGCTAGCGATGCATCAATTAATGAGTTTTAGTGTCTGTGAGAAACAAACCCCATTACCCAAACATTTTGCTGGCCGGGTCATTTCAAATTCTGAATGAGAAAATACTACATATCACCTCTGTAAGTTAAATGTTTGGAGCATCTACTACCTGAGGGGCCTCTAAAATGTCTTATCCTAGCTATTTGAGTAGCTAGAACATAAATCACATTCACACTAAGCACTGAGACTGAGAAGTAACTGTACTCTCATGGTCAGTGGGGGAGGGTGGGGGTTGTCCATTGGTTTGGTTGGCAATGACCCCCAGATATTATTTTCTACCCCCTAAAACGTTAACTGACCTCAGACATGTTTGATTTGTTGTTTTTGCAAAAGTTTATTTGCTACTAGAAGATGAATCGTTATAAAGAGCATGAGCAGCTTATAAGAGCATGAAGGAATATGCTAAAAGATTCCACTTCCTTTAGGCAGTTCATACCAATGCTTTCTTCTCTCTTTCCTCATTCTCACTCTCTATTTCTCCCCTTCTCTCATAAATGTTTCAATTTCACTCACAGCCTCACATGTGACTTGTGCCTGTGAGTCCACATGATTCACTGCCAAGTCTTGTGTATATATTTCTTAAATAATTTCTTTTTTTTGTGAGAGCCTCTCTATTTTACCATCCAAGAGTTGCATTTCATTGTTTTTTTCCTGTTATGCTCCTAGTCTCTTACGTATCGCCATAGCAACCGGGGGGGAAATGGGGGGCCTGATGGAACCTCTGTGATCCTCAGAGTGCAAAAGGCTGGAAAATTTTAGGGTCGGGAGCCAATTAGGGAGTTGCTTCGCCAAAAGTCGAATACCTAGCACACAAACGTGAACCCTCGTCTGCAGTTAATTGCTAACCAGTTTCTATTCATAATGTGACCGGTAAGGTTGGTGTTCTGGTGCTCTTCCCTTCTTCTTCTTTCCTTCCTGTGCAGGTGTGGTTTCCTCTCGCCTGATATCCATCTAATTACACAGTATGTAACAAAAGGAGTCTTTGCTCATGCTGTGTTTGCCTTATTGCCCGGTCTACAAGGCGTCGTGATGAGAAGCACGATCATATTTACTGGATAGGCCCTTTGAACAGTGTCCACATTCCCCCTGAAAAGTAAGTAGGCGAACCCTCTGAACTTTGAATACATGGAAAATGGTCAAACCTAAAACAACATTAATGAAACATTTTGGATGGTTTTTAGAATGAGTGCATTTACTCAATGAGTGCAAAACCACAAAGTATTGGAAGCATGCAACATCTAAAAAGTACAGGTTGGCACACTTTTAATGCTGCAGCAGTAATGTAGGAATGCACTGCCATTTAACAACTAAGCATACACTGTTACAAGCTACACAATACACTACGAAACCAAACCCCTTAATTTTACCCCTTAATTTAACCTTAATTTTTACCTTAATTTCCAGGAAAGTAAGG
>JBBKCR010000080.1:151146-172030 GCA_037577295.1 Ladigesia roloffi | reverse complement strand
CTGCATAAACTACATATCAGTCATTTATGTAACACATCTAATGTGTGCATTAATAGCTGTTATGTTTAATAAAGTTGTCTAAATATAGGAAAGCAAGTATGTATACTTTACTTTTGCACACGGTTTGCCCCTCAGACGCTGTGCTGAAATGGCGATCATTCGCGTAAATGCCCACCAGATGGCGGTGTTTATTGGCAAACCGATATTACAAAACCGATAACCAATTATGGTAAAATGCTTAAATATCGGGAAAATATTCGATCTCTAATTACATTGCATTACATTACATTCATGCGTTTATCCAAAGCAACTTGAGGATATGCTCAAGTTTCAGGACAGTGTGAGAACCAGAGGAGAGATCTAAGTGCTGAAATCGTGAACAAGAAGATAGTGGTGCATTAGGTGAGGAGATTTTCTCTGAAAGGAAGAGTCTATAGGATGTTTTTTAAGGTGGAGAGGGATTCTGCTGCTCTGGCTGGCTTTGGTAGCTACTTCAACCAGAGGGGAACCATGAATGAGACCAGTCCGGACAGGGTTTACATTGTGTGTAGGGATGGCAGAGTCAGAAAATCCTTTGGAAAAAGACTCTAAAACTACTCCTTGTCCTGTAGATGATCTTTTTAAGTCTTTGTCATGTTCCCAATATGTTTTGTGCAATACTCCACTGTTTCATCTGTGAACTGACAACATGTTTGTCTCATCCTCTCTTCACATGCTGCCATTTCCTTGTAATGTATTCCTTAATTTTTTTATGGCATGAACACTAAGTCAAATTTCATAAACCATTTGGAAAACTGATCTGCAGGCATATCAGAGTTTATTTGCATTATTGGTATTGCCTGTAGGCTTAATTCTTTACCATCTTATTATATTCTTGTTGCACTGATCATGCTAATGACAAAATTAATTCCCTCATGGTAAATAAATCTGCTTCATACACCATGAAGTGAATCTGGTGGCAACCCAACTCATAGAGACTATATTTCATTCACTGCCACAACAATGGAATGTAAAAAATTAGCAGGGCCTACTTGTTTTTCTGTGTTGTTGCAGTACTAAGTTTCTCTTTCAGTGTTTGTAGACTTTGTTTCTTGTCCTTCAGTCGGTCCTCAGCCTGCAGCAGACACCTCTTTATCTCCTGGCTGTCCAGCGTTTCAGTATCCGATTGTCCGTCTGTGTTCTTCAGCTCAGAGCAAAACGCCACCAGGTCATGGTGAAGCTCCTGGAGCTGAAAAACCAAATACACACATATTTTCTGTTCAAACTGTGTGATCTCAGAATACTGCCATTCGTCCTATCATTGACATTAAAGAGGCAAATCTTCATAAAGCTGAAAGATTCCTAGATCATTAAGGAACTACTACACAGGGAAAAAATACTTTTGGTTTTGCTTTGTTTTAACTTGGTTTCAGAAATGAAAAAAGTAGTAGTAATACACAATGGTACCAGTCATACATTGATATTTGAAAGTGATATCTGACAATGCATATATTGTGCCAACAAAAATTTTTTATATTTTAAGAAATACTGGCATAATCTTGTAAAATCTTTGCATTTGATCATTTTACTGTATTTATAATTCTTTATAAATAAATGCATCTGTAAATTTCTTTGTAATGCTCTTTGTAGTTCTAATGCACTTATTACCAATTTTTATACATAAAGGAATCCGCATCTACACTGGATATCGAAACTGGACCAGCTTTCCAATATTGGTGCATCCCCATGTTTTTATTGTTAGACATTGTTAATACCAAAACATAGTCGCTGCCACTAGGGGGCAGCACAAAGAGAGCAAAGATTGACGATCAACAATTTGAAGATGCTGCCGGCAATTTATAAAGTCTGCTTTCTCTTATCCAGATGAAAATGTTGATTGCACAAGTGGAAAAGTCCTACCTGTAGGATGACATTTTGGAGAGAGTCCACTTGTTGATTCAGCTCTTTAATCTTCTCGTCTTTACTTTGCTGATTCATATTTTGGATGTTGTTTTCAAGTGCATTTGACTTGTTGCATTCAGGGGGTTCTGGAGGATCGCTTGGTTTCTCCTGGAGCAAATGTGTTGGAAGAAAGCGAAATTATAAATCAGAACAAGCACAGATTTCCTCAAAGCAATTAGGCACAGTTGTTGGATGGATTTGAGCAGAGCTCGAGGGCTTTTTCTACGTTTTCACAGGAAATCAACATCTTCATCTCAGCTTCTCCCTGACAACTTTGGCACCATGTGTGATCAGTGGAATGTGTCTAAAATCATGGTTTGTTAGTTTCTTTCAGTCATGGTGGTCCTTGATTTGGTTTTATTCTGATAGAATCCTTTTCATGTCAGAGACCGTTAAGACACATCTGATCCCATGATGGATGAAATGAAATGATACAGGGTTTACAGAACTTGAACAATTCAAATAAAACATCTCTTCATTCTTGACGCACTTCTAGTAGTGTTTTACCATCCAACTGGTCTCATGATGGAAGATATTTATTTTTGTTTACTGGTGTCTTACAACATATGTTAAAAGTGCTGTTTCCAACAAGACATTTGTGATGGACATGATGTGAAGGAAGTTACTGGATTGGATCAATGGGAAAGCAATGTTGGCGAGATGTGCAATGGTTGCTCAGATGAAGATAAAGATGAGTAGAAACAGGTTTGATGATATGTTTACCTTTTTATATAATTCAAGCTCCAGCAGTCTAGACTCCGAACCTGGCAAGTTACCAATCTGATGGTCGAGAGAGATCTCCTCTGAACAGCCTTTTAAAAAGAAAGATAATGTAAATATCATTGTACACACACAGCCCTGTCTATCCTCAAGAGCATTCAAGTCAATGCAGTCTGTCGAAACACACACATCCATTATAATAAACAAATGCCACATTCAGGATATAGCTCTGGAAATATAAATAAGAAACCACTGGATGTTCAGTTTGTCAGATTTTAGCATTTATTGGTGCAAGTATTGAACTGAACAGCTTTGCCTTAGTTTTTAAGAACTGCTGCTAATTTTTAAATATAAATATTGTCCTTTCCAGCATTATTTTAAAGGAAATGACAACACATCAAAATAAGAGAAATGATGCAGCGTTTAACGAACTTGAATATTTCAGAACAAATCTCTTGTTCACTCTTAAACAAAATTGCAATAATGACCTATGATGATCTTTTTACCATCCAACTGGTCTCATTGTGAGAGGTGAGTGTTGATTACAGCAGTGTTTTATAGTTTTCCTCTTTAAAAAGATGTGATTCAGGTGATCAGTAATCAGTGCCTCCTAAAGCAGAATGAGGAGCTTGGGTAGGAATATAACAGACACTGGCATGGATTCTTGTTTTTTCCAGAGGTGTATGACAAAACATGTTCTTCATTATGGGAGGGTTCTGCCATGCAGCGTTTTCTTTTGAAGTAACATTGAGACCTGATGAGGCCTGCAAGGTGTTGCTAAATTAGAAATCTGATCAGAATCTATTTGATCTCAACTAGTGTTTGCCTTTGATGAAGAACGAGATAAACTGTTTTAAAAAACTCTTACGTATTCTGTACTCAAACATAGCCTGGCGGTTTCGGGCCAGACTCGGGTCAGTTTTGGGGTTTGTGGACACATTCAGGTATGCATTCTGATTATGAAATACGTTTTGCAGAATCTCACAGTGTTACGCTCCCACAGAGTGTCCAGGCCTGGGGGTAAGAGGGCCAGAGAAGGAAACAAGTAAAATTATGAGTGGATTTAATTATTTTAACAAATGGATGAGGATGTTAGAGATGTAGAGCTTTTATAACCAGGACTGGAGTTTACACAGAAGAGGGAAACAAGAAGACATTCTCTTTTTGTTACCGCTTGTTCTCTCTCTCTCTCTCTCTCTCTCTCTCTCTCTCTCTCTCTCTCTCTCTCTCAATCTCTGGGTTAGTAACACCTCCTGAATTGGAGTAGTGTGTGAAACAATAGCTGCTGATGTGTTGGGTGGTGAAAAGGCTGCAATGGACATTCACAGTTTGCCTTAATTTGAAAAGGATTGTTAAGCAAGTCTGTTAAGTATTTTTGCAAGTAGCAGGAACACCCAAAAAACATCATGTGAATGCTGTCAAAAAGATCCCAAAACAATTATATATATATTTGGAGCAGCTGGTGGCCTAGTGGTTAGGGTGTTGGCCCTGCAATCAGAAGGTTGTGGGTTCAAATCCCAACTACTATTGTAATCACTGCGGTAGCCTTGAGCAATGTATTATCCCCACATGAATGGGTTACATGCAGAGAACAGATGTGTGCTGTGGTGCTTTCATACACGACTGTAAGGAGAAGCTTTACTATTTAAATATGTTTGTGATTTGTTTAAATGAACAGCTTCAAAGATACATGTAGACAGAAACAAAATAACCAAAAAGAGATATATCTTGAATCACTTACTATCAGAACTTAAGTACTCAGGATTTCAGTATTGCAGTATTTCTACTTACAGATATTTTGTATTTTGCCCACTACCCTGAGGCATTTCGGAGTCATACCTTGCTTGCTTTTCAGGCTGAAAAGGTCTTTATCTGTTTTTATTCCCAACATCTTCAGGCAGGATTCCAAGACTTTCCTGACACTTGTATCTCTCGGTGTCCTTAAATGTACAATCTGCTCCGATGCTGCAACAACACAAGATAACAAGCTACAAAAAATGAAAACACTCAAAAAAGAAAATGAAATAATATGATTGCTAATGGTATCACGCTTGCTTCATTAAAATCAATGACTCATTTCAATAAATAATGAAAAATAAACTTATGTTGGAATTTAACAGGCACACACACAAACACACACACACACCCCTAATGCCAATTTGAATCCTCAATTTAATGACTTGCTTGTCATTGGACAGTGGGAGAAACTGACTGATTCAAATCCCCCAACCCTGGAGGTGAGAGGCACCAGCACTACTTGCAGCATCATTGTGGGGCCTATTATATTATGTTATTTTATATTAAATTATATTATATTCCCTGCACTGTTCATTACCTATTGAACATTTTTTGAGCATTACTGAAAGGTAGGAGACCCAGTACAGCAAACATTTTTGTGTAAATTTAAATTAGTGCAAATGTTATTTTTTGCAGATTTGAGCAACAAAGCATTCATACATGGGCGTCGTCGCCATTCAATCAGAGGGGGACATGTCCCCCGCACATTTCATAATTATTACTTTGGAACCCCCCAGATTTAACATAAATAATTAGTTCACCCAGTGCTGTTGAATCTCGAATCTTCCACGAAAGTGTCCTCCCAGCTCAATCAATAGTAGAATACACACACCACTGGAACTCCAAGCAGCCAGTCTGTGACTTGATGATTCACTTCAGAGCAAATTTCCAGCGGTGTGTGCTCTTCTATCGATTAAGTGGAGATTGCACAGGGGTTTCCAAATACCCCCACTCCCTAAAAGGATGAAACTTCACACACACGCAGCAAACCCACCCATACACAAACCACACCCCACACAAACCCCACCCCATGTAGCTTAATACATCACCCTTAAATAAAAAGTGCAAAAGAGATGTCAGAGAACAGTAGCCAATCAGCAGCAAAAAGACATTTATAACGCTCTCGGATTGGCTGTTTTCACCATCCCAAGAGGTGTTTTGCATAGGGCTGCTTTGTTTTCCCTCAAAGGACGAAAATCTTATAAAGATATATTTTAAATGTAAATGTAGCTTAATTTACATTAATTTTTATGTTCCAAAATTGTTAAATAATATTTTTCAAAATAATTTAACAGGAAAGTGCATGAAAAATTATACATTGCCACAAAAAAGCTTAAAAAATGTGGGTGTGGTATGATGTTTAGCACAGGACTCATCACTGCATTGCTATGAAATCATTATTTGCGGATGTTATTTAACTTATGACAGATGGATATCAACAGAATGAATATATCACCATTAATCGTGATCTCCAAAAGATGAGTATGCCTGTGGACTCCAAACCCAAGCCCCTTGTGTCTGTGGGAATTAAACATATGGTCATGTGTTAAACAGGGTGTAATCATCATCATTGTAAAAGTTATAATCCACAGATAAATATGAAATATTGTGGCTCATGTGGGTTGACTTGTACCTGAGTTTAAGTGAACTTTCATGATTCGTGGTGAAACAACTGATCTGAGGTGAAGATCTCGACTTGGTCATGGACACTAAAGCAGCTGTAAATTTTTCAACATTGTTTGGACCAAATGTTTCTATTGGACAAAAAGAAAAACAGTGTGACTATGTGGTTTAGTTTGCAAGTTACTCACGTTTGCACATTAATACATTCTCAAAAATGTAGAGGCAAATACACTGTATGGATAAAAGTACTGGGACACAGTTTTGTGGACACAGTTTGGGAAAGAACCTTTTCTAGTCCAGCATGACTGTATCCAAGTGCACAAAGTGAGCTCCATAAAAACATGGCTGGAGTTCTTTCACATTGAAACTCATCTAGAGTTTCAATGTGAAAGAACTTGACTGGTCCACACACAGTCCTGACCTCAACCCCATCCAGCACCTTTGGGACAAACTTTGATCCAGACCCTCTCATCCAAAATCAGTGTCTGACCTTATATATGCTTTACAGAATGAATGGGCACAAATTTCCTTTAGAAACTCCAAAATCTTGTGGAAATCCTTTCAGGAAGGGTGGAAGCCATTATAGCTGAAAAGGGGGTCTAACTCCATATTAAAGTCTATGTAATTGAATGCAATTTCATCAAAATCCCTGCTGGGTAATGGTGTGGCGTCCCAATACTTTTGTCCACACAGTGGAATTACGCCATAAATTCCCCAAACTCTCAGCCTTTCAACTGAATCTTCTTTAAAAGTCCATTGTACGACTGCGCAACAAAGAATCATTTTTGTTTCCACAAAGGAAAATGTTACTTAAAGAACTGAATGGCTCCTTATAGGACTCCTTTATAGAACGGTTCTTTGTATTTTTAAAAGAAGGTTCTTTGTGTCACATTCTGAAAGGTCTTTATATACAAGGGCATAGATTTGATGGGAACACAGAGGTGGTGCAAATAATGTTCATGTAATAAAGATCATACATAACATCTTTCATACATTAACATCAAAGTACATGTACATACAAGCTGGTGCTGTCGTCCACATAACCAGTAATATAGTACTGTAACCACAGAACGCAATACATTCTTTATTTTAATTTGACACCTGACTGGAACCTTCACATTTGAAGGCAACCTTTTCAAACTAATTATCTAGAGATGTGTATTTCTGTCCAAGCCTTAAAAATCCTGTGAAATATATCCACTTCAATTAAAACAAGTTTATTGTCGTGCTTTTTGAATATTTGTATACCATGCAATGCTCAACACCAAACACAATGTGTTGAATATTTGTGTGCAGAATGATTAGTATAAAGATGTTGGGGGGCTAGTGTTAAGGGAGTTGCTCCCGTGATCAGAAGGTTGTGGGTTTGAATCCCAGGACTGTTGGTAGCACCACTGAGGTACCCTTGAGCACTACTGAGGTAGCCATTGTTTGTTGTACTTTGATGTTGCAGTATAACCTTGCAACACATTTCATTCATGATGAGCAAACTCCAAACAATTCACTATCCATACAAGCTCAAAAGAACAATGAGTTATATACCATGAACATAATATCAGGTCGAATTTTAAATGATGTTTTTTACATTATATAAAGAGTGTGCATATTTTTTTATGTGCAAAGAACCCAATTTCCACTCCTAAAGACCCACCTAGATAATGTCGGGGTACATTTCTTCATACCCTCAAGTCAAGGACCATTTAGGAGCATTCACTTGGAATCGTAGGAAAAAGTTCATTTGCAGGAATCGAATAAAACCAAAACTCACACACTCCAATTGCTTGTAATAATGGTGAGTTTTACCTAAAAGCGAATCGAGTTTCTGAGTGGTGGTGTTGGGCGGGTGCAGTTCCTTGTAGATGGCAGACAGCAACTTCTCTCGCTCCTCCAGAGCAGACACTTGGAGGACGTCCAGAGTGTTGAGGTCGATGCAAGCTATGTGGGACCCACTTAGTCCTGCCTCTGGAAAACATAACCATGTCATTCCACATAACCATGTCAAACATAGTTCACGTCACTGCAGTGACTCCACGTATCTGGCCAAATTGTTTTTTCCCTCCGCATGCAAAACAGGATTAAGCACACATACAAAATATTGTAAACACCACATTAACTACTTATAGGCTGTTATGCAGAAATTCTACTGTGTATGAGACCCTATAGGATTAACAATTAATGACCATCTGTTCCTTTTCAGACCAGCTCCCTCAACAGAAATTCAACAAATAATATTTGTGTTCACCACAATAATATATTATATGAACAAAAGTATTGGGACACCTGACTATTTCACCAACAGGGACTTTGACAAAATTGCATTCAAATTAATCAAATTATGGACTTTAATATGGTACTCCTTTGCAGCTAGAACATTTTCCACTCTTCTTGGAAGGCTTTCCATAAAATGTTGTTGTTTCTCTGGGGATTTGTGTCCATTCATTCATTCTGTGGAGTATTTATGAGGTCAGACACTGTGGACAGTACCTTACTCAAGGGCACCTCAGTGGTGCCACTCATTGGTGCAGTCCTGGGATTTGAAACCATAACCTTTGGATTACAGGTTGTAATGCCCTATTCACTAGACCACCAGCTTCCTCAAATGATGTTCTGTCTATCTGCACCATCTATATCTGTAAATAAATAGAGAGTGCAGCGTCTGTGTGACATTAAGAAACATTTAAGCCAGATTGTACCTCTAATGAAGGGCAGGCAGTTCTCAAGGCCGATGCTGCGAAACCACTGGCAGACCTCCTCCGTGTTCAGCTCCGCCAGGGTTTTGGCTCGGGGCCTGCTGGAGTCCTGCAGCACACACATGCACACAACAGCAAGAGGTGAGGTTTCAAAGGACACCAAATGCATTTTCTCAGGCTGGCTGGTCCATTTTCTATTTCTATTGTAGAGCTTGGGATGGTTTTGATATAATATCATCCAGGTCCCCAGAGCATACCTTTGGACAAGTATCATGTTCTTGTTGATATTTCTAACAGTACCATTATAGTTCCTTTTCGGAATTAATTTTTTAAATAAATACTTCTGTCAGTAACGGTGGAATTGCTCATTCCTGACGGAAAGACAACAGTCACAGATTATCATTATTTAAATAACATTGCTTATGGCTACTAGCTTCCATTGTTTTGTTAACAGCATTAGCATGTATGGCTAAACTATTCTTTAACATACTGGTAAAAAGTAAAAAAAAACCCTGAAGTTAAAGATCATGGCACATTTTATATGTTTTCACTGAGCTATGTAAGTAAACTGTTCCCCCTGTGGATGATAAGTCACTTACGACAGAACTAACAAAACGACTAACTAAATATTACGCAAATTTTTAAATCAGTCAAATGCTTTCAGCTGAGATCCAGAAAGTACAAAAAGAAGACTTTCTATCACACTGTGTTGAAGCAAACCATGGATTTTCACACACATTTTCTCAGGCGTGTTTATAGGACTACCTAAAAATATAAAATGCTGGGATACTACACAGGAGCAAAGTATAAAATACGCCCCAAAGGAGCAACACTGTATTTGTCTTTTACAGCTGGGTTTTAGAAACGTTTAGAAAGGAAAATATTTAGAGCCTCTTTTTCATACCTTTCACCTGGAACCTTACTATTAACAGCACTATTAATATTATTGTTGTCAACATTTTTGTTGTTATTTTTACCATTGTTGTTGTAATTGTGGTTATTGTGATTAATGTGATTGTTGTTCTTATTTTTGCTATTATTGTTGTTGTTATTGCATTTGTTATTATTGTTCATATTATTATTGTTGTGGTTATTGCAATTAGCACTGTTATTGTTATTGCTATTTTTGTTGTTATTATTATTATTATAATCACTGTTGAAGTTATTGTTGTTGTACTTCCTGTTGTTATTTTTGGTGTTGCTGTTATTTTCGGTGTTATTGTTATCAATATTTTAACAGTTGTTGTTATTGTTGATGTTATTGTTGCTGTTGTTTTTACTGTTGTTGCTGCAGCAGCTGCAAGGTTCCCTGTATGTTTATGAATGCTCTGGTCTGATATTAAATATTGAAAATATATAACATTTTGAAAATGTTTCAAAAAGCTTACATGGTTGGCAAAGTTTCCATTCTGATCCTGCGATTGAGGGATGTAAGATGCTGAAATGAGAAAAAAATTAAATACTGTATAAGCTTTCTGGCACTTAATTACAAACCTTTCTGCTTGAGTTATGAAAGAAGATAACAATACGGAGGCCAAGAGAGCTCAACTCACAGCAACTTCAGAAAACAGATGAAAACAGAAAAAAACACAACAAATTAAGAAAACGTCTCCATCAGTTTGACAACACACGCACAGAAAATACGAAAAACGCGCTACAAATTCTCACAACACAACCAAATACACGAGCGCGCTGCAAATACAGGAGCGTGATGCAAATACAGAAAGGTGCTGCAAATACAAAAACGCACTACAAATAGCAGGGACCACAACGGAAATGTTTCAAGAGGACCTCAAAAAGTGACGAACCCATCTGGGACCTGATATATACAGTTTCACAGCAGAGGAAAAAATGCAGATGTCAGCAAAAAAAACAAAACGGGGTAGATTCAGAGTTAAGTGTGTAATTCGTCAGATCAGTCTAATAATTGACCAATTAATGGTATCACCTGGATGCTAAAAAAAAACCTTTTACTTCACGGACAACAGGTCTGCTCGGTTCGTCACTTTTTGAGGTCCCCCTGAAATATTTCCATTGTGGTCCCTGCAATTTGCAGCGTTTGTGTATTTGCCATTTTTGTGTGTTTGCCGTGTTTTTGTGTTTGCCGTGTTTGCAGAGCGTTTCTGTGTTTGGTCGTGTTGTGAGAATTTGCAGCGCGTTTCTGTATTTGCAGCGTCTGTGTTGTCAAAATGATGGAGACGTTTTCTTAATTTGTTATGTTTTTTTTCTGTTTGCATGTGTTTTCTGAAGTTGCAGCGCGTTGAGCTCTCTCGGCCACCGTATAATAACGTTTTAATATTAAAAAAATACATTACCAACAGTTATCCTTCTTTGCCTTGGTGATCCTTCTTCTTCAGAGATGTCATCTGCACCACGGCGTATGGAGTGAAAAGTATGACTTCGTGGCACTCTTTCTCCCAGGCTGCAGGAGCGTGCAGCTGGTTTCTTTAAGAGCAGGAACAGTAAGAACAGGACGTTTGAACACATGCTGCTGAGAGCTAGATGCAAACAAGCTGAAATAGTTGGGATGCTGTGTATAAAATGAAAAGAAACAAGCAAAAATACCCCAAGAACCTTATTAATTAATCAAAACCATGTACATTCATTATAAGCTACTTCATTTTTATTTGGGTGTTAAAAGATAAACAATTTTTGTGAGAACTAGTTATAAACAGAGTGCTTTAATGCGTCCATTTTTATATTTTCCTTGTATTTAACTTTCCCCCTTACATTTAGAACATTTGTGTGGTCTTATCTTTGTTTACCTATTTAAAACTGCCATAATTCACTTTTACATGGCCTTTGTTTTCTTACTAAATCTATGTATATGAGCTCTGCTCTGCTTAACTGATCTGAATTAGTTTAATGGGACTAGGTGCGATTATGTTTGGAGAATACACATCTGGTGAGAACCTGTTAAACTTTGGAGTTGTGGCTGCCAACAAGGGTTTCTCTGCTTTAAAACCGACTCTCAAATTCCTCTTTTTGTAGAGTAAAGTGTTAAGGGATCATTCTGTCATACGTGAACACACCACAGCACACAGTGTGAAACTGTATCTCTGCACTGAACCCATTCACCAAGTGAAGCAGTGGAAAGCCAGGAACACAACGCCCAGAGAGCAGCGTGTGGGAATGGTATCTTACTTAAGGGAACCTCAGTGGTGCCACTAGCTGTGCTGGGATTTGAATCCACAACTTTTCGGTCACTGGGCTAACTTGCTAAACTCTAGATCACCAGTTGCTTAGCAAGAGTGTCTGTGGTAACGAGAAAGATAGTGAGATGCTATTGTGAAGGAATAGAATGGTTTTTCCCTTGTTAATCAGTTGGAGTACTTCATTACATTCTCCGCTCAAATGGCAAACAAATTAGTTTTTGGGGGTAAATTTTTATCTTATTATAACGTTACATCCATGGGCTAATAACCGGCTATTTGTCCGTCCGGCAATGGAGACAAACACGCTGTCAATCCATCCCCTGAGCTGCACCTTCACAACGGGTTGAACTGGTTAAAAATGTAACACTCTGTTCTTTCCCACCCTATTAACTCTATGTTCCCTCCCACATTCAGCCAAAACATTCTGGTGGTCCACAGGCATTCTTGTTATGAACATCTGGCCCAAGAGACTATCTGGGCTGAAGCACTCCTTATGAATTCATTAGGAGTGTTTGGGCTGTAAACCTATGTAGGCTGACCAGGCAGAGTGTTTTTGTCATCAAAATGTGTAGAGTTTGCAGTATTTAATTTTTTATAAAATGTGAGTCATTGGTGACCTTTGTTATACTTTTCAAACAGAGGGTTTCTGAGTTTTTAAAGAAGCACTCGAATATACAAGTTTACCTTTTGGTGCAGCTGGGAATCCATTAAAGGCAGCAGTCTTAGTTGTTCCTTAAGTAGATCATGGCTAGTGCTGTCCTTAGTGTTCAGGTCATCTAAATAAAGAAAAAGAATTACAGCAAATTTATCATTTATCCGCAAAACCTTTATGCTTTAGGAGAAACCGAAACAAAAAGTAAAACAAAAGCCACGTTAATCCACTGATTTTCATAAACAACTAGACTATGCATTGATGCAGGGTTGGACTCCTCATTCTTATCTGTGGTTTGCATAATGAAGTGTAAGAAACAGACTTCATCACTGAGCTTGTGCTGATATAAAGTCATGTAATATAAACAAGAGACCATTTTCCCCTTTATCAGTTCACTGTTTGTAATTTGTGTGTGTCTGTGTGTGTGTGTGTAAATTGCACAGGTTGCTATTATTGTCTGAACTAGTGCAGTGTGAGCTGTGTAAAAAGTAAGAAACAACTCCACATGTGTTGTGAGATCATGGTCTGTATTCCAGCAGCTTCTCTCCTGATTCAGTTTCTGATGGATGAAACAGAGTCACACATGCACACACTCTGCTCTTAACATCAGTGTTTTAATTGTTGCAGTTGTAAAATAATGTGTCATGTTAAATTTCCATGGCATAAAACATTATTTCTATGGATTATTTTTACATTTTCTCTGAACATGTGAAATTTTGAATCAAATGCAGTCAATAGTGTATAAAACAACACTTATTCTTTCCCACATATTACAAAAGGAATAATATATGATGCAGCCTCTTTTTTTCATGGCTGTATATTGCAGCCATGGGAGATTACTAGTTTTAGCCTCGCTAATATCTAACTGATCTTGCTTGATATTGTGATTGCAGTTGCCTGGAAACTCAAGTAAAAAGGACATGTAATGTCTAGCTGGCAAGTGGCATAGCTTTGTGACAACGCCACACTTTCCCACAGAAAGCAGACATTCTAACATTCCCACCACATCGCTTGCTCATGAGTTCCGCCTCTCTCATAACAAGTATAAAAATGGAAAGCCTGGAAACCGTCATTTTAATCTGACAATCTCCTCAGCTTTTATAAGGCAGCTCATTCAACTCCAGAAAGGAACAGTGTGTCTCTCATCCACCTGAAGTTAGCACAGTCTCTTCTTTCACCTCTTTTATTGCTTTGGCTAGCTTCATCCCAAACATTGAGGTTTCACAAACAAATGACACACTAATATTCACCTAACAATAAGGCTGCCTGATTTCAGTTTTGGCTGACAATATCAGTCGTTGTACTCGAGTAATCTAGCAATTATTTGAACAATTAATTGACTCATATACTAATTACTAACATATGTTTATTATACTCACACATCTTGCTGTTGTCAGTGTCCTTCCATTTACCGGCACACAAACGTGAGCAATATGGCTATTCCTTCTATATTTATTATGTAATGACCTACTTATTTAACAATCCAGTGGCATAACATGCACCATGAAGTGGTTTATTTAGAGCATATGTTTAATCAGTACATTTTCTTGAAACAAGTAATAGATTATAATCAAGTGACTCTGACAGCCCTAATCAATCCATTCAAAATAACTGATGACTCAATGGGCGAGAGCGCAAACCATCCCAATATGCACTTGCTGGATTTACAAGATTAATTTATCCATGACCGATGGTTCTGCATTACATGATTTATATCCCTTGGAAGCCAAAGTAAGAAAGAAGGCTCTGGGAAAAACACTATAAATGCCATTCTCTGAAATCAGCACTCCAACAACCTCTGGAAGTTCCTGAATTATGGACAGGAAGGGTAGAGCCTGTATGGCTGATAAGGTACAGCAGGTTAAGATCTGATGGAGCAAGTGACAAGAACTTGTGACAGTCACTCACAAAGATACACACAAAGCTTCGACAAAGCTAAATTGCTAGTTGGGCATGAGGAGATTCAGAATGATGAAGAAGGAGTTGGTATATGGGACCACGGGAAGGGTCTGTTGTCTTCAAACCTCTGAAAGGCCTCTACTGTTTTCAAGAATAGCACAGTGTTAGCATTCTGTACCGCATCAAATAAAACGGATTATCAGTAAAGTGTCCATGGTTGACGTAGTCATCCTAAATACGTTTAACCTATTGTTAAAGAGGTTTGTCAATTGGCCTCCAACTCCAACATGACACCTTTTATGTTCTACCAACAATGCCATGCCAAAATACTGCTCTCCATTTTACCTTTCTCAACCTCCCACCTACTCACATACTGGTCTCTCCACGATCTTGTGGATTATGGACTTTCTGAATGAAAGGCCACAGTATGTGCAGCCACATGGCTGCAGCTACAGGGCTGATTCTTCTTTACTCTACACACCCGACAACACAGAAGGCTGTCATCGGCAGAAATTCTCTTATAAATTAGCAATCAGGCACGGGGACGTAAATATGAGCAAGAACAACTTTCGCCAAGGCACCACTCTGCTAGAAAATGCAACCTCACTAGGGGGTTTGATTAAAAAAGTTTGAATATAATGCAGAAAAATAAATTATCGGGGGTGTGGGCAGCCAGTAAGAGGGTATGAGGTGTATAGAAAGAAACACATATGAAGAAATCCCCCATGGACAAACACTGACAGCAAAATGAAACAAACACCACCAAATCATGACTTTAAACCTGGCTCTTTTACCACAAGTTAGCTTGTGAAAATTCTGCCTTGATAGATCTGCCCCAGTCATCTGTAAGTGTTAGTATTGTAAAATAGAAGCATGCAGAAGCAACAACAGCCTAGCCACAAAGTGGTGGACCACACAAACTCATTAACGGGGCTGTTGAGTGCTGAAGCACAAAGCTACTAATGTAATGAATCACTCCCTACAGAGTCTCTGGAAGCAACAGGAGCACTGTATGTTGGTAGCTCCACAAAATACGTTTTTATGACTGCATACACAAGCCTAAGATACGCAATGCCAAGCATCAGTTGGAGAAGCTGTATACAACTGGACTATGGAGCAGTGGAAATGTGTTCTCTGGAGTGAGGAACCATGCTTCAGTATCTGGCTGATAAACAAATCAGTGTTCAGCAAATGCTAGGAAAGCACTACCTACTGGCATAATGATCTGGGTCTGTTTTCAATAGACGTTGGTGATTTTATGACCATGAATTTTACAGATGTTAAAAAATGTTAACTCATACAACTAAATCCTTTTGAAAGCATCCCAGAACAGATGTATACCATCATCACTTGTAGCTCTGATCTTAGCAAAATGCTGGCTAGAATATCTGCATGCTTTCAGTGGATGTTAATTTCAGAACAGCTATTTTTTTCATATCAGATATATCATGAAACCTAGTTGAACCAGACCAACCAATTTTGAGAACAACGGTGCTATAATCTGCTAAACAAAGTTAATTGCTGAAGTTTTCTTTATTTCTGGCTCATCCATATCACTGCCAATAAAAAGAGTTTACAAAGTATTAAATCTAGACCTTTCAAAGACTAACATTTTCAAGAAAATTAAAAAGGTGGGCGTATAAGAGAGCAAAACTGGCACTGAGAGATCTTTGCTTTCCTGCTCCCTTCTCCCCTCATTACTCAGCACCATGCTAGCCAATGTGTACATCTATAAGCTGATGTAATAGAACTGGCAGTTCAATCGAATTTGCGATCTCCTAATACCAGGGCCAACTCTTAGGCAGCTGCACCACTCAGGAGGCCTAGCTCCTGTATTTAACGAGTGTAATACTGAAGCATCCACAATGTTCACCTCCCATATATGAATACTGTGATGGATATTCACCAGTGAATTATACAGACTCACCCAAGTTGTGTTCAGTAAACTGAAGCAAACTGATTCCCACATTGAAGCTCCCTGTCAATATAAAGAAAGACTTTACTGATACACAAGTAGCTCTTTGACTCAAACAGAATCTTTAGCAATGCTGAACGTAAGACAGGGTTGCCACTTGTGTTTTTGGAGATGCTTACTCTTTCGTGGATACTCAGGAAGAGGGGGAACTTGGAAGTGCTGGCGCAGGAAGTTCACCTTATTCTGCTTTAGCTTCTCCTCCTTGGCTACATTTGCTTCCTCTTTGAGCTCAACCTCTGGACTTGTATCCATCGCCTTGGTAGGCTTCAACTCCTCAGGCCCAACATGCTGATCAGGTTTCTTATCCACTTCTTCTTCTTCTTCTTCTTCTTCTTCTTCTTCTTCTTCTTCTTCACTTTCCTGGTCTCCGGGGGCCACGCTGTCCACCCCCTCACTCCCTGATGTGTGAGCCACACTGTCTTCCTCTGAGTTGATGTCGAAAAACTGATCGTCATCTATGACATCCGAGGGCGTAGGTGGAATCAGATTGATCACAGGTGGTGTGAGGAGTCCTCCATCACTGCCACTGCCAGTCCCAAACAGCAGAGAATCCACGGCAGAGTCGTACTCCTCACTGTTAAGGCTGCCTTGGGTGGTTCTGGACTGGAGAGGCATTGAGGATAGGGGTGCTAGCTTTCTCTTCTTTGACAATCTCCAGCATGAAGACACTGAGCTTGCAGATCGACCCACCACATTCCTGGGATCAGGTACATATTCTTCTGATTCTTGAAAGGTGAAGTCGGGATTGTCCACCCCCAGGTCTTCCACGATAATATGGACATTCTCTCTGTCCCCACCAGCAGTGGACATGTTATCTTCATGTTTCTCAAACCTGAGACACGAGTCTTTCTCATCTGTCTGATGGCAGGAGCAACAAAAAAGTCCCCGCCAAGATTCAATATCGTTCTTCCTCCTGGGCTTCCCCAGTCCTCGTTTTTCCAACATCTGCCCCATATCCTCCAGCACAGAGCCAACAAACAAATAAGAACCTCAGAAGCAACTTAGAAGGATTTCAAAGCAATAGCCTGCTTTCATCAGCTAGGTTACTGTATCTTGACCAAAGGAAAATGAAGGACCACAGCTTTCCCATGGACCATCAATTCATGAGCCTCTTTCAGTGCAAAAAGAGGCACTTCAAGCCATGCTAATGTAATCTGTTCAGTGTGTTGCTTAGCAGTGGGGTGAAAGTGAATTGGATAAAACCATGTGCTTCGACTCAGGTGAACACTTGAGCTAAATTCTGGTTTAATTAGAGGCTTTTCATATGGAAAGCAGTTGGGACGTCTCTTTTCTGCTTTTAATACAGCAAGGAGACTTTTGTGTGCACAATTAGTGCTGCTTGCCTCATAACATGGCAAATGCAGTGTTTTAATTTGAAATATACAAGGAGAATTGTTTTTGAATCACATAAATCTTTTGAACAAGGTAATTACAATAGGTTTTCAATCACAGAGAAGAAGAGTTTAATCAGACAAAAAGCATACTGTTATACATTCAAATTTTTACAAATTAATTTATATATTTTTTGTTTTACTTTCAAGTTGAATTTTTCACATTTTAATTTAAGGTTTGTTTTTATGCTAAGCATCGCTCCATTCACATTTGCCATCTCTTTTAAGAGGAACAACAGGTATGTGTTTTGGGTAGAGGCAGTCTAATACTCACATAATTCGAAACTGGAGTGTAATTTAAATCAGATTAAGTACAATCTATTTTACTGTTCACAATGTAAATCAGGACTCTTCGCTTCCAATCCTGGAGGGGTGCAGCACATTTTATGGATTTCTCTGTTCAGACACCTCTGAATCAACATCTGTTAGTTGCCAGGTGTACTGGGTGTGTCAGAGCAAGGAAATCACTAAAGTCTCATGGATACTGGCCCTCTAGTACAAGAACTGAATGACCCTGGAGTGCACGGAGACTGTTGCTTTTGCCCACCCTTTGCTTTTCTCCTAAGTTCTTTTCTTCCTAAGCATGGAATATTGTCTTGTTCTTATTGTTTTGACAGCTCTCGCCACCAGAGAGAGTGCTAGATCCTGGAACAGGCCTCGCCACCTAGCCAAAAACAACATTACACTCCGAGCTCTGCAGAAAGTTCTGCTTGCTAAAGGAAGTTACAGCATAGTTTTAATGCTTTGAAACATATTGAACATTTCCTGTGACTCTCATGTTTCCAGGCTCCTATTTTGCGCCTTTTACTGAGGAGTGGCTGATAGGACCTTGCCCACTCCTGAGCCCCACTTAATCAGTTACGATTACCTCAACAGTTCTCCCTGTTCCTGCGCCAGAGCCTCAGCCAGAATCTTACACCACCTTTCCAGCCCTCACAGCCACAGTCCATAAAACATGAATGTTTTTTGCTTTGAATAGTCACAGAACAAGCTTGGGATGGAACAAATGCATCAAGAAGTATATAGTATTGACTCCACTCCATCATTCATCAGCATCAAAAACACTGATTGGCCATGAAATTAAAAATAATATTCGGTAGGTCTCCCTCATGCTACTAAAATAGGTTTGAACCATCAATGCATGAACTCCACAAGACCTCTAAAAGTGCACAGTAAAATCAGTCGTGTACAGCTGTTGGAGTATTAAACTGAATTAACACTTTAAGAGTATATAGCACTAGTAATTCACTAATAAGAGTATATCAATTAACAGCATATGCTATACAACTAAATAGAGTTGAGAAACGGCAACAATGGTCATGTCATTTTCTAGCACCATCCAGTGTAAACTTGGCACATCCAACACTATAATTGGTGTAATTTTAACACTAAATTGAATAGGAATATACATGCTCAAAAATAGCGTTAAAATCAATTCTTTGGGAGTTAATCCAACACTGTCAAATTCACAGTGTGTGCTCTGGTACCTGCTTCCAAATTATTAGCAGCAGATCCTGTAAATTACAAGGTGAGGCCTTCAGTTTGTCCAGCATGTTCCACAAATGTCCAGCATGTTCCACAATCTGATTGAGGTCTGAGGAATTTGGACAAATCAGCACATTTGTTGATTCTCAAACCATTCCTGAACAATTCTGGCACTGTGACAAAGGCCATTGGTATAAGGTAATATTGTGAAGGGAGGAAGTTAACAATGTTTAGGTAGGTCGTAAATGTCAAAGTAACATGGCCATGGAAACAAGGGCCTATATTTTCCCAGCAGATCGTTGCCAAGAGCATCACACTGCTGGTCTACTATCTATAGTGCGACCAGAATACTTACTAAGGTGTAAACAGAATGTGATGTGTGGGGGGCAGTTAACTAATTTGGGGGGGGTGGGGGGATGGGGGGTAGACAGTTTTCGTTGGATGGACTGGGGGGCTTGTCCCTGGGGGGGCATTGCTCCATCAGCGCCCCCATAGCCCTGGCGCCACCTCTTCCTCAGATGAATGACACATACATCTAGGCAGGTGTGCATGCACTCTAACATCACTTCCTGTTTTGTTGCCAAGGCTGATAGATTTACAATGGTGCTTCAGTGTTGTTTGTATTTTGTTTTGTCATTAATAGCAAGGCACTAGTGAGTTAATCGAATTTTCAGTCGTTTTCAATGGCATTCATTTACACACCTGTTGAAGATTAAATTAAAAATGCTGAGTATCAGTATGGCAGTGTACAGAACTGGGCATCTTGACCTAAATGGATGATGTCGGCCGGTAGGATATTTGCCTCTGAAGCAAGAGGTCATGGGTTTGAATCCTACCTTCAGTATACCACAACTGTGTTCCTTATCAAGTCCCTTGACCCCCAATTTGCTCCAGGGAGACTGCCCCCTGTAGTTAGGGAATGGATAAAAGCGTCTGTTATACGCCATTAATGTCATGTAAATGATCTGGTATTCCAATCATAACTTCTTCTGCAATTGTTGCTACCGTGGAATCAGACCATACCAATATATTTTCACCCCCTTCGTGCATCAAAGAGCCTTGAGCACCCATGATTGTGTTCCAACATTCGGAAAGTTAAAATAAATTGAAAATAAAGATGCATTAATCATGCCAGCATGAAGCAGGACTGGATAAGGAGAAAGCCAAACAGAGAGGTATGCAGACACGTGTTGACTCTTATTGAAGCCAAGAAGTAGTTCACAGGCTTTTTTATGAGAAACTGTGTAGTTCCCATGCATAGTGTGGCTAAGGGTTTGCAAACCTTTTTTTATTTGTTACTCACAGCCTGTATTTTTAGAGAAGTGTTGATGTCAATGAGAGACAGAATAAATGTTTGCTTTTTTATGACGTGATTTGTTTCATGCATGTTAGCATATTGTGTGTATCTTTTAGCATCCCTCTTTTTATGAGTATATACAAAAAGAAAGAGAGGAAAGGAAGGAGAAAAGTAAAGAGAGGGAGAGAGAGAGAGAGAGAAAGAGAGAGAAAGAGAGAGAGAGAGAGAGAGAGAGAGAGAGAGAGAGAGAGAGAGAGAG
>JBBKCR010000080.1:136780-151046 GCA_037577295.1 Ladigesia roloffi | reverse complement strand
TTATGGCTGTGCTTGAGAGAAACCATCGACCGGAAACAAATTCCCTGTATATGCACACATATACTTGGCCAAATAAAGCGATTCTGATTCTGATTCTGATTCTGATTATGTTCACTCGGGTCAACCCAGGAATTGTACTTGAATAAAGTGCATTTAGATTTGGGCTCCCATGACCACTTGATTAAAACAGATTGCTTGATGTAATTTTAATGACTTATTACTTTACAATTTGATTAGTAAACAGAAAATCATTTTAAAGTTCTTTGAATACTCTCTACAGAGAGAGGTGCGTGGTGGGGTTGGGGGTTGTGTTCCAGAAACAGGATTGTAAACCACTGGGTTTAAAATACAAGCTGCAGTAGTGATCTACAATATCTCCACTGTATTAATGTGTCTGCAAAATCGGCCCAAACAACAGTTTTGTTTCCATTTATATTCCTATTTACATGCGATATTCTATATACTTACGAAAAACTACACACTGAAAATGTGAGTTATGTAAAACTACATGTAAAATACAATCTTTTATTTGCACTTTAATGTACTTTGCAGACCACACACATGTAGACAGACACACACACTCATCCAATACACAGGGTAGCTTTTGCTAAATTCTCATATGTGCAATATTACTAAGTGCAATTTTTCTGTTTACAATATGTGCAAAGTTGGGTGAAGCTACTACTGCTGCAAATTTAGAATTTGCCATTTAAAATGTGCAATTTATCTGTTGCATTTCTAATGCTATGTCAAGGCCGGTCACTCCATCCTGTGCCTGTGTATGTGCATTTAATTACAGTGTTCTCTTTTTCACTTATACTTTTTACATCCACTATTTACAAACTTATTTACATATACTCACTGTGTACAACTTGCCTCGTCTTACTTCTAAACGAGCAACTTAGTCTACGTAGAGTCTACATACATGTATGTACTCGTTCAGTTCAATGGCATTGTGTTAGCTGGAGTTAAAAACTTTGAAAAGGAGGAAGGAAGCATGATCTAAGTTCCACCCTACCAGCAAAGGTAGCATAGAGTAATAGTGTGAGAACTGGTTGAATGTGAAATGGCTTAAATTGCCAGTTATAAATATAAATCGCTGTATACTGGCCGAATTATGGTAAAATGGTTTCATTCAAATGTTGCTGCCCTGACAAATGCTAGAAAAAACACTGTGGAATGTGTGCATGGAAGAGAAGTGCCAAACATGTCCTTACAGAAAATCGGATTCCATTTTATTAAATTATTTTGTTTTTAATTCATTTCTCTGCAGCCATGGTGGTGAGAACTTACACCTTGTCTTCCTCCCAGCTAGAAGCTCCACTCATTCCTGGGCGTGTTACTGTCAGTAGAGAATCATAATGGCAGGTCTTGCAGTCTAACTTGCCGAAACATTTGCTTTTAGCTTCTTTCACACATTCCGGAGAGAGAGTGTGTGGGTGAGGGTGAGGTATGGACCTGTCATATCATGTAAGAGGAACAAGTATTATCAAAACCTATTTAATTTTGGCCTGTCATTCCGAATCTATTCGATTCTCAACACAGTTCACTGCCACCAATTTTAGCAAAAGTGGTTTAAAAAGGAGATTTTTTTCTAAGCGAGATTACTGCCATCGCTCAAATGTGAACCATCATATTCAAGTTCTATACAGGCAGAAATCCCACAGCTATACACTCATATGCAAAAGTGAATCACATTGTCTAATTATGTGCTGAATATCAAACATTAAAACAGATAAATAAAACATCATTGTGGCAATGTGCCACAATAATGGCACGTTTTAATATTATTATCTGACCAGGAGTGTTTGCAATCAGCTGTATTGGTTAAAGTCCTTAGACAAGATTCCTAACATTTCATTCACCTGCCACTGTAAATCTCTCTGGACTGGAGTGTCTGCTAATTATACAAGCGAGCTAAACTATGTGCGTACTAAGGGGCGTCGGAAGCATTTTTTATGTGAGGGGAATGCATGAGGGCAGGGTTTGTGGGTGGGGGGCGCGATTGCTGTCTGTGTGCAAATCTTGTCCTTTTAGGGGGTGGGGGGGTTTGGAAAGCCCTGTTGAATCTTGAATCTTCCACTTCACTACTCTTAATCGATTTAAGAACACACCCCGCTGAAAATCCACTCCGGGTTTTCCTCCAACTCACCACATGCAAGTGAAGAGAATCATCAGTGCGGAGACAGGCTGCTGGGATTTCCAGTGGTGTGTGTTTTCTATCGGTTTAGTGGAGTGGATTCTTTTGTGAAAGATTCAAGATTCAAGAGCGCTGGGTGAACTAATTTTTTTATGTGAAATGTTTTTCATTATGGCCACTGAGATTATTCTCAGCCATGACCTTGGACTCATATTTTGCATTATTTAATTGACATCAAAACTGGTTAGTATGGATGAGAGTTCCAATCAGAAATGAAATCAAAGGATTTGAAAGTCAGAGATTCTAAATAACTAAATAACTCAGCACTGGGATTGGTAATAAAAAATGCAGCTGGCTATTAAAGCATCTGATTACAGAAGCAGCAAACATCTCTTTTTCATTTCTCCGCTTACTAATTACTGGAATGTGAAAAGCATAAAACTGAGATAAAACTTTGTACTGGTCACACTTTTTCTATATTTTTGACACTTTTTCATTTTTACATCAAAACAACTGCCGTCCTTTAGTCTGTGTCTAAATGTAACGATGAACAAGCCAATAGAATTGATCCAAAATTAATTCACTCAGGCATTCATTTTCTGCAACCGCCATCTTGGGGTCTATGGGAACGAGGCAGTGCGCATAAAGACATCATTCACTCCTGTGTCCAATTTACAATACAATACAAAATGACTAATAAAAAGACTTTCTATATTAACCTGAGCGAACTTTTTTGAGTTTCTCAATCTGCAATCAGTTTCTTTCATAACAACACTATTGTACTCAATCAGCCACGACAGGGATTGTGTTTGAAGGTTGTTTATGTAGCTTTGCAATAGAGCTACAACTATGATGTAGTACTGAGTAGGAGGAGCTTTTATCTAATCAATTAGATTCATTCAACCTGTATGTAGTAGAGGCCTGCGCAGGTATGAAGCAAGTGGTCTGAACCCAACCCATACTGGCAGTCCTGGCCTGACCTAGACAACCTGACCACTGCTGCTAAAAGTGCATCCCAAACCTGAACCTAAAGACTGACAGAAGTGGATCATCACAGCTTGTCAGCTGTGACCCATCCACAAACCAGCACTATCTTTGTGATAATGGGAATGAGAGACAATATAGAAAGCACAAGAAAGATAGAGAGAGTACAACATTTACAGCCATACATTATAAAACCAACCTGAGCCTGAGCAATGCTTAAATTGCTCATCACTCCATGTTTTTTCAACACTAGGGAACCAGTCTCCACTGTCATGAAACTTAACACCATTCATTCACCATGTATTCCTTTTTATCCTTTATCAATCTTTACTGGGGGTACCCAGAGCTCATCCAGGGGCCTACGGCTACGAGGCAGGCACTCACACTGGGTGGGGCACACCGTATACACCACTCACTCACACACACCACTCCCTCACACACACACATAAACACACAAAGACACCTACAGTCAATTTAGAATCCCCAATGCACCTGAATTTCAAGACTGTGGGAGAAACCCAGAGACCCTGGAGGAAACCCACACCACCACAAGGAGAGCATGCAAACTCCACACACACACACAAGACCAGGATGTGGATTCAAGCCAGGAGGCAGCACCGCTACCCACTGTGCCAGCATAGGGCCTGAAACATCATTAGGTTTATTTGAAAGTAAAACAATAACTTGGACAACATATTAATCCATAGTGATAAATCCAGACCTACCTCAGATAAGAGGCACTTTCCTGTTATATTCCACTGGATTGCGATTCAGTTCAGAGCAGCAAGAGATGAATCTAGTCCTTTCTGTGTCTCTGTTTAAATCAGCAAAGCAATTGTGAATTGTGTTTTGCTAGGGTGAATGGGGTGGGGAATACCATGTGATCAAGCGGATTATAGCATTAGGACTTTAGATGTGTGTGGCCATACAGATGGACTGCTGTTCGGTCCGCACAGCTGCACTGACACACTGAAGCAGATTTAGAATGAGGTCACAAATCTTCCAGAGACCTGCTGGCAAGCGTGTGACCGGTGTTTGCTTGTACCTCCAGATATCAGCGGGCATATAAAGATGTAGTGATAGAAGCAGGACAATAAGCTCATGGAGTACCGATGACTGTGGGCAAGCAAAGCAGTCTAATTCTGGTCAGACAAATACACTCTATCCCCTCAGAACTACTAATATAGTGACAAATACACATGTTTGGGACACCACAGGAAGTGGGTCAACCCATAATTACTGTGTAAACTGGAGGCACATTCAACCAAAATGTTCACTGTGTCGTTAATCATCAACATTATTTTCCAACAAATTATATTTTTGATTAAAACAAATTTAAATGGTGTAAAACCGGTGCGATTTGTTGTGCTTCCAGCATGTCGTTTGTGGAGCCCAGTATCACAAGTTTTCATGCAGCTATCACAAAATACAGTTTAGTCAAAATATATTCTGCGATCGTGATTTAGTTTTTTTTTTTCGTGCAAGGACAAAGCTTCACTACCATGTATTTTAATGTGCACTGCCTAACACCACCAGTATAAGTACTAATGGGTGACTGAGGGACTGTAGGAGAAAAATAATGAGTTGATTTCTTATTGCTTTCCTTTGCAAAGCCCAACCCTAAACCTAACCCTAACTTAAACCTAATCGTAATCCTAACCCTAACCCTAACAGTAAGTAGTCAGCACTGATACTGGCGATGTTACATGGGGTAGTGAACCGTTGTCCTAGCATGAAAAAAAAAGCTAAATTGTGATCACAGCACGTATTTTGATTCAACTGTATTTCGTAATGTCTACATGAAAAGTTCGGGTTGCGTTTATCCTTTTTCCTGTTGTAAAGTCACTCCAGAGATTCTTGGTGTTTGTCCAGCAGTGACGATAAATTCCTTTCTCTAGGCACCTCTACATACAGAATCTGCCGAGTGCCTGTGCTGACCAATTAGCATTTGCTGAAAAGGCTTAGAGAGCAGGCCAGTGCAAACCCAGACCAGAGATCTACACCAATCAAATCATAGATCTGGTGCAATAATAAGTCAGTTCAGGTGTCTGGAATATAATGACTGTCTTTGTTCGGCTAGTCACTCAAGTGTAATATATAAGAAGGCCATTTTACTCCATCCCCTAGCCTCAATCATGTGTAAAATTTCTGAATAGGCTGGTCATCATGTCTGTCGTCAGTGCCAGGGAAGTCTAATTGAGGCAATTTAAGCCTCATATTACTTTGTGTTATGGTTCCTAGTTACTGTTTTCAGGTTTCAGGTATTCTCCTTCACGTATAATGTGTGTCCTGAACACTCAGACCGAATTTGGGTGTGTATAAGAAGCTGGACTATTGAAATATTGGCAGTGCACATCAGAGACTATAAGAGATTATAAGAGTTCAGTCTCAACTTTATTTGAATATGTTAAGGATATACACTATATGCACAAAAGTATTGGGACAAACATGTTTCTTAGGGTTTGGGCTAGAACAATTTGAAGACAATCTTACTAATTCCTCAATCAAAGACATTTTGGACAATGCCACGATTTCAACTTTGTGGACACAGTTTGGAGAAGAACCTTTTCTACTCCAGCATGACTGTGTCCCAGTGCACTAAGCAAGCTCCATAGAGACATAGCTGCATGCTTTCAGTGTGGAAGAACTTGACTGTCAGTGTCTGACCTCATAAATGCTCTACAGAGTGAATGGAAACAAATTCCCATAGAAATGCTCAATTTTAATAGAAAGCCTTCCAAGAAGAGTGGAAGCTGTTGTAGCAGAAAGGTGGACCAACTGCCTATTGGTCATGTGTCCAAATACTTTTGTCCATATAGTGTACACGCTGCTTAAAATTTTGGTACGTCCACCTTAAAACATTTTGCCACGTCCGTGGAAAAGCACAGAACTCAGTGATTAGGTCAATATTTGTCAGGAAGTGTTTGCTTTAGAGATAGCAATCTTTGGAGGAAAGGACTGATGAAAGTGTTCTGATGCTTAATCAAAAGAAAAATAGAAATGAGGGCCGGGATTTGACTCTGTCTTCTGTCTTTATTTTACGACTAGTGATGTAAGACTGGATGGAATATTTTTTTTGGGTTGCCCAGCAACTTTCACACTAAAACCTGCAGTATAAACAACTCTAATAATTAATATGAAAATTAACAAAGAGATTTAAGGCTACAACACATGCTCTTTCAGAAATTTGTAGCTGGGTCCCATGATGTCATTTGTGGCTTTAATTTGTTTAATGTGTAAGGCCAGCGTGCCGTGCTTTAATACGTTTTTGTTCTTACGAAAAATAGGTGGTTTGATTTCCGCAAATGTGTTCATTTGCAGTTTGTCAGCTCTGCTTCATATTTTACTGCAAGCAATTATGGCTACAAGAGCAATCCAATAAAACACAATAATACAGACGTTTAACGAGGTCAGACAAGCCGTTCCCCAGAAACACAAGGGAAAAAAAAAATCTCAGACTGCTAAATTACATCATCTGCCATTTTAATCTGATTCTTATCTAATGGTGCAATTCCACAAAGGTTCTTGGCAGGGACTTGGGGAGTCTTATGCACCATTTTTGGGTTCAATTCAGTGTAAATCTGCATTTTAAGGTTTGAAATGATAAGCCTTAGGATCTACATGGGAAGAACAACACTTAGAAGAAGAGAAGTGACCATTTGTTATAAGTGAACACACAGGGACAATAACTTGTTCAAGGGTTTCTTAGAGGTGGCGCTAGTAGTCCTGGGAGTCGAACCCACAACCTTGTGGTCACTGGGTAAACTCCATATCAACTAGGCCACTGAAAGTTTACTGAATAAAATAAGATTTATATTGGTTGAATTAGAAACCCTGCTTCTGAAGTGGTTTGTTATTAAGTTCTAGTTTTTCATAGCATTCCATTTTCATATTTCATGTAAACTTGATGTTATCTTTATACTACAGGTTAGATAGTATTGATTATTTTAACCATTAACGGGCTGCAGTCTGAATTTTGCATTGCTAATATAAAGTTGTAGTTCTCAGGCCTCTGAACAGTTTCTGACTCACTGGAACTAGACCACCAACACAGTGGGATCCTCAGAAATGGATCCTTCGGATTATTTTGTAGCTAATAGTTCATTACTTATTGAGTGCTCATGAACATTTCTTAGTTTTCTATCATCTCAATAGTCTTAGCAGCCAAGTGTTTGTAATGTTGCTTAAATACACTAAATGACCAAAAGTATTTGGATACACCTGTTTATTCCCAACCCCTTACTTGTGTAAAGATGTTTTGGACAATATCGTGTTTCCAACTTTGTGGAAACAGTTTGAGAAGAACATTTTCCTGTCCATTAACTTTGAGTCAGTTTTTGTAGTGGAGTAGTTAGTGGAGCTGCAACAACTGATTTTATAATCAACTGATAAATTGTGTTTCATTCTGAAAGGCATATGTATATATAAAATAACACTAATACTACTTCTAGTAGTATTTTGCCATCCAGAATATCTTTATTGTCATTGTAAGAGGTAAAACAAAATTAGGTGCAGAATTATAAAGGAAGATAAAAATAGGAAGTAGTATATAAAATAAAAAATAGAATTTATATATATACATAACGAAATTAGGTGCACAATTATAAAGGAAGATAAAAATAGGAAGTAGTATATAAAATAAAAAATAGAATTTATTTATATACATATATATATATATATATATATAATTCTGCACCTAATTTCGTTTTACCTCTTACAATGACAATAAAGATATTCTGGATGGCAAAATACACTAGAAGTAGTATTAGTGCTATTTTGTTTAAGAGTAAACAAGAGATTTGTATTCTTTGAATTTTTTAAGTTCTGTAAACACTCATTTCTCTTGTTTTAATGTTTTGTCATTTCCTTAAAAACGATGCTTTAACGAACAACATTTTTATTTGGAAATGAGGAATATTGTCAGCAGTTCCAAAAAAACTGAAGCAAAGCTCTTCAGTTCAATACTTGTATCTATAAAATATCAAACCTGGGACACTGAACACTTTTGCAGTGGTCTCTTATTTTTTCTGTACATGTACATATGATATACATTTTAATATATCGCATTGGGCTCCAAACTGCAATAAAAGTATCATTATATCTATTCAAATCAATTTTTTGCTGCCAAATGTTTGTATTCTTGTGAAGTTGGGGTGTAAAAGCAGCCGTGAGGCCTACAAATGATTGTGGAATTTTGAACAGTCGAACAGGGCGAGAGGGAAAGAAGACAAGTCGAGGTTGTTGTAAACAATCTTAAAGGAGTCGTCGCTGCACATTGAATTAATCATAACCTTCGGTTGAGAAGAGGGGCCAGGATGTTTGACTGCAACGAGAGACAGTTTAAGATCTGTTAGTATGGTGGGATTGCTTTCAAGAGGGAGATTGATGATGACTAAGACCACATGGTGGTTTTGGCTCTCCCCGTGCCGACATGTCAGAAGAAGTGTGGGTGAGGACCAGATAAACCCAGATGAATGGCTTTTTTTCTGGGGAGGGCTCAGACTAGTGAGTGATAGCATTGAGAGTCCAGTGCTGCGAACCTGGCCTGGAGATCATATAGTCTCTGTTATGTATGTCGTCTGCAACGCTGCAGCAGCACGAGTGGCGGCATCATTGGCAAAGCTATGCGTTAATAAATGAAGGCTTGAGCTTTTGGAAAAAAGACAGTCTCCATTTGTATACTGAGTAATGTCTGCCTCCCATTCACTCTGGCAGCTTGTGGAGAGGAACAGCGCCGGGGGGAAGCTCGGGGCCAGCGCTGACTTCACTTTTCAGTCCACCGTCAATTATACTTTCATTCATTCGCTCACTATTTCTATTCGATTTTCTACAACTGCAATGTTGGTCATATCAATTGTTTTATGCTTAGAACACTCTTTTTCTATGCAATTTAAAAGCAAGGCTGCACCCATGTATTTAACAGTGGTGACCTGTTACTACCTTTAGTTTGCTCTCCTTCCGTACAGGCCTTTAATATTGAAATACAGAATAAATAAATATATACATTTTCTAGCATCCCTATGGGATTCCTGTAGTATGTTAGCCCTAAGCTAATAGTGCAACTTTTCTGTCAACCAATGTTGTTCTTTGTTTTGTCTTTGAAAGCCTAGAAGGTTCAGAGGGTTCGTTATTCACATTTGAGTGGGTATTAACTTCTTTGTTCTCTTAGTTCGAAATTATGTACAAATATTGGTGAGTAAATTCTCCCAGAATAAGACATTTTTGTAAATATTCGTTTTCACTATTTAAAAAAATGTCAGCAGTTTGTCAAGAGTTAACTGTCTTTACTTTCAGAGTAAATTATTGTTATATAAAACATTTTATTCTAAAGATTTAATGGTTCTTTACCTTAAAAATTTCAGCTTAACAGATACAGCATTTTGGTGTAACCAGTTTGATCGTATGTTATTATAAGTTACATGCAAAGCATACTGGAAACATGCCTGGTTTGTGAATATTGTAATGACAGAGGTGGACCTTCCTAGCAACTCTTGCTTATTTGTTAGTTTTTTAAGTGAACAGACGTTTAGTTACAGTCACCTTTATTGTCTAATGGGTATGGTGTTCACCCTGCAATCAGAAGGTTGTGGGTTTGAATGCCAGGACTGCTAGCAACCTTAAACAAGGTACCGTCCCCACACACTGCTCATATATTTGTCAACATAAGAACTGCAATGGGATGTTATGAGCAGTTAACAAAATAGCTCTCTTGAGAAAAATTGCAAGGCTGTATAGAACCATTTACATAAAAATTTAGATCAAGAATTTGCTTCCTGATGCAGGTGGCTAGAACATTCTTGTTCACATATACCTTTACATGTTTCTCTGTTAAACTTTTTTGCATTTCTTAAAAGAGTAAGTATCTGGTTCCCTCTGAACTTCAAAAAAATTAACCAAATGCTAATATTTGTTTTTATTGTGTTAACTTTGAATTTTAATGAGCTGAAATGTAGCAATAAATCGCTTTTACATAATGTTGCCTAATTTAGAGCCTTCAGATGGTGCATGTGGGATACAACTTAGAAAAATACAGTGATAACACTGTAAGTAAACAAAAACCTTTGCTAAGTTTCAAGCAGCTGGCATTTGTGAGCTTTACCTTGAAGAGCTAGTCAAAGAATGATATAGTTCTGCACGATATGTTACATATGCATTAAAATCTCTGTCTCTTTCTTTGTTTTTCTGTCCTTCTCCTTTCTTTCTTTCTCTCTTTTCTTATTACTTTCTTTCTTCCCTCTCTGGGAACAGAGGTATGCTTTAGGCTCAGTTCTAAAGAGGAAAAGACAAGGATGGGCCTTTGAAAGGGCCTTATTGTGAGGTCACATTCTTCCCAAATGCGAGTGGGAGCCAAGTCAGTAGCTGGCGGAATTACCCCATGAATCATGCCCATTGTGATGCCTACTTTGGGATGAGAACATGGAAAGGAATTAGGTATAGCTAGCCTTATCAGCCCTCCATTATAAGGCGAGCTGGCCGAGTGGCCGGAGCAACAAGACAGGCCTTTTCAGTCACACTTTTGAGTCTGGAACGAGGGCAGGCGACTCAAGAATTTTTGAATTCCTCCATTGCCATGTGTTGTTACTTAAGGGCGTGCTGCAGCCAAGCAAAGTCTGCTTTTCCATACACGCCCGTCTTCCTGTCTGTGCACTTCCTCCCACTGCATTTACCCAGAGATCTTTGTGGTGGGTCCTGGAGTTCAGGCAATATTAGGTTGCACCTCTTAAAACATGTCAGGTTTTGTGGTGAAAATTAAAGAATGGAAAAATGATGAAATGTAATGTTTTACTGATCCTTTATTTCAAGCTCCAACTGTTAAAAATGGAGGAGGGAACGAAGGCATGGAAAGATAGAATACTTGGGGGAGAATGCTGCAGGCACTTGCTGAGATTCAGTTTGAGTTTTAAGATTTATTTAGCATGAGTGAACATGCTGAATAATGATTTTAGGGTCAAAACACCAGCGACAGGTCACTTTAAATAAAGGTTTGAGGAAGGATTCTTTGAAAGGACACAAACCAAACTGAGATTCTCAGCATTTGTGTGTGTACTGGATATTGTTATATTGTCATATTGAGCATTTGTTCTGTGAAATGTTTTGGATGTATATCAAACTGCCAGAGAGCAATTACCCCTGAAGTCTATTGAAATAAATGGATATAAAGTATTGGTACTATTTGGTGTTTAGTTGCATGCTTATACAGTGCAGCAATGGATGATACTCTATAATCATGCAGTATAATCACACAACTAAACTCCTAAAATTCTGTTTGTATACATTCAATTCCATAGACTTCAGGGGTAATGGCTCTCTGGCAAGTTGATATACTTCCAAAAATTTCACAGAAAAATGCTCAATAAGACAATTTAATACTATAATTCCCACAATATAACAATATGACGATTTTAAATAATTCTAAAAATGCTCAGAAGGAGAGGTGAACTTCAGTCCACTTGGGAGAAAAATAGAGTGGATGCCACAGCGCAAAAAGCTAATGTTGGTAAAATGTCTCCATCATCTCCGCTGACCGTCTATATTACAGATTCTCTTGAGAGAAACAATGACTAGGTCAACTTACAACCGTGTTCTAATATCTACTCCCATTTCACAGACTCATTTTTTGCCATCCGGGGGCTGGAACGTTGCCTGCCTGATTTGCATATTGTGACATGCCTTCATACTTTGTTACTGAGCCACGTCATGCGTGACTATGGCACAGTTCACATAGAGGGGGCACCTTTCAAGCTGTCTACGGTCTAAATCGGTCTAAGGTTTCACAGTAAAAAAAACAGAAAAGAGGACTGAAGGCCCCCTGGCAGTCGCTCCTCAACCCACAGGGTGGAAAGCACTGCCATAGGAGAATGAACTCAGAACCATTCAATGATTAAAACCCAAAATACTAAAGAGCACTTCAGGTTGTTTAGGAAAACTAAATAATTTTTTCTATGGCATTGTCCTGAAGAAACGTTTTGGTGCCTTCATTTTTAAACACTAAATAATTCGAACATATGCTGAGCATTAAAGGCAGACAAACGCTGTTAGGCAACACTTGTCCTACCCAGAGCTTTTGTTTGCGATCCTCTAAAAAGGGAGAGATGTGAGAGCAGATATGACAAATGAATTCCATCTCTGGGAACAGAAACATGTTTGTCATTTCAGTCCAAAAGGACAAAAGTGTCAGGCCTCAAACCGGCATGAAGTAAATTGCTTTACAATGGGAGAACTGCGTGCACTCTACTCTGGGATACTGATGGAAGAATAATAGCTGGGGAATGATTACAGGACATATGTGCTATATTCCCAGACATGTTTGTATCTGCAGGGACGGGTGATGGATGCACGCTGAGAAAGGAGAAAGGACCGAATGAAAGCGTGACATAAAGGGTCAGCAAATGTAAAGGCAGGATGCCAGCATTCTCCAAAGACCTGAAAGAGGAGAGCAGAGAAGAACAAAGAGACGTACACATGTCTGATGTGGAGAATGTTTCATGTATGTGTGTGTATGTGTGGTCGCAGCCAGCCGTGCTCATGAGTCACTCTAGATTCATAGACTTTCATCCTTCGCTCCGTTACCCTGCTGCGTGCTGAAAAGACTACGTATGGCTATTATTTCAGTGAAATGTGTGTTATTTCTGCATATATCACCTATATTGTACTGTCTTCCATTTTACTTACCACACTTACTGTGTTGGCGGGATACTTTATTACTGTAAAAATAGGTGCTTGATTCGAGTTAATGCATCGCATGGCTCTCTCTCCACACGCAGCTGCACAGATGCATTATAATATACTGAAGGCTGTCCCAACAAGAGGTGGTTAAACAACAGGAGGGCGCACAGGAAAAGATAGACTGGGAGGTTCAAGAAGAGAACTTGAAGAAGCAAGGAAGAAAAAATACAAGGAGAGAAAGTGGAGGGTGAGCGCACAACAAAGCAACAAGCCCCCCGAGTCGACTGTTAGTGAGCAAGCGCTCAGTCCATTAAGCCAAATAACATCCAGGTGCTGTCACTGCCGCTTTCTGACTCTGGCCTCTCTCGCCTGCTCCAGCTTGTGATGAGATACAGAAGGCCGGGAAACATTCCAGTAAGAGCCTGTAAAAGAAAGAGATTCCTCACCAGTTCACTTCTTTTTTCCTCAACCCGCCTTTTCCTCCTGTTACCTGAGTCACTCTCAGTGTAGTCTCGCATGCCAGCCTCTCTGTCAGTCTGTTTCACCACTTAACGTGACTAAGAACCACTCATGGTAGCGCTCATGGAGGCTGTGGATTGGTTGAGAACTCCTGAGATTGTGGCACTTAACATTGATCCTTGTTCGTCCCTGACCACTATTACTTGAGGAGTAGTAATATGCAAACGTCATCAACATGAAGAAGACTTCGTGAGCACAATTGGAAGCGAGGAAAGAGAGATGGTATTAGCCTAAAAGCTAATCCTACCAGTCCAGTTATAACATCACTGGACAACAAGCTGGACTACATGAAGTTACAGCGAGTGGAAAACGATATTGGATGTGTCTTTACTTTCACCAAGATATGGATCTAGGACTTCACAGACTCAGCCATCCAGCTAGACGGACTGAGCATCTTCTGAGTGGACAGGGAGGCTGAGAAAGGTCTGAACAGCTGCATCACCACCTGGTGTTGCAACTGCAACATATCTGACCACAAGTGCCTGCAGAGGCTATTAAAGAAAGCAGAAAACATTATTAGGGTGCCTCTCCCCTCACCAGCAGAAACAATTGCAATGTTCAGAAGCATCCAAACTTGATCTGCCAGGTTGGAAGACATGTTTGCCCCATATTGTCAGGCACTTTAACACTATGCTGCCTCCTAGGATCCTCCTCCACAATGCCTCAACACCCCCTAACCTGCTATAACTGATGCACATTCACTTTATCCAAAGGACTAGCTTTCAAATAAACTGGAATTCACAACGCTAACATCTAAGTACACACACTGCACTTTATCAGTCTGGTGTAATTATAACCTGGTACTTCAGAGACGATACCTTTTTATTATGTTTTCTTTTGTGTGTTACTCACAATTTAATAAAGCAGGAAATGTGTCAAAATTTTTATTTATTCCAAGTATTCAGTCAATAATTAAAAAATGCAGTGATTAGATATATTTTGGATGATATTGTCATG
>JBBKCR010000080.1:103652-130795 GCA_037577295.1 Ladigesia roloffi | reverse complement strand
ATAGATAGATAGATAGATAGATAGATAGATAGATAGATAGATAGATAGATAGATAGATAGATAGATAGATTGATAGATAGATAGATTGATAGATAGAGATAATTGACAAACATATTCCTGACCATTACACCAGCAGTTAACAACAGTACATACATACTCCAACATGGAGTTGGTCCCCCTTTGACACTATACCACCTTCCACTCTTCTTAGAAGGTTTTCCACAAGATTTTGGAGTTTCTGTCCTTCCCAAACCCTGGAAACAGGTGTGCCCCAATACTTTTGTCCGCATAGTGTGTGTGTTTGTGTGTTTGTGTGTGTGTATATATGTATATGTAGTTATAATTCCATACCCTGATACTGCATAAATACAAGTGTTTACATTTATTATTTTGCAGAGGATAAGAAGCAACATTTGGTGTGAGGAGAGTTACAGATAGAAATGACGGATTTGTAAACGTGTGGGGTGTAGGCTCCTTTGATATTTGGCTCCTCCTGTAATCATGGCACTCTGAGCTGGCAATAGATGAGTCTGGGCATGGGGCAGATGTGTGTGTTTGTGTGTAAATGTGTTAAGGGGGCTTCCTGTATGGCCATGGCGGTGCGGGCAGGGTTTGACTCATAGCTGCGGAGCGACAGAGCATGCTGGTGTGAAGATGAAGGGAATGGAACTCACTGGTGGGCTGCTGCTCCACGGGGCCAAACTAACTGCCCTCTAATTAACAACAAAAAAATCCTTTACCCCAACCAACCCCCCGCCTTCAAGCCATTATACAGACACTAGTTAACAGAAGTAATAACCTCTGTTGTCTGAGGGGGGTAAACACACACATAAACACACACACAAACACTCACCAAACTCCTTTGAGGTTTACCCTTCCTTGTAGCAAGCAGGGAAAACTAATAGGGATCTAGGAAGGGAAAGAGTCAATGTCTGTTGCACCACAACACCCCTCTATTTATTATATACTGCACATCCTCTGTCTTGCTGCTGCAAATTATTTACTGCTATCAACTTTTGTCCTGGATGTTTGCAGAACTAACCTCACTGCTGCTGGAATTCAGTATCTGTAATAATATTGTATTTACATAGCCATCAACTGCGCTGAAGGTTGTCTTGTCCTCTCATTTGCACTCACTATCCTGCTCTATTTGCACTCAGTGTGATACTGTCCTGCCTGCACTTATATATGTCCTGCCTGCACTTATATATGTCCTGCCTGCACTTCTGTTCTGTTTATGTACTTGTGTTGCATCATGGGCCTGGAGGAAAGTAATTTCCTGTGTAATATGGCTGAAATAACAATAAACACCCGCTTGACTTGGCTTGACTTGACTTGATGTGGTTGGACAAGGCAAATCTAATTGTAAACAGTTATTAGTTCAGCTGTTATAAAAGTGTAAACAACAGACCATCCCTCTTTTCCAGGAATAATACAATATTTCATGTAACTAACCCTGCAATAAAAAACTTTGCACCGGAAACAATACCTGTACAGCACTTTGTTAAAGCACTCCTGAAGTTTTTAAATGTTCTCTGAAGCAATTCTATGGAGAAACCACCTTGGTTTCACTTTTAAAACAGCTTTTTAGTTTTAAGAACCTTTACATAATGTGAATATCTTCCTTGAAAATGCGCAATATGTACATACATTTGTAGACACTGTAATTATGAAAAGATGTCGGTTTTATTTAAATGTTTAAATATTTACATAAATTGCTCTCCTCGGATCCATCCACTGAAATATTCTTTGGGGAACCAGAATGGGTTCTCATTTTGGTTTCATTCAAGAACCCCTTTTTGGCATATTTATTTCTTCAGATCCATTTTCCTCCTATCATATAATTCTTGCAAATGTTTGGGCTGGGGTGAACAAGCCGTAGCCTCGGGCTGCCAGACAGCTTGGAGCACCACTATTGCCAGTTTATGATGCTCCTTGTGTTTTAAGGTTGTAAATTACAGCAATAGAAACCTGTTAATGAAGACATACACTTGGTGAGATGACGTTTAAAGTCTTAAAAAACAAAGCAGGATCATAAACTGGCAGCGGAGCAGAGAGGAACCCTCAGGGTCTTCTAGGTCTGTAGAGGAGTACAAATGTTTTCTGGGAGCTAAAATGTACCATCTGTACTTTACTGTTCATTTTACGTCTTCGTTACTGTTATTCTATTGCTAGGTTCAGGTTGAAAGTCGCCCAGTCCTACATCAAATTCCTTTTCTGTGGTGTGTAAACAGATAAAACCCGGCAAGTTTTCCCATTGATTAGGTCCTCAAGTGCTGGATTAACAATACAGTTGACCAGTCACATAAATTGGGTTGGAACAATTATTTATCTAGCCCGCTATATGTCCTAGATATGATGCTGTGAGTATTGGCCTAACCAGTAGGGTTCTGTCAGGTGGTAAATGGTGGCAACTCCTATATTAAAAAATATATATATGAAAATATTCTCGTCTCAGACAAGATATTAGGTCATTCCTCTGTTTCACCTCTTGCGTGGTTTTTTGTGACTGTAAGGTTTTCGGTCACAGGACAGCAAGCTGAAGTGTATCTGATATTCTCTGAAAGTCAAGTAGTGGGTTTAGAGCATTACAGAGCCTTAACATCTCTAATGGCAGGTGTAGTCTCTTTCTTTCAATGAGCCCATGACACTTATTCAAATACACCATTCTACATACAAACAGGTAAATATATGTATTGACAACACATTTGCCTTACACCTGTAGGACATTCTATATGATTTCTTTCTTGTCTTTCTCCAGGGCATGTACAGTAATGACATCAACATTTTAATGTCCATATATTGTATTCTATTGTGTGTTACTGTATTATATTTTTTGGGCATTTCAAAAACAACTCAAAAGTAAAAGTGGAGCTCAATAACATATTTTCCAAGATTTACACTTTACCATTCTTTTGGCCTATTTACAACACATATAAAATCCTGAAATTGTTACAGATCATTGGCAATTTTGGAGGGTCAATAAAACAGAAACCACAAGCCATTGCTGTAAGAAACCACTCCACACAATTGTTGAATTATACAAAGAATTTTTATATTTTTATATAAAGGAGTTCCCCTTTAACACTCCTTCAGTCCCCTAACATGTTACATTGCTCTTAATCCAATTAAACTTTCTTAAATAAAACATTTAATTGCAAACTGTGTTTTTTACATATTTAACTAGAGCTGTATTCTGTAAAAAATACTCGCCATCAGTCATGGACAGCTTTTCTCTCAGTGAACAAATCCAAACCTGAAGGCCTCTGTCTGTGGTTAGTAAAAAGGCTGTCGATACACTGCACAGGACCTGGCATGAATGTGGAGAACATTTTTCACCCCTGCTAATGGTGGTGTAAAGCTTCTCAGCCACAGGGCTAGCAATTTCAACTTTGATTGGTTGAGTCATATACTGTGAACTGCTTTGGGACGTGTTGCTCACTGCATACAACCCAGCTTCTGCATCAACTCATAATCTCGGTTTTACTCTCCATTTCCATGTCGCCTTGTGGCTCCTGGTTAAAAACCATATCCATTTAGGCTCCATGCATTATCGTCACTTTGGGAGTGTCGTGTAGTGCCATCATTGGAAAAGGGATGGAGACGGAGCCTGTCTATGACTCCTGTTGATGTCATTTGGCTCCTAGTGTCTACAGCGATGGCCAGCAAATGAGGAATATCCTCCCTTATGTCAGACGTACAGTCCTATAAGAACTGGCAAGACAAAGACTTGAAGAGCCCTTGAAGAACCATAAAACATAATAAATGCCAAATAATGACCTTGCAATGCCATTCTGCTGTTTACTGAACCTACTTGCAGTTCCATCAATGTTTCATGCAAAATCGCTGTATTTTCTTGTTTAAAATGTTCTGCAAATTGCAGTTAGTATCCAAAAGAACTATACCTGTTGGTTAGATGCGACATCTCTCGACCAATCAGTGTTCAGTCAGCGTTCTAAACTATTCAACATGACGGCACCTTGAAGAGAAATTCAACAATAGGCCTATTATATTTTGAATCTTATGTATGTGAAAATTGTTTTATATGTAGTGGACAAATGTCCTACTTTACCACATTTGACACATGAATACTGAATTGAATGAATTGCATTGAACAATTACTACTGAACGTATTATCATGTAAAATAATAGATAGAAGAATAATAGGCCATTTCTATGTGTGTTATTTTGAATTAAATTAGGCCTATTTGTTTTATGAAGTGGACCATGATGCTACTTTATAGGTTCGACACTTTACTGAATAACCTGCCATCTGAATGTATTTTTATCAGTGTTGATTTTCGTTATTCAATTGGTGGTTTCGTCATGCTATTTAGGGTGGCACTTTGAATGATCCTGAATTTTAGATTTAATCAACTGGCCCTTTGTATTTATGTTTTTTTTTTTTATTTATTATTCATATTTTGCAAAACTCACGTTTGGCATCCATTTGTGTTTACAACTAGGTCTCTACTGCTCCTATCCATCCATCCATTTTCTGTGAATCAATTAAAACTTAAATTCCACCTAATCTTAATGGTTTATGAAGGGAGAAAAGCATTAAAAACTGTTTTTTTAACCAAGTAATACATGCAACTTGATTTATTTTTAAGCATCATTTCAGATAAAGGTATATGAATAATTAGTGATTTTTATGAATTGCACGTAAAAAACAAAAACAACTCGCAATCAGTGTTTTCGTGGACAAAAACGGCCACTTCCTCTTTACACTACCAAAATGTCATAAAATTAATATATATTACAATATTTTTTCAACTTTCACCAACGTGATTTCATAAATTGCTATCAGTCCTTGTCATGAAAAGCAAAAATTCATTCAAATGAAGAATTTTAGGCACTGGCACCTGCATAAACTCCAGGACAGGTTTACAAACAGTGCCAGAGTTTGTTGTTGATGCCCTGTGATTTCTCTTTTTGGAAGGTAGATAATTAGGTAGATAAAGCGGTTTGCCTGGGAAACTCAAAGCTCAATAGCCTGACAAACGAAATTCATTATATAAAATTGCTCGCTTGGTCAAAAATGGATAAATGACAATCTGGTAGAAAACACTAAAAAATAAATTTTTCAAGTGTTGAGTTTAGAATGAAAGCATTTCAAAGCGTAGTTTTAATGGGTTTCAATTGGCCAAAAATGGCCACGAGGGCGCTGAGTGTTACAATTTGATGTCTGGAGTTTATTATTGTTTTATTTTTATGTTTTTATTTTATGCTGAGTTGAAATAAAAAATTTAACGATCTAAAATAACTCCAGACCCTTGGGAAGTTTCTGCCATTTGCATTAACACAGCTAAAATGATAAACAAAAAAGAGAATGAAGTGGCCAAAAATGGCCAGAGGACGCCCAGAGGGTTAAATAGAAGTATAATATGTTCCCTGTAAGTTATTTGTTTTATGTGGTGAACATTTCTAAAATATGAGACTGGTCTGTGGCCATGCATAGCCATATGCAACAAGCTATGATGCTCTGTAGGTTGAAATCGTTCTTACTTAATTTATGCTACAGCAGCTCTTGTGTGTGGTTGGACCAGTTAGTCTTAGCTGCCAACACGTTTAATTGAGATTTGGGTTGCCATTTGGGGTTGCATTTCATAGAAAGTAAAACCTCACAATACCCAGTTTTCTGCTTCCAATTTTCCAAACTTTCACTTTCACTTACTGCCCAATATATTTCACACCGGACAGGTGCCCACAAGAGAATTTTATTTACTTTATTTCATTTATATGGCACTCTACAGAATTTGGGTCCAAGCCCCTAGTGAACAAGACAAAGTGTTTCCTTCTAAAATAGTTGGAAGAGACTTCAGGAGGAACCAAAACTAAAAAAAGGGAAACCCATTCTCCCAAGGTCGACACTGGAGAGTGAGGAAGTAATAAAAGAGATGACCCCATGTAGATAACTAACAGAAAGAGGCCTTCATTTACAGAATTGTTTGCATCAGAGAGGACAGAATGTGGGAAAAGATGAAAAACGAATAGAAGTTAGTTCTGTATGAACTTGCCAGTGGTTTTAATGTTGTGGCTAATTGATGGAAGCCATCTATCCTAGCTCAAACGGTCTCAGGCTAAATTAGTAAGAGTTTTCTTTTTCCCCTCCATGATCAGATCCAACAAAGTTCTGCTGAACCCCAGTGCTGGATCTGTGCCATCTCTAGTTATGAGGTAAGCATGCGGCAATTACAACGGCATAATTTGCATTGCACACTGTGGTTTGGTTGATTAGAAGGAGCTCCCATTCAACATTCCAGAAACTGAAACCCCGTTTTTCTGTGCAGGTTGTTCCTGAAGCTGCATGGCCTGCTTTCAGTATTATTATAACCCAGCTGCCAAGCTCAGAAAGACACCTGAGTAAATATAGTACTTTCTACAGTACAGACTCGCTCTCCCTCTAAGATGAATAAGCAGATTTGGCTACTGACACACTCCAGACTCACTTCTTCCCTCTGCCATGACCGTGGGGCTTGGTATGCACTGTCTTACAGCAAAACATGTAACCGAAATCAGAGGCCCACCCACAAGAACATTCCCTAACACAAACCCTGCTGCTCCCCTCAGGACTGTCTCTTATCAGTCGGCCCTTCTCTCCCACACCACGGTCTTTTAACATGTTCAAATGACAGAATTTTCTGCAGAATTGGGAGAATTTTCAGTCTGAGGATTGGAATTTGAACAGCCAAATCGACCCCAGACTTCAGGGTTCATAAGCCTTAAATTAACCTCCCAGCCTCCTGAACCTCTGGTAGCAAAAGCATGGTGTGATGTAAGTCAAATTCTGCCAGAAATGAAACTTTGGAGCTTTAAATTGACGCAGCATTTGTGTTTGAAAGCAGAATACATAATGTTGCGTCTACAGTCTGGTTTTGCTTAAAGAAAAACACTTTTGTTATGGTGTTTGAGTTGAACAAGGTGGGGGTGATTTTCGTAAGAAAGTAAACATTCAACAGTAAAGTTGTTGTCTACTCATGTGTTTGAAATGGGAACTCAATTTAAATGTATTCCAAAAAATAGTGTATATATGTGTATATCTCTCTCTCTCTCTCTCTCTCTCTCTTTTATATACATATATATATATCTTATCACATTTATCTATGTTTTTTATGTCAAAAGAAACTTCTGAGTCTTTCACAGTTGATGGGGAGCCCAGCTAGCTATTTTTAAAACTAAGACATGGGCTTGACTGGAGAACTACGTAATGTGTCTTCATTTATTGGGGATTTAATAGTTATGATGAGGTAGAAAAGTCAGTTTTATAAAATGAAGTCTACTTCTTTCAAAGAGAAAAAGTGGGATTCTCCAACCTCCCCCAAAACCTCCCACCACCAATGTAGCTTGCCAAGATCCGTGGGGTGTCTGAGGTTTCCTTCTGGGGACTCGTGTTAATTACTATGCATTTATTAGTTTGAGCTGTATAAATAGTGCAGTGTTGCATCAGTTCGTCTGAAGTCATCTAATGCGGCAAAAAAAACCTCAAGAACACTTTCATTTTTCCCAACCATGACGCGTTCTGTTCCTCGCAAGGGCCTCAGCGGCTGAATGACATATTTGCCCCGTAAAAGTAGAAAAAGAAAACACAACAGTTACAGTGTATATTGGTGGCCTCTCCGCTCCAGAGTCGGGTTTTGGCTGCGTTCTTTGGGCCGAGTGAGTATTTGTGGTTCCAGGAAAATGCAGTAGGACCTATTTGGTTTGGTTTTGGACATTTTTCGGCTTCTCCTCTCTCTTGCTTAAGGCTACAAAACGCAGTTTGCTTATTTACTATTGCTTGTTTGGTGATTTGTTTACTCCTTTGTCATGCAAACGAATGAATGGACCAATTAATGAACAGCCGCCTTAAAGCCGCTGCAGCTTGGCACAAACTTTTATAATGGAAGCAAAGCAAAGACCATGCACTAAAACTTTTTACAGTACACCACCATGTCTCCACAGAAACCCACTTACAGTGAGGCACAAGATGAGAACATTACTTTCTAATGTAAGTGTGGAACAAAACAAAAGGGCCTGTTCATTATTTCTTTTATGAGCTTCTTTTGTCGCCGCCAATGTGTCACAAGCATAATGCACACAGAGCCATTAATGTTAGTAGTAAAAAAAATGTTTTTTGAAGGGATTTTTTAAGTACTTCAAATACATTTATATGCTGATGATTACGAACTACACAACACTGAATTTGCATTACAGAAAATGTACATTTTACAGAGAAATGCTTATACTGGTATTATAGATAACTTAGCATCTGCCAGAGCCACTGTTAGAGATCCTTCTGCAAGATGCTGTATGACTTGAGCATGGTTCATTGTGCAAGGATTGAAGAATAAAAATGACGAAAATAAGATATTGATAAGTTTTAAACATTGGAAATTGCCAGCTTAATAATTTTGACACACATGAACTCATTCACATAATCAGTTCGTGGCCTGGATTGCAATTTGAATAATTATAACCTTTAGCAATGAAGTAATGTCTGAGAACAGACACAACATGCACTTTTATGGTCAGTTAATGAGCAAAGACAGTAGAGGGACATTCCAGTCAAGTGTCAGTGTACAGTCAGTGTAGGTGTCCGTGTGCAGGGGCGTAGCACACAGGGGGGATGGGGGGGATTCAACACCCCCACTTTTGTCAGATTATATTGTATTAAATTGATTAAATAGTATTTAAAACTTGGCATCCCCATCTCAGAACACCCCCACTTTTGGAAAGCCGTGTGTGTGTTTGTGGGTGAGTGTATATGTGTGAGTGTGTCTGTGTATGCGTCAGTGTGTGTGTGTGACTGTGTATGCGCCCGTGTGTGTGTGTGACTGTCTATGCGTCCGTGTGTGTGTGTGATTGTGTATGCGCCCGTGTGTGTGTGTCTGTGTTTGTGTCCCTGTGTGTGTGTGAGGGTATATGTGTGGGTGTTTCTGTGTGTGCATACATGTGTGTGTGTGTTTGTGTCCATGTGTGTGTATGTGTGTGAGGGTATATATGTGGCTGTGTGTTTGTCTTTATAAGTGTGTGTGTGAGTGCATAGGTGTGAGTGTGTTTGGGTGATTGAGTTTGTGTGTGTGTTTGTGTGAGTGTGTCTTGGTCTGCGTGTGTGTCCGTGTGTGAATGTGTGTGTGTGTGTACGCGTCTGTCAGTCAGAGTATATAGGTGTGAGTGAGTCTGTGTGTGTGAGGGGGTGTGGGGGTGTTTCGGGGGTTGTATGTTTGTGTATATTTGTGAGTGAGTTTGTGTGAGTGTGTGTGTGTATCCGTGTGTGTTTCTGCATTTGTGTGTGTGAGTGTATGTGTGTGAGTGAGTTTGTGTGTGTGTGTGTGTGTGTGTGTGTGTGTGTATGTGTGTGAGAGTGGGTGTATGTATGTTTCCCTGTGTGTGTGTATTTTTGTTTATGTTTGTGTTCAAACAAACGTCATGTGACCCTTACTGAAAGTGTTAAGTAACACCTGTCCAATTGATTCCATAAACTGTTGAAGATGGTAAAAGCCAAAATGTCGAAACAGGTTCATCAATTATAAACTCTTGCTTTCCTATGTGTGTTCTCTAACAGAGGAACCTTAGCTCATGTACCACATAAATGTTCTGTTTTCCAGCTATAGAGGGCAGCTGGAGGTCCCTTACCTAACACAAATAACCCGTTTCATTCCAGGAGTTCAATGCTCACATAAAATCTTGTTTGCTTTTTCAACTAGTGCACAGGCTTTTGATTCGATAGGCCACAGGAAAAGTTTAATCTTCACAGGTGACGGTTCGTTCTTAACCTCCTTCTCTCTCTCTCTCTCTCTCTCACTCTCTCTGCTTCCCTCCCTCCTTTCTCTGCCCATCTGGTTTTGATGAGTGCCAGACCCCTATGGAAGAATATTAAACTAAGCTAACTCGGGCAGCAGGAGAGGTAAATGGAAGGTAGTGAAGTCTTTTGAACCTCTGTCACATTACAACCGTCCTAAACATATCCAGCTGGCCAAAGTTCACCGAAGACATAAAAGCCGGCTCTGGTGTGTTACCTCAGAGGATGATAATAGCCAAGCGCCACTAAAACTACTGAGACACCCTCGCAATCAAAGCGCCAATAGTAAAGAATCCCCTCGCTTATTACTGGCTGCTAATAAGCTGTCTCTGTCAAGGAAAGCTCGATGTGACGCCATGTCGGGACCATAACATGCAACAGGGGTCATAAACTGGAGGAAATGTTCTGTGAAAGTGATTAAACTCAATTAAAACAGGGTTAATTAAAATCTCAAAAGGCTTGGACTAATGGCGTTCTGCTCGGTGGTTGGTGGTGCTGCGGGTGGTAGAGGCGTAATGGAGAAACGTTGGTAACCTAATTTCAGTAACATTTCCCTAAAAGGGAAGAATAGCTCTGAATCATGCTGGAAATAAGTCTTTCGCTTTAATATAAAACAAGTAAAAGGGTGACACACTAAGACCCAATGGAGCTGACGTTACTGCATTTATAAGAGAATATTAGAAATACATTATAATAAAATTAATACTATGCCATCAAAAAAAACACTTTTTCTTGGTTAATAATTTCTACCTTTTACTGACCCACATGGAGACTGACCAACAGAATTGATTCATGAAAAACAAAACAAAAGTGGACTATTCTGCCAGGCAGCGATGATACAATGGTTCACTTGATGTAGCAATAGCATTACTTACTAGGGCTTCGTCACATGCTTAGAACATGCATCCTATTTTAATTCATATAACTATTACTGACTGCATAGAAATTACATGCCTTGTATTACTTCTAGCTTAGAGGAGAACAATAATTTATCTGCATTCCCACGAGAAACCTGAAAGATGGTTTTATGTGGTAAAAAAAATCAACAAGGATGGCTGTAAAGTGGTATTTGGCAGATGCCCTTATCCAGAGACACTTACAATCTTTAGTTACAGAGACAGTCCCACTGGAGACATGAGGGATAAAGGGCTTTTCAACCTACAACACTGTGGTCATCAGGTTCACAGGTGAATGTTTTCTCACTAGGCTACTACCACCATGTAGCATGGGTTTGAAACAGTGCCTCTTCTGACTCTATTCTGACTCTCTTCATTCAGTGACGCCCCACTGCAAAATCACCAACTCTCCAGCTCTTACCAAGCCATTTATGTCTGAACATGTAGGCACATTCATGGCTGATTATTTTTAATCAAACCACAACAAACAGTGACACTTGTCTTTTTACTTAACCGACCGGAGCTGGAGTGTCTTGAAGTCAGTTTATGAGGCTGCTGTGTGTTTTGCTCAACAAGATCAATTTGTTTCTCCATCTTTTGTCCCTGTCCTGCCGCCTCAGGCTCGAGATCGAAGACTCTCGCTCCAACACATATTTCGAAGGTGATTTGACCATACTCAAGTTTTTAAACCATCAATACCCAGATCAAAATTCTGAATACATGCACGCTACACTGGATATTGCCAAGTGTTTTAACACTGGAACAATGCCAATAAGTCAAGAACTGTAGAAAGCGAAGAGGCACCCAATAACCACCATAAAATGTATAATAATACTAATAAAAATACAGTAACACTAATGATTTGTGATGCATTTTAAGCCCATATTTTTTCCTATGAAAATGACTGTTGTCTCTCCTTGTACACAAGCTGTGAGTGTGTGACTTAGTGATTCATCTGATGAAGCATTCAATCCTGAAAACTGGAAACTCATGACTAAAGATCCCTGTGCTGAGGAAAAGAGAAAGCCAACCTAAACGTGGTGTGTTAAGACTTCATCCAGGGACAGCCCTGTAAGCTTTACAGTTTATTTACATTCCATCATAAAGGCAGCATCACTCTGTCTTGCTCAAAGTTAAAGATGGCGATATGCTATTTAAACAATGGTTACTGTGTTAGAAATTGGAATATCTTTTGTACTTTCCAGCTTTGTGAGGGTTTTGTTGGACTGACCACTGTTGAATCACATGAAAGCCTTGATCCATCCAAACACCCACAGAAACCAATCTGGTAAACCTCAAAATGGAATTACAGATTTACATGGAACTGAACTCAATCCTGACCTGTACGTGAGACTTCAACACCCGACAGCCTACCAAAAAAAACATTTTAGCACCAACTGCTGTTTAAGCAAATGGTATCGAATGGAAGGTCTAAATCTGAATGTAACTTTATTGCCAACTTCTGTTTCAATGGTATCAAATGATATTTCTAAATTTGAATTATGGTATCTCTGAATTTGAATTTGAATTGCTCTTAAAGCAAGTAGTATCATGTCATGCCCCTAAATTTGAATTCAAATGTTTTTTTTCCCATCACCTTCTGCTGTTTAGAACAAGTGTGATTGAACCCTGCACCGAACCTTCTTGCACACACTAACAGAGACTTATTATAACATGCATGGTTTAACAACTGCTAGAGTTGAGCATCTGCTGGTGTTTTACATATTTATAACACACTTACCTTGCAAATGTTGGTATATATTGTGGATTTGTTGATCGTACCTGACAGAAAACAGCATGCAGCCTTTGACTGCTAGCTTAGTATGTTCACTAGCGCTTTCGCTCACTCCTCAGACTATGGAGCTAATCCACAGTTTACATTACGTGGAAGTGAGGAACTAGAGAATGCAAGAGAGTAAGATAAATGGAGAGACGACCCAACCAGGCCTAATGTTGTACATGGCCTGAAACCCGACATGTCCTCAGGCCCTGTTGGGCTCAGTTTGGTTAGCAGAATGCTATTAGCACATGCATTGAAAAAACCCATACTTGCTATAGAGTTCACATTTGCATATTGAATCTAATAACATAACCATTTCAATGAAATATTGAATTGCTGCATGTCCAAACTCCAAGTAAGCTTAAACAGCAGATAAAGATATATAAGAAAAAATAAAATAAAATAAATGCAATTTATTTCTAAATTAGCATCTCTAAGTGTGATCATTCCATGCCAGTGTTTCTTCAATTCATACACAAGCTCCTCATTCTGCTTTATGAGGGACTGATTACTGATCACCTGAATCACATCTAATTTAATGAGGAAAAGTATAAAACACTGCTGTAATCCACACTCTCCTCTCACAATGAGACCAGTTGGATGGTAAAACACTACTAGAAGTTCATCAAAGGTAGTTATTGCCTTTTTGTTTAAGAGAGAACAAGAGTTTTGTTTAGTTTGAATTGAGTTCTGTAAAGACTGACTTATTTCTCCTACTTTGATGTTTTGTAATTTCCCTTAAAATTATGCTTTCTCATTTGGAAATGAGGAGAAATATTGTCAGCTGATCATCAAAACGAAGGCATAGCTGTTAAAAGAAAAAAACCTGAGAGATAGAAAATTTTGCAGGTCTCTTATTATTTACAAGAGCTGAAAATGACTAGATGAGGGATGTAGTACATTTACGTGTGTTTAAGTACATGTTCGAGGACAGCAGCAGACCCAGTACATGATATGGCTCTTTGCGCATACATATTGTAAGTATGTGTGCACTTTCCACGTTTGGATCATGTGTTTTTGTGGCTCCCACTGTGGCACTGCGGCACCACACACAATAAATACGACTTTGTGGCGGGACCACGCTGCCTCAGGAATGCTCTCATGTGGCCGACCAGCTCTGACCACAAGTGACAAGAGGGTTAGGAGGTTTTCGGTCATCAAAATTTTTGGTGGCCAGTAGCAGAAGCGCGTCTGGACTGAGAGCTTTGAGATGTTTTGGCTCCAGTGGTGTAGTCTAGTCCCAAGCAGTGGGTTTAAGGGATGCTATTTGGACAAAAGTATTGGGACGTCTGACCAATACACCCACAAGGACTAATGTGACGTTGCTTTCAAACCCATAAACTGGTGCTTGTCCGTCCCTTGCAGTTATAACAACTTCTACTGTTCTTGCAAGACGTTCTACAAATTTCTTTGGGAACTTGTGCCCATTCATTCAGTTCAGTATTGATGAGGTGAGACACTGAAGAATTTATTCATTAGACTAACATTCTTTTCTCTGCTATGTTCAAATACTCCTAACTATGGTAGTTTGTCAATCTGTAACTCATAATTGCACTTCTTTATGTTGTAAAGCATATAGGCTCCCGTAAAAGAGCAACACATTCCAACCTTCTATTCTAGTCCCACCCTGTATGGAATATAAGCAAGTTTGAAACTGTTACATACCAATACTGCAAAAGTCAAAATCTCCTCATGCAAATTGCCCCTGGTGTTACTGTGTTACTATGAAATTAGGGATGGTCTTAAGGTGAAAGAGCTTCATAAAACCCTCAGGGACAACATTATTAAACACTGAAAAGGAAAAAGATAAAAAACTATCACAAAAAACAATAAGTCAGTTTATAATATGCAATAATGGTGCCTGGAAGTACTTCCAGACTAATGATAAGGAAGGTTATTCTGCATGATGCCCTGAAAGAATTAGGAGCAAAGTTACACAGAAAAACAAACAATAGACCGAATCACAATCATCCCCACATTTAAATCCCACACACAACCCAAAAGATAGAAATACTGGGCAGTATTTCAGCTTGTCATGTTTGGAGAAAGAAGGGTTATACATGTAAAAATTGTGAAGTATAGAGGTGGGAGCATCAGGATATGGGGAATGCACACATGGGTATTACACATAATTGAAAGAAATCAGAGAAAACATGGAAACTTGGAAAACAGAGAAATGTACTGGGAAACAACTCAAAAAATCATGAGCTCAAAAAAAATCTGAGAAGAAAAACATGGATATGTTTAGATGATGAAATTGACACAGAAAAATACTTGTCGATTTGATCATCCAAATTTCAAAAACCTTGACTGACTGGATATGGAGTAAATAGAAAATTGATTACCTCTACTTTTCATCACTTCAAAAGAAAGAGAATTTGAAATAAAGCTCTGTGACTTCAATAGACTCTGAGAAATCACTGCCCAGCTTCGTCAAAATAAAAAGAAAATATCGGAAAACAAAAAGTAATTTCTGGTGAAATGGAGAAAGAGAAGAATCGCAGTTCAAGGCCAAATACAATGTTGATGCTGATAATAATGCATCAATCACAGCTGGGCAGCTAAAACAGCTTCCACTCTTCTTGGAAGGTGGGATAACAGTGCATACATGGGGGATCCTCTCCCATCTCTAATTTAGACCATGTTTTTGTTTATTTACACCTGGTAAATTGGTGTGAATTAGAGATGGGAGAGGATTTATGCACTGTCCTCACAAATGTTCCACTTCTGTAAAAGTTTGAAAACATGTCAGCTTTTCATTTCATAACAATTTGCTGACACAGCAGTTCATGTTCATATAACTGAACCACGCTTAACCCAACAAAACATCAACAGTGAACTTGTTAGTTAGTTATTTTCTTATAATGTCATGCACTCTCACACATTCTCTCTCATTTTCTAGCACATATTAAATAATTTTCACTTTATTTTGTGCTATTTCTTTTCATAGTAGTTGTGTTAATTACAGCTCTGATAACCAACCCTCAGTTGGTTGGTATAAAAAGTCCTAAATGATCTTCCCCAAAGTGTATTATCAAACCTTGCCGGTCTTCAAAAACCTCCTGAAGACTCATTCATTCAGAGAGCACCACGTCTCCTGATCTATATCCTGCACCCCACATGGAAAGAACCTATATGAGGATATATGCGCATATGTGAAACCTATATGCAGTATATATGCACATATATGATAATATATATGATGTATGTATGCGCATATATGCCACATATAGGCAGAATTGAGGTGCAAATATGTACATATATGTAAATATAATATAGGAAAACGGCCAATTTTAAATATGACACATATATTCAAAACCTATATCAAAACCTATATTAAAACATATTTATATAGGTTAGTTCCGTGTGGGACATAGCTTACATAAAGACTTTAGCACTTAGAACTCTTCTCTGGTTCTCATGCTGTGCTGAAATTTCAGTGTTTCCTCAAACTGTACATCACTTTGAACATAAGCAGCTGAATGTAATAATAATGTAGTGTAATATAGTGTGTTTAGCAGTTCTACAAGTAAAAAAGCTGCATGAGAAATTCCAGTGCAGTTGATCAGAGGAGATTGGACAGCAATTCCAATTGCCTTTATATACTGATAATAAACAGTGTGAGTAAAATATCAGATGTGTATTACACAGTTTATCCCAGAAGGAGACTAGCAGTCTCCTAGCTCTATAAAACTGCATCTGTAATAATCCACTGCATGCAAGTAGGTTTGGGTCGGGCTCTCATTTGGGTTGTAAATTTAGCATTAATCGGAATCAGAAAGTTTTATTTAGTATGTGAATTGCTTACGTTCTGACTGCAAAGACACAAAGAGAACAATATAGTACATAACGTCTAAATAAACCCAAAAGGAGTCTTTTGAAAACCTCAGTATGAAAATTCACTATGCTATATACCCAAACGCTGGGTATAAATACTACACATTCCACAGTTAAGTGAATTGCTAACGACTCAAGAGTTTGTTACTGCATGTAAGAGAGATCAGTAGTAGATCAGTAATATTAATATAAGTAGTGCTTTTTATCATAAAATGACATTATTTCGCACCAGATTAAAAAACTTCATTTGAAATTTCACCTGCTAAGACTACTGCACATAACAAGATTTTTCACATAAATGATGTTTTAAATCCCAATAAGGACACTGCACAATATTGCACATCTTAGACTATTGTACATCACAGCAAAACAATCCACATAACGCTAGCCATAAGGATAATGACTGCCAAGATGCACAGAGACAGAAAAGAACAATATAACATCTAAGACCAAATAAAATAAAAATAAAAATCGGCCGGAAAAAACTTCCACTCTGCAGTTACATTCCTAGATTTTATACTCTACATGTTAGACTGTATATTTGAACATTTTTATGTTATAATATTTTGTGGCATAGTAGTTTATTCTGTTTTGTTATTTAATTCTATTCTATTGTTTTCGTAATTTTTCTGCTCTTAAATTGTACTGTTCACTTTCTGCCATTACTAAGCAAATGTCCCACTTGTGGGACTAATGAAGATTTATTTTACTTTATCTTATCTTTTCTTATACAGTTGGAGTTTGTTGTTGCACTTGGTAGAGATCAGAGTATTAAAATCAGTAGTAATAAAAAGTAATATTGTCATAAGTAATGACAATACATATCAAGACCGTTTCATTTACTTTTGCCTGTGCAGAACTGTAACCTGGGGTTATTTTCATGGCTACAAAGCTCCTGAATATTTACTGAGCGTTACTGTCATTTCACTGACAGGACTACTGAAGGAAGAGACTAAAATCACAGAGAAAACAGGAGTTATTACTACACTTTATGTGAAACTGTTGCTGTTGGAATACACACTAAGGCTTTGAGTTCAAGTAACTATTACTGCTGAAATAGGCTTTGAGTTAAAGAGACTGTATTTGGGCATGGAAGGCCTGAGGCTAGCTGGTGAAGAATGCTGGGACGCAGCAGACATCGTTAAGCCTGCTGGATGTGGGTGCGCCTCACCAAGATGTCTTAAGGAAAAAAAAACAACCCCTCTCCCCCTATTGACTACTACAGCGTGCCACTCCATTAAGATTATCTCCGATTCTTATCTGTCTGGTCTAGCTTCAGGAGGTTGTAAAGCCTAATTTGTCTTTGTAATAAAAACATGCCAGGGCTTTCTCATTTGTCATAATTTACATTCTCATGTACATTTCTGCCCGGTTGTTGTTCTTGTGTGCTTGTTTGGTTTCTCACTATCAAATAAAGATGGGTTTTATAAAGACCCCTCAACATTTTGTCCCTTATTTCAGAAAAAAATGTTTGTTTCCAAATGAACAATGTAGTTTAAATAGTCCACAAAGGAAGCAGAGCGAGAACCTTCTGATTCTGAATTCTGTTTTAGCGTTATTCAGCCTACAGCATCCCTTAGTGTTACTGACACTGAAGTTATAAGGTGTGTTTCGGCCGGACTACTTAATGAATGAGGCGCAATATGTGAAAGCCAATCAGAGCAGAGGTCATTAACATAGGTCAATTTTACAAGCATAGTAACAAAAAAAGCAAAGAGATTAGAAAATGCTTGCATCTTCACTATTTAAATCATGCAAATCATTTTGAAAGGACATTTTAAACAGTCCTAAAAGTGCAGTTCTTTACCTGAAAGGAAACCAGCTATGAACCACTTCTGCAGGATTTGTGTTCACATTTCAAAAAGAGATCTAATTTTGATCCTCTTCTTACATCACCCAGATGCCTCCTGGGTAACAGCAAATCATGGGTAGCACGGTTCACATTTCTAATGAACACTTTTAACCTATATAATCTAATTGGCCGAGCCACATTTAAAGCCATTAAGGAATACTTCTGTAACACAAAACTATTGAAAAAAAAACATTGATTTTTGAATGATTTTTAACATCAAAGTGTACTTTTCACCTAAAAAATCATCAAAGCATGTCATTTGCAGGTATGCAAACTTTCACACAGACATTTTGTCTGGGTTTTATAGAGGCAATAACCCTCTACAAAATCCTAGACTAGACTATTGTGATTTTGGTGTAGTGTCTCTTATGGTGAGCCCTGAATGATGTGGACTGGGGGTCTTCTGTTTTCCCTAACCAGTCAGAAGTTTAAAAAGATATGGTGATCTAATTTGTCATCAGAGTTTGGAGCATTTTGTGGGAACCTTTTTATGGGTCAAAATTTGTTTGTACCGTTTAAACTAGTACAGAAAAAAAAGTTTTTTTGTAAAAAAAAAAAGGGCACTTTATGCACTTTTTTTAAATTCATAAAATCTGATGATGGCATTGATGATAAAATGCAGGATATCCTGCAGTGTAGGACTACTTATCACATTCACTTGCTACCTTATTTGTACCAGTGACATTTGAAGTGCATTACTGTGTCTCTCTACGGTCACTGCTATTGGCTTTAGTGGTTTCCGAGTCAGGCAGAGGAGGCTGCAATGGTGAGTGCTCCCCATGACATTAATTACACGCTCTGTTAACGTCTGCCCCTAACGTTCGTTCTCAGAGGGGGTTAACTCCTTCCTGACGGAGAGTAATGGTACTTTGGGGATCTATTTTCCGCTAGTCGCAAACGACAAATGCTCAGTATCCGTTCAGTTGCCCGCCTCCTCTTTATTTGCTTGAGTGGCATGTCTGAGTGCTGTGCTTAGATCACTGTAAAGCCTGACAGGAAGCTTCCGCCAGGGCAGGAAACTCTACATGGTCAAATCATCTAATAGCTATTAGTTTTAAGAAAGAAAAAAACCCAGATAAAATATTGCAGTCTACCTAGCGACTGTCATGAATTTTCACTTTTTTTTCCACAGCAATTTGACTGGATGATTTTGCACCTTTGCATATAAAAGAATCAGAATCAGAAACCATTACAGTCACACAGGGATACAAGACTAGAACAATAAAAATGTAAGTCTAAAACAATGGTAACAAACTAGTAACATAAATGGTATGTTATTGCATGTAGTAGAGATCAATAGTATATAAGTCATCTTGACATGATTAATGATATTCACATGGTAAGACACATAATTGCACATAATAATAATAAGATATTGCGCATCATTAAATGATTTAGTACCACTTTGGAAAACTTCCCATGATCCTGCACATAATAAGAGTTTGCACATACTTTTTGCACCCAATAAGAACATTGCACAGCATTGCACATGGCATCCTATTGAACATAATACTGCACAGAGTAATACACATAATAAGAAATTGTTCAACAAAGTAACATCATGCTATTGCACAGATTATTGTTCTTACACACCACTGAGCCCACTTTCTTGACCAGTTTGATTGAAAATGGCTATATGGTATTGTTACTACATACTGTACAATCTTATTATTAGTGTTGACCCAAATTTTGGTGTAAGTTGAAACACAACCCGGTCTAAGTCACTCAGCAATCCTAACAGAGGACACAACTAAGCCACAGAAAAAGGAAAAGGAAAACTCCCTCACTCATACGATGCATTAATGCGTATTCTTCCACTGCACAAACAATGTAGTTTGGCCACGTACGAGGCTAACAGTGAAAGTCGAGAAGGAGTGGGAGTGGGCGTCATAAACTCAAAATGACGAATGACGAGACTTTTCTACCTGGAGGACCAATGTGGCATTATTTACAGTGAACAATGCACCAATAATTACTGACATGATTTAGACATCACTTTACTGATCAGTTTATTTGTCTTATTTATTATTATTATTATTATTATTATCATCTTTCTTCTTCTTCTTCTTCTTATTATTATTATCATTCTTCTTCTTCTTCTTCTTCTTTTCATTATTATTATTAGATCTTATTGATTTGTGTCTTGTGGTTTTTGTAATACTCTACAATGTATATTAAGTATGTTTTATTCTAGTGCAGTACTTTGGTCAACTCAAGTTGTTTTAAATGTGCTTTATAAATAAATTTGATTGCGTGATTGATAATAAAACTCAGTTTGAGAGAGAAGTGGACAGACGAGAACAGCAACACCCCCTCCTGAGGCGGGCCAGGGTGTAAACAGCACTAAGGCAGCAGATGTGAGAGGCTTCAGCTGTGCGATGTGATTTGACGAGAGCCGATACGTATCCCTAACCGGGGCAGTTGTGTTTGAGGCCTGGTCCTGGCATGATTACCCGCAGTGTTAAGTGCAGATCTTTCGTGAGCGTGAGTTGATGTTTAAAGTTGAGTCAGTGAGAGATGTGAGCGGACACTTATACAGCCAGGTACAGTATTGCACTGGTATACGGCTGCTGACAGCTTACTGTACGAATGACAGACGAGCTCATACAACATGAGATCACGACCTCGGAATCCTAAACTACAGTCACACAAGGAATACCACACACACCCACACACACACACACACCTGGGCGATTCTGGGTGGTGGAGTTTCATGTGAATGTAAGCCAAGGGAGGCTTCTTATACACAAACACACACACACACACACACACACACACACACACACACACACACACACACACACGCACAGCACTTTTGCAGCTGCTGCCCTCTTTGTATTGTGAGCTGACACGGCAGGAAGTAATTGCCCAAATCTGTTTTGACATGCTCCCCGTAGTGCAAATCCCATACACCCTGGGGGAGCAGCAACACGCATCAGAACCGCCGTGAGGAACCACCGCGAACGCCGCATTACTTTTCAACAAACACTGAGCGCACCGCTGAAGCAGGAGTGGAAGCTCTGGTCACAGGGTTCATGTTTTTCTTTTTTAGGCAATAATCATTATTGATACTTGTCTTGGATCCCCTGATAATAATGCATGCATAGCATGAAGCAATCTTCAAACCATATTGCAGAAACAGCTCTGGAAACAGTAAGAGACCATTGCAAAAATGTGTTTCTCAGGTTATACCTTTTATACAAACACCATATTTATTTGTCCCATGCATAGTCATACAAGTACAACACAGTGAAGAGTTTTCTTGGCATTTAACCCATTCACTAAGTTAAACAGGGAGCTGCCACCAGTGAGGCTTCTGGGGAGCAGTGTGAGGGAATGGTACCTTGCTCAGCAGTGACTCGAATCCTCTAAACAGCTTTACCTTTAGTTCTTATGAACTGCTGACAATACTTCCTCTAATTACCAAATAAATATATTGTTCTTTAAAGCATCATTTTAAAATGGCAATAATTACCTTTGACAAACTTCTAGTAGTGTTTTACCATCCAGCTGGTCTCCCTGTGAGAGGAGAGTGTGGATTACAGCAGTGTTTTATACTTTTCCTCATTAAATAAGAAGTAATTCAGGAGATCACTAATCAGTCCCTCATAAGGCAAAATGGGAAGCTTGTGTAGGAATTTAACAGACACCGGCAAAGAATGATTGTCATACTCATAGAGATGCTAATTTATAAATAAATTGCAGTGCACATTTTTTCCATATCTGTAGATATTTTCAGGAACAGTCTATAGCTCTAACTTACACCCCACAGAGTGATCAACAGAGGAAAAGATATTCGCTTCATCTTATTATTGTTTCTCTTTTATGCAGTTGCTGGAGATCCATTCTGAAATGTTGGTGTGCTGGAGGGGTCATTTCTCTGCAGGAAACTGGGTGCTATTTTTGTTCTTATTTCTAAATTGTAAGCAGTGAAGTGTAGCGCTAGCAGCATCTTGAGCCTTTTTCCAAAACCAAAGTGGTACAACATCTGGTCAAAGTTAGGGGCACCCTTCCCTCCCTGCTTTGGGTAGGGGTATGTGTGAGTGTATGTGTGTGTGTATGTGTGTGCGTGTGTGTGATATACAAATTGTCAATTAGGTCCAGTGGGATTTTGTAAGTTAGTGAAGCTCTAATTAGTACAATTACGATAATTTGGTATTTATTAACCAGAGTCCTTGCTATGAAAAGGCTCTGAAAAGTAAATGTCTCCACAGAGTTATCCAGCTATACTCCGTGTAACCAATAGGAAAGCAAGATATTCTAAAAAAAACAAAACAATCCTAGCTGTGTCACTATTAAAAAGAATGTTTTTCATCCATGTTACTTCATTAGTCTTGGAGTTAATCTCACCACGCATGTTACTGAAGCATTCAACCCGAGAAGGTTCAAACTGAGAGGTTAGGTTCCTTTTGAACCCTTTTGTGGTCTGTTGTCAAATAAGATCTACCGTGAATATTAACTGTTCAAATAATAGCAGCAGCAGGGAAGGTGTGTTAATTCAAATCAAATATATCTTCTTTGTTGGGCCAAAACCTCAAATATCCAAAATGGTTATTTTTCAGGAAACAAAAAAAATTATACTGTGTTATCAAAATTAGGTTAAATATTTTCAACACTTTTCAATGCTTAATAATTTCTAAATTTGACAGACCCACATGGAGATTAATCAATTGTATCTATTAATTAAAAAAACAAAACAAAATGGAGATGGGAGGTTTCCGCTAGACAACGACGATATAATAACTGCAAGATAAAAAGTTTACAAAAAAGAAATTACTTAACATTTGGGAGGAACTCCACCAGGTTCATTCTAAAGTAAAAAAAAAAAAAAAAAGCTAAAAGCTAGAAAGAAGAACGGGTATGTTGAAAAACTAACCAAGCATCAGGGGATGGCAGAAGCATTGGGGGAAAAGATTACCAACCACAGGGCCAAATTTACACACAAAATCCAGACTTTACTGTGCGCCCAATTTACCACAACATGCTGTTTGAATGACATCATGTGCAAGGTAGCTAGTTTGAATTTTCACACAGATTCAATCTTGTTTCAGACACCTGTAGTCTGAAGAAACCACCTGAGAGTGCGTCTCAGGTGCTGCTACTAAATAATAATAATAATAATAATAATCATAATAATAATAATAATAATAATAATATATAATAAAACCATGTAATTTCTAAGAAAAAATGCCTCTAAATCCTTCTTTCTATCATCAGTGTACTTTCCCAACTGGAAGTCTGCAGCACTCTTCACTTACCAGCGAGCAGTGAAGGGATTTATTTCACTATATAATGATATTGACCATGTAATTTTCACATGTGTCACATAATTAGGGCTCATAAGGAACTGATTTAATTGCGTTGGACAAAGTGTTAATTTGAAAATTCCCTGACAAGCGCAATAGCCTTGGTACGACTTCAACATTTCTGTTGAGGAATTCGATCTTACAATTAGGCATGGGATTTCTTTTTTTAGGCCAAAAATAGATTCACACCAGCAAAAGCATTCTCAGCTTTCTGCTGGGGCACATGGTGGCTCGTAGCAGAGCACAGCAGTTTTAGCACTTGAGACTCCTTGCACAAACAGCTTTGTTTTTCACAACACCACAGTGGCTGCAAATAACCTTTAAATCCCTCAGAACAGATATTGTCATCACTTTCAACCCAGTGATTTCATCGGTTTTCCCCCACAACCTTCTTTTTTTTTTCTCTTTATTGAAAGCAAGGGTGTTTCTCAAAGCTCTGGTTACAAGAAGTGTTTAAACACACGCAAGCTTTGCATTTCCCCTATTCTCTTTAAACACTCATGCTGTGTTGTCTGCTGCTTTAGGCTGCCATGCTGTTTTAGCATCTGAATAATCACTGGACTCTGGAATAACTGAGGCTAACTAAACACTGATAAAAAGACCTAAAGCGTCCTTTGCAGTGTCACCATAGGAGAACCATTTTTGGTTCCCTAAAGAAACTTTAGGAGGGAGGCTCTTTAAAAGAAGTACTCTAGTGGTTTAAACTAGTCCTTATCTGCTGTGTCTGTAGTGAAGGTGACTACAATAAATTAGAAGGACTTACCATGATTTCTACCAGGAATTTTCGACTTCTTGTCTGTGGTGAGGCATCCAAACGCAGGAAAGAAAGATTAGGTGGAAAACACAAACGTATTCCTATAAAAGAACCTGGACTTTTTATGCCAGGATCCAGATTTTGAGATAGAGGGCTGGGTCTCCTGTGGCTCACTTAATAATTTGTGAAGTGATGTAATTCAAGATCATTTAAGGCTAGTCAAAAGCGTTATTCATTTGTTAAGATTTCAGTACATTTTTCCTTGGTCATTCAATCTAAAACCGCCATAAGATACCATGAGAAAAAATCGGAACATGCAAAAGTCTGTCTAATTACCAGTGTTGGGCAGTCGGGACGCATACTAAATACACTGTCTTAAATAAGTTCAATAACATACTAAAGAGTAATATTATCAGAAGGTAATTAGAGCACACATATTTAATTTGTACCCCAGTCACACAGCTGTTTACTGCTACTTGTCTGTAGTTCTTTTTCCATGTAATTCTTTTGGTAATATGTCATAACACATAATGACATATATAATGGAGAACATTTGCGACTGAGCCCTTCAGTTGGACCCATTCTATTGCCATTGCTTGTCTATAGAGCCTGCATGGCTATTATTTTTATGTTATATGCCGCTTGGAAATGGGGCTGACCAAAACACTTAAATCCAGTAATTCTGCACTTCTGCACTACAGGATAAAATTACAATAGCCCAAATGAGTTACAAGCAGGTTTATTCCAGAAGAACAGTGTGGTGTCTGTGTTTTTTGCCATTTGTAACTGGGGCATGTTGTACATGCATCTATTAACATTTGGCTCAAAAAATAGACTCAAAATTTTAAGCACTTCTGTCACCATTTATGCAAATGTCGATGAGCATGCTTGCCATATTTGGCCAGTATGAAAGACCACCTTGCCTGATATATTTAGTTTAATTAGCATTGCTATTAGGGAAAAATAACTTTCCTTATCATCACACTGTGCATCACAGTTTACTTTAGAGAACCAAAAAAGTAATTCTACTATGCCATCTCTCAAAAGAACGCTTTTGGTACCTTTAGTTTTAAAAGCACAGGTCATTGTTCTTTTTGTCCAGGTAGGTTGCTGTGGGAATTTGAGGGGGTCATGTTGTGGGAAATGTCACCTTCAGATAGATGAGTCGTAAAAAGGTCCCCAGATGTGACAGCAGTAGAGTCCCACACCCAGACAGTACCCGCAGCCACCTCATTACACTGCTCCCATACATGTGCAATGAATTAGAACCCAACACTCACTGAAACAAATGACTGCAGGAGGAATTTACCCAGCAATATTTTAAAAGGCACGGGTATGAGTGTGCGAGGCAGAGAGAAAGTTCGTACCTTTACAAGGTAACTCGAGAAACTGTAGATCAAACAACACTAAACCGAAACTCGTAGGTTAGTTTATGCCATCCTTGAAAGGAAACCGTAAAGAATGTAATTTTTCTTTTGGCCCGACCATTATTTTCGCTAAGCATTGCTGACATGAATCAGGGTCAGCTTGCCGGGGGCTACGGCATCAGTTCATTTACCGACAAGTCAAGACTGAGCTGCTCTACAAGACCGAAACAAGACCCCTGCTCTGTCACACTGCTCCTGTCATGTAGGTAGGTGGCCCCACAGCGTGTAAGCAGCTCCATTAGTTTTGGACGACCACCCCTCACTCCCGCATCTGGGAAACAGACGCTTGTTAGGAGATAAGAAAAAAAAAAGCCATTGCAACTCCTCTCTGTACACCAAAAAAAGGTGGGAAAAAACCCCAGAATACACAGACCTCTGAAGCGGTGTTTTCATTTTATAGCTCACTATTAGCATGAGGACAAATTTTGGGTCTAAAGTGTTTCTGTTTCTATGGGAGTTCATTGTGTGATTTTATTATTATCCTCTGCATTTTAGGGCTTTTTACAGTTTTACACAAAAGTTTAATATTACACAAAGATGAACACATCCTCTATCTGAAACAAACTAGTGCAAATTGCAGAAAAAATGTAGTAAAAAATGATCATAACTGTGTAAATAATAACACAGTATATAACACATAGATTAGTATTTACATTTACATAAGTAGTTTAAGGCAAATCTATGTTTTTATGAATTGTGTTAGGAGAAGGAAGTTGTTCAGTTAAGTGTGTGTGTGTAGAGTTTATGTTTCAGATCTGAATCTGAAGGAAGAAAGTGTCTTCCTGACAGTAGAGGCCCATATGCTGTGAAAGGTAGAAGGGGTGTATAAGGAGTGTGTAGAGGGTGTATAAGTGGTATCTAGGGGGTGTATAAGGGGTATGTAGTTTCATTCAGAATGATGGTAGCTTTGTGGATGCAGCGAGCGGTAAAAATGTCCAAGACAACGTGAAGAGAGACCTCAATGTTCTTCTCAGCTGTCGTGTAGGGTCTTGCCATCTGAAACGGAACAACTTGTGTAACAAGCCATGATGCAGCAACAGAGAATGCCCTCTGTTGTGCCTCTTTAGAACATTCTGAGGACTGGGAGATGTGTTCCCCTCAGTCTCCAGAGAAAGTAGAGATGGTGCTAGGCGTTCTTGGTGAGGTTGAGGTTTCTGTGATTTGAACACGAAGGAACTTGGCGTTCTGGACAGTCTCAGCTGAGAAGCTGTTGATGTTCCGTAGTGTGCGATCATGTCTTGCCATTGTTGACGTCAACTAACATCTCTTTTATTTTATCCACATTCAGAGACAGGGTGTTGGCTCTGTAATAGTCCATTAGCTGCTGCACCTCCTCTCTGTACACCACCTCATCATTCCAGCTGATCAAACCCACCACAATTGTGTCACTGGCAAACTCAATGACGTCGTTTGGGCTGTGAATGGCGGCTCATAGTGTATGTCTGGAATTCCAGTACACACAGGCAGGCCAGAGTTACGATACATAAGTTCCTCTGAAGTCTACACT
>JBBKCR010000080.1:92137-103552 GCA_037577295.1 Ladigesia roloffi | reverse complement strand
CTGACTATCGGGACAAAGTGCCCCTTCCAGGTATTTACTTAAAGAGGTGAGGGCTGATGTTTAATCCTGCAGGGCCACTTTTATCTTATTAGGGCCTTGTTTACCAAGACTATTCATGTGGGTCTGCTTTCGTTGTTGCAGCATTTTGTAGATGGTCATATCATGTCTTTTGACAAAACCTAGCATTGTAGCATGCAAGCTTAAAATAATAACAACCCTATCTACAAACCCTCTTCAGTTTTTGCATGTTTAGTGTTCTACAAACCCTCTTCAGTTTTTACATGTTTAGTGTTCTTTATCGCTATATATAAAAGAAGCACAGTCGTTGTCGAATGCAGTGCAACTGTGTGCATATTTTCACAAATGAAAAAAGTTCTTACCGAGGGTGAAAAGTGTGCTCCTATCAAAGAACCAGGCACTTTTTGCCTTGACATAAAAGGCTTAATCAGGGTTATGTAGCAGGCCCTTAAAAATACATTTTCTCTCTCTCCCACTCTCACTCCTTCCGTCTGTCTGTTTCTTTCTCTCTCTCTCATGTCTGAGGTTGAAGTAATCAAACAAGGGTGTTTCTCGAAATCTGTAGTTGTGTTCAGGCCCACACCCCTGGCATTCTGTCATTCCACTTTTTGTACACCACCCCGAAATAAAGACTTGTTATGGAGGGGATTTTCTAATACTCCATCACTCTCGATTTTCCCCCAAAGGAAAAAGCAGTGTGCTTTGTGGAATCCAGTCACCCACACACTTGATTCCAATTAGATATTTTTTTTACTTTCTTGTTCTTGCATGTCTGGGCCCACGACTCCAGCCTTCCCTTGTTTGACTCTTTTCCCCCTCGTCTCTGTATTTCTTTCTTTTCCCTTCTTCAGCTGTCTGACTAATGGTGGTGTTATCCTTTTCTTTCTATTAACTGTGTGTGTCTAAGATTGTAGGCCTATTTATAGTGAAAATACTCTGTTACACACTAAAACAAAGGAAACCAAAGAATAGCCAAAAGGGTCAGATTATTAAACACAGCTCTGCTGAGTCTGTAAAAATAAAACAGCAGCGAGTTCGAACTGTTTCTTTGATAAACCTGCTGTCTTTCTCTGTGGTGTTGATATTTATTAGTTTAGCTAGAAGTAGTTCTTTGTCTGAGTCTGCATCTTCATTTGGAGCAATCCCACTCAACTTAATGACAGCCTAGACATACAAGGCATACAATGCTCATATAAAGAATTTAAAGGGCATAATTACACATTGAAACCCTAATTACTGTAATTAAAACATTCCATGGGTGATTATGGTCCATTTCATACTTTCTTGTTTGTTCTCTTTTCTTATTCAAAACACCCACAGGGCGCCACAATCTCTTGATGAGAAAATGTGATTCTCCAATTTTTTTCCCCAAGTGTTTATTTTCAATTTGTAAGCAACATAAACCAAGGTGCAGTTGATTTCTTCCTTGCCACACATCCCATAATTAGCAGACATTTAAGATGTACATTTTATATTGTAATGTAAAACTTAATTAACTATCAATAATAATAATAACCCAATATAGTCGCATTTCAGTATTGTCGGTAAAACCGGACAGCAACATTTGTACCTTAAAAGCATTCACACTCTAGTGTACAGGACCCACCTGTAACACGACTGATATTCAGACCGTTATCTGGTTAAATGATTGTATTAGAGTAAGGGAAGTGGATGGTCTGCAGTGGGATCTGTGGTGTACCACAGGGCTGTATGTTTGGTCCAAGTTAATGTCTTTATACCAAGGAGATAAATTATCAGTAGGGAACCAACTGGGAAATAATTTTCATCATTGGTTAAGGACTGAACTGTGCAGTTCAATTACAAATTGTTTATCCACTTGTGCTTGTTAGGCATTTTGGATGTCCCAGCATAACTTCACAAGACCACGAATCACTTCAGGAGTGTTGTAGTATTATATTGCACAGAATTTATTTGCAAGGACCTTGCCAAAAACAACTAATCCATGACATAATGTGTAAAATGCCTTGCAGTTTAAAAGGGACAGAACCTATATCCTCAGGGTTTCTTTTATATTGCCGATTTGACTAAAATGACATTTATTCTTTTATTTAGCTATGCTCGCACCGATGAACAGTCTTTCACACTTGACATCACAACAATGCTTCATGTAAAAGAAACAGGATAATCAGGAAGGAATAGATTATGGCCTCTCTAATCTCTGGAGTAAAACTCTTATTTGGTAGTTTGTCTCAAGCTTAATGATATCTCAATAAAGATTTTAGGCCATCCTCCATTAAAGGAAAAGAACAAAACAATACAACAGAAAAATCTTTAAAATAAGAATTTGAAATACTCTTTAATTGCTACAGAAACATTACACAAATGCTAAAATATAGTAGAATTTGCATGTTTGCTTGCTATTCCTGTCAGCACGCATATTTCAGTTGGTGGCAGGTATTAATTTCCCACCCTGGTACAGGTCATCTGCGCTTTTTATCACAGGCTCAACAAGCATTTAGGCAACAGAACATGAGATGAAAGACATGTCTGTAAATGAAGGCACTGATTTCTTAGGGCGCTTCTTCAAACCCACTCACATCTATTTCAGCAGCCTACTGCATCACATTTAAAATTCATGTTCAGAAACTTGAAATGAACATGTATGTGTCATTAGAAACTCGAGTTTCTCACCACTCATGGCTGTTTCCACTGTTTTTCAAATGGTTAATGCAGAATTTTCAAGATTCAAGATTTTTATTTGTTACATACATAGTCATTCAGGTCATACAACATGCAGTAAAATGTTTTCTGAACTGCTCCTTATGACTATGCTAACATTTTTAAGACAAATAAAAAATTTATATAATATAAAAAATCTGGAATTCATACAATATAAATAAAGAAATAAGTACAATTATGTATATGTCTAAATGTCAGTACAATTATGTTTTAATGTAATAGATTGTGGCGACTGAATGTCAAATATTTCAGTTTCTCTCAAACAATAAAGGGGACAGCCTTGAGTGACAAGATAAGCCGAGACTAGAAGAGATGAGACGAGACTAGGCGAGATGAGATGAGACAAGACGAGACGAGATGAGACAAAACAAAACAAGATAAGATAAGATAAGATAAGATAACAATAGATGACTTTGTTAGTCCCACAAGAGGCAAATTTAAGTTGTTACGACAGATTAACAACAGCTATAGCATATATAAATATATTAGGGCTGGGAAATTAAATCTAATTAATTACATGGTGCGGCGAATAATTAATCTAATTAATCGCATTTAATAGCAGATACATACAGAAAAGCATTTTTTTCGCTTTACAGCACTATATATATATATATATATATATATATATACATACATACACATATACATATTCTGTTTTATATACACGTATAAAACTGTAAGTGAAAACTGCACATTGCTCATAGTAATATATCTCTCCTAAAATTGCACATTATTTCACCCCCTGATAGTTCAGCCTTAATAGTATCAGTGATAATGAACAACCTTAAGTATTTTACATTATAGATGAGATGAGATATAGATGTTCAGTGTAATGGCAAGGGTTCTATAAAAAGGGTTTTTGGAGATACCCAAACTTTGTTTTTTTGAAGGCTACAACATAGCGGACAGGAAGCACATTGCCATGCGACAGACAGAACAGCTATAATACATAGGATACATTGCAGGAAAAACACATGGCTAAAAATTCCCCTCCTTAAAACTCCAATGAATCATGTCAACACATTTCATGTGTAGGCAAATCATGTGAGTCAACATTGCGAAAGCAAAACAGCATCAAACCAGATTATTCTTTATCTTCAGAAACACTGGGCAAGTGATGATGGTGACGATAGGTTACCATTGGCTGTATGTGCCTCTGCCATACACAGTTGGGCCCACACAGCTGGAGTAAATGTGATGTGGAAAGCATTGGCAGCTTTCTTCGGGGGAAAAGCAGAGCTGTCAGATTTGCATTTGAGCTAAACAAATGTACTCTGGAAAATCTGGTTTAAAAAACACATACTTGGGGCAGGTTTTAGAGCGGCCATTACCTTGTTTGTGGTGGATTTTGCCACAAGCAAGCACCAAAGGTTTAACGAATCGTGGCCTGACGTGTATTCTCGTTAAGGGACAACCCAAAAAGTAGTTCCAGCAGAAACTACAGCACAGAGACCATCGTTGTTACCAGCGGAAAGATACAAGTGAGATGAAAAAAATGTGCTGATGTCATGATGATATAACCTGTCCTGAACTGCCGTATAAAGAAAACCTAGAGATCGTGGTAAAATCACATGTGACAGTTGTTGCAATCCAGAAGAGAACCAGTAAGTAAATATATTTAGAGTCAAGTGCAACTTGACTTGTTGAGTCATAATGTTGAGTGGCTATCACTGGTCTTTCTGTTTAGATCATGGCTGGAAGGTGAACCCATCTGTGTTCCATAAAGTCTTCATCCTCTACCGGATTTGGATGTTTGGAAAGAATGGCCAGTTATTTAGCAAACAACTACACAATTAGGACTAGACTCCTCAAGAACGAAAAGGGGGAAAAAGAGAACAGGGAAAGATGCAGCACAGTAGATGATTTTAGTTTCGAAAACCAAAGAAAAACAATACAAATCTCTTAAAATTTGACAAAAGATGTTCCGTTGGTGCCAATACTTTTCTACAAATATAGTGATTTAATAGGTTCATGCAATAGGTGGCAAAATTGCAAGCCATATAAAATACAAACATGGTATATATGCAATAAAATTATATTATAGTCCAAATTTAATGCAATATATTGCCAGTTCACAACATAATTCTAGCTGTAAATCATTCCACGCTATACACCAAGCTAACAAATAGAAAGAATAGTGGCACAAGAAGTTGTCTTCTTAAAGTTAGCAGGCTATCCAAGCTAGGTAAATGAACATCAAATTTACTCCAATTTCCACTGAATCCTGATAAAATCTATGAGACTTTCCAAGCTTTGCTTCTTCATTTGGAGTTTGGAACTAACGTTGCTATCAAATGATACAAGTCAACAGGCAAATTTTGCAAGCAAAAAACTTGTCTCAAATCCAACCCAATCTCAGGACTTATCGTGCAGAGATCATGATATACAATGTAATTAAAATATGTGTTGCGATCATGCTTTAGAGCATTTCTTCACGCTAGGGCAACACTTAACTTTTTCATGCTAGGCTAGGACAACGCTTCTCTACCCTGTGTGTTTTAAAGCTAAGTGCGTAACACCGCCAGTATCAGTGCTAAATGGTAACTGTTGCGGTTAGGTTTAGGGTTAGGTTGATGGTTAGGGTTTGGTTTAGGGTTAAGTTTAGGGTTAGACTTTTGGTTAAGTTCAGGGTTAAGGCTAGGTTTAGGATTAACATTAGGGTTAAGGTTAGGTTTATGTTTAGGGTTGGGTTTAATGTAAGGTTTATGGTTAGGTTTAGGGTTAGATTTTGAGTAAAAAATTAAGGTTAAGTTAAAGTTAGGGTTAGGTTTAGGATTAGGGACTTTCTTCGTCTCACAGCATTTCAAACTGTTTCAACTGGGCTCCTAAAATGACAACCAGGTCTTCATTAAATAGAGCAGACTTGTATTTATATGTGAATCAAGTTGTTCATTCAGCTGTTGCATTAAACAAGCTGCAGGAGGCTTTTTTAGTCATGCAATTCAAATTTAGTCGAGTCATTGTGGCTTCTTTGCATAGTCAGAATAGATAACTGGCACAAACCTCTAAATTAAAATAGAAAAACCTCTTTTCTTTGCTGTGATTGCTGATAAAAAAGCATGAGGAAATATTTCATCTGCTGTTTGCCTTCCCACACTCAGTGCTAGGCATATCACTGGAGCTCCTTTACCTGATCGTGGGACTCTTACTGCTTGATAAATCTCTGCACAGCTAAACGGTGTTTGTAAATGTTTTGCCATCAAGACTTTGTTTCTAAATATTTGTCACTGAGGGGGTAGAGAAAAGGAAGAACTTGGTGAGAACTCTCAGGCAATCATATGCAAACACACACACATGCACAGACACACGCCAGCATCCTCAATCTCACTCTTTTCCTGCCTTGATCCGGTTAAGCAGGTCACAGTGGTGTGCGGTTTCTTGCGCACAGGTCAGTAATCTAAATTAACTGCTTTTGAATTGATGTGAGGGAAGAAGTTCATATCCTCTACAGACACCAGATGAGATTTTAAGGCCAGGGCCAGCTGGGCAGATATTGAGCGCTTAATGGTGATCTATCTCAGGGGACCTTCAAAGTGGTTGCTGCCTAGACAGATGGCATTCTCTGAGAGAAACCGTAGATTCATTCAGTACATTGATCTCTCTTTTGTTAGCTCACCAGTGAACACACCCATTTATTTGCTATATTTTGATTTGTAAGTTTCTTTAAAAAACGTCCTAACTTGCACTACCAGTCAGAAGTTTGGGCACACCTTCTCATTCAAAAATGTCCTTTGTCTTTTTATTGTCTACATTGTAGATTAATATAAACTTTGCACACTCTTGGCTTTTTCCAATCAGATTCATGAGGAATTGACCTGGAATGATGTTTAATTACGAGGGGATCCTCGTCAAGAGTTCATTAGTGGAATTTTTTGCCTTCTTAATGTGTTTGGGATAATCAGTTGTGGTGGTAGGGCTGGATGCACCGTTAGTGATCCTGTTCCGCTTCGGTTCTACTCCACATTATGACTCTTTTTTGGGTTACAGTACAATTCCACGTGTTCCTTCATTATTTGTTCATTTCAGTATTAATCTACAATGTAGAAAATAATCAAAACAAAGCAAAAACCCTGAATGAGAAAGTGTCCAAACTTTTGACTGGTAGTGAATCTTTTTTTTTTGAAGACTTTATATGTGTGGTTATTCCTCAAGTAAGATTTTTGTATGGTCATTTTTTTACTTATGACAGCAGGTGACCTCCAGTGATGCCAGTCCAAGAGAAGGTTCCCTTCCAAGCATATAGACTTCTTACCCATGTGTGAAAAATATGAAAATAAACAAAATTTGTTAGATGCCACTTTAGAGAACAGGGTGTGTTTTAGAAGCCACTTCAGACGCAAGACTGATCAGAACTCTCCACTCCTAGTCTTGTCTAAAACGATACTGAGGTTTTATACGTTTTTTAATAGCTTGCAATCATACTGTCTCTTAAATCACATCCACAAGTTTTGGGGATGTAGTTATGGAAACAGTTTGGGTGAATTTGGTAAAAGTCTACTAAATCATTCATTACAACATGTTTTATTGAAAATACACATAATTATTACTTTATACACTACCAGATAAACATTTGTGTGCAGGATTACACGGTTCCATTGAGGCATGTGGTGTAAATGTCTGTGACGGAGGGAAAAGAGAATTAAATCTTCTCAGCTGTCCTCACTATTTCTGAAGGGTCTTGCAATCAGAAACAGTTCTATAACACACTGTGATGTTGCCAGTTCCAGAGGAGGTGTTTGGGTCCAGGATCCTCAGCTTCCCAAAAACATACTGAGGGATAATTGTGTTGAAAACTAAAATGAACTGTGTGAACAGCATTCTCATATAAGTCCTTTTTTTCCTTTTTGTAAAGGAGAGGTGAAGGGTGGTGGTAATGGCAATATTTGTTGAGTAGTTGGGGCATACACAAACTGCATGGGGTCCAGTGAATAGGACAGCTGTGGAGATGGTCATGAAGACAAAATCATCATCATTGCATTTGCTGTCTTCCAACAGGTTTGGAAAATTAGATGGGTGGTCTGTACTCTGGGATTAGCATCAAAGATATGTGGTCAAAGTAGTGTCAGTGTCTATGAAGTGTCAGTTACTCTTTGCTATGTTTTATTCATAGAAATTTCTAACAGTGTCAAGTTATACCTTATTTAGTTAGAGAGGCGATGCGCAGAAGCAAGTTCCATTGATGGGCTTTTATTTACAAAAACACACATAACAAAAGCAAAAAGGCACAAGGGCCTAAAGAAATCATCAATGTGAGGGTTGACCAGCAACTAAGGCAAGAACTCAAAGTTAAAAAAGAAACTTAAATACACAACCGACACGGACGTGAACCAACCAAGGGACAACTCAAGACACAAACATACCTTTATGCAAAATAAGAGTCCCATAACAAAAGCGGCTTCTACTGGCCGCTGGCCAAGAAATGACAAAAAGCAGCATTTTTTTATTTTATTAGTGTGACTGATTTTTTTTAATAGGTAAATTTTTTTTAGCCAAGGATTGCTGCAAAATTCGGTGGCCCACTTACCTTTGAGGAGTGTGAACAATGAGAAAAATACAAAACATAGATGAGAGAGTTGGCAGCCCTGTGATCAGCCTGTAAATGTTTGTTTTAGTGCTGCTAGCATGCTAGTAAGCTGCTGGCTAACTCAGCTAGCGGGTTTGAGGCTGTGTCTTAACTTTTCTGTGTGAAAAATGTATACATATTGAGCCTGAAGGATGTCCTGATGTGTGTGGCTTCTGTGAAAGTAGACAAAAGCACGGTATTCTTACAGAAATACATTCTTTTTTCCATATTTGACATTTGATTTATATTTTTGTTATCTCATTTGCATCTTAATATTAAATCCAGGTGACACAGTATTAAACAATAAGCAACATCCAAACAAAAGAGTACAACAAGCTGCAATTAAATAAACAGTTTTAATAACTTCCCCTCAGTCTCAGTGAACACCTAAAATGAACTAAAGCTCCACTATAATACGAAGCTCTTTTTAAGATTGAGAGAACCTTGTACTCTCACCTTGAGGCTTGTTGGTTATGGCTTGCTCCCCTACAGCACGACAGATGTTTCAAGCAGTGCCAACCTTCCAACAGGGGTCAAGGGAAGAGGCAGGGCCACTCCACAGGGAGTAGTGACCTTCCACTAAGTATCAATCATCTATGAGCAGCTCGAGTGTCTCAAAGACACATAGGCACCCCCGGTTACAACTTGTGCACACTCATATGCTCTTGCACACACACACACACACACACACAGACTCACACCACCAGCAAATAAATTAAAATTGATGAGCTGGGTGTCAGTGGACACTTGAGAGGAAACAAGGCCGCTACGGCTGAGAGGGGCCTCGTAGATCAGCAATTTACGAGATAATAACATTTAAACACCAGCTCTACAAATGAATATACAGCCCAAGGCTGAGGGACCTCTCCTCTTGTTTGACTTTGACTAGCATTGTTTACTACAAGAGTCTTGTTCCAACAATGGACGTATTGTGCTTCGAAAACCTCTGCTTTTTCTCAAAGAGAGATACATGTTTTTGCCGGCTAACATGCCCTGTCAGCGTGTTACAGCCTCACCAAAGTGACTGTGTATGTACAGATTATGAAAGAGTTATTCTGTTTGGTCTGCCAATTAAAGACACTGATCTGTGGCTTAACAGGGCAGACATCCAACCCCTTGCCGGCACCAGTCTTGGCACCAAGTCCATTTTAGCAAGCGCCTCGCTTTGTCTTCCCTATTGCATATTTCTCAGAAGGCAATGTGTAAAAAAAAAAAAAGGCATGGAAATCTGTTTCCACAGAGTTGGCTCCTGGCTTCAGAGAAAGAGAGAACCGGGTAGACCTTTGGTCTAGACTCCCTAAACGGTTCTCGTCTTGTTCTCGATCTGCAGTGCCTGTTAAAAAGTTTGGTACTGCATTTGAAACATCTATGAATAATGCGATGGATTGCTCAGTGGTTATATAAACAACACTCTTTGCAGAGCAGAGACATGGACATCAACCATCATTCACACCTAGAGGCAATTTAGCATCACAAATTTGCCTGACATACACCTCATTCTAATATTTACAGTTATATGATGATTAGAAATATACTACAAGTCAAAAGTTTGGACACACCTTCTCATTCAGTGTTTTTTCTTTGTTTTGATTATTTTCTACATTGTAAACAAAGGAAATTGAATTATGCAGTGAACAAAACAGAGTTAAACAAACCAGAATATGTTCTGTAATAATGTAGTGATGGACTGTTGTTTTTTATACTTATTTAAGTGATTCTTGCCATGTGGAGTAGAATCGTAGCGGAACAGCATCACTAACTACGTATCAACACGACCATCACAACTGATGATCCCAAAAACATCAAGAAGGCAAGGGAGAACACCAATAAACTCTTGACAAAGCACTTCTGTTAATTAAACACCATTCTAAGTCGATTCCTCCTGAATCTGATTGAAAAAATACAGAGTGTGCAAAGATGTCATTAGAGCAATAGGTGACATTTTAATCTACAATGTAGCCGATAATAAAAACCAAGGAAGTTGTTGAATGAGAAGGCGTGTCCAAACTTTTGCCTGATAATGCAGGAAAGGATTAAAGAATGCCTCATGAATATAAACAGCATCAACTGTAATAAATGTAAATTTGGGTATCTCTTGAGAAAACTTATAATGTTCTTAGGATGAGAGGCTGTTTCTTTCCTGAATTGTTTCAAATGTATTCATGAAGACAACAGTATAGGCTATTCATGAAATGTTTTGATGAACAGTCTATACTTTTCATAAAAACGAAATGTTCTAATACAAAACTTTCTTTATCCTTTTCAACTACATTTAGAAAGATTCTGATTCTGTTTTTTGGAGGGAAGAGAAAAGCCAGGAGGAAATGTATGATTAGGTACTAGCACATTATATTTTAGCCACACCACACACAGCTGAAACACACCAGAGAGAACTCCTCCATTAGGTGGGAAATGCTAACTAACATTTAGTTTCTCAGTTTTGCGGGTCAAGGTCATCCCTCCCCGGCGGCTCTGGCAGCTGGACTTGGGAGGGAAACAGAGGAAGGTGGTTTCATCACAGGGCCATGAGCCCTGCCGCTGCCGCCACCACATCAATCAAATTCCACCAGCCGCTTAACAGCCCGCGACAGCTGAGATCTAACGTATTGTTTTCTGCCAGAGTGGGAGCTTTTCCGATAGCATATTCACTGAGAATACAAAGCTTTTAAGTCACATAAAAGGACATTTTGTTTTTAAAGCAGCCATGGGCTGTTCTTATAATCCTCTAGACACTGGATTGTGTGCCTCTGGATGTGAGCTTACAGCAGCAGTTGATTTTCTCCTCCATCTTCCAAAACATCAGTGTGACAGAGTGAAGCCCTGCTCCTGTCTCCTAATGGTCACCAGAGGAACATTGTGTTTATTAAAATCAAATGCAAAGAATGTTTTTAATTAGGATTATTGTGCGTTTATTGCATGTGGTCTTAAGACTGGATTTATTTTAATTGTGTTCTGAGTTCATTACAATTTAATTTATTTTATGGCTGTGCTAATGGCTGATTAATTGATTGAGAGTGAGAGAGAGAGAGAGAGAGAAAGAGAGATAGATAAATAGAGAGATAGATAGATAGATAGATAGATGGATAGATAGATAGATAGATAGATAGATAGATAGATAGATAGATAGATAGATA
>JBBKCR010000080.1:75632-92037 GCA_037577295.1 Ladigesia roloffi | reverse complement strand
ATATATACACATATATATATATATATATATATAATTTAACTTCTTAGTTACTATAACATCTGTCAGCATATTAGAGCAGGTACTGTCTAATTAACCAGTGGTCTACTATTTACAGCTTTAAGCATGGAATGATTGAACGCACATTTCCTCATTGGCTTTTTGTGGCTTTTGTTGCAAGATAGGTCACTAACCTTTAGTCCAGATCTCATAATCTGGAGTTGAACATGGTAATGTTGTTCATACAAGCTCATTTGTAAATGTAAATGCCTTCTTGCAAAATTGGTGGGATGCAGCCATTGGATCACCCCTTGTGGAATTACACATTTTGTTGATATTCTAGGCGAAAAGAAGTTTCACCACCACCCAAAAAACGTTTGGCACTTATTTAGTTCATCTGCTTGTGTTATTTCTATGTACAGCCACAGCTTATTAGCCTCATTAGGCCTTAACCCAAGTCAGGAGTTGACAATTCCAGAGCGTAATACATCATATGACCCATCAAAACTCTCACTCAACAGCTATAGGTTCAACTATAGACGAGTACGGATCTGAAATGAAACAATTAGCAGGACTAGACACCATATCACAAAATTTCATGCTTGTCTGAAAACACACAAATAAATATAGTTAAGGAAAACTACTGAAATCAAGGTGAGGTCTGAAAGATCAGAGAAATCTCTGAGACAATGCATGTACATTAGTCAGGTATACAAGGCAAAACCATGTCGCTACAGAGGGCCAAGATTTAACTGTGACAGGAATAAACTCATTGTCTGAAGTATTCACTTCAACCACACACAACACTTCAACCTCAGGCATTCTGCAATAATGTGCTGAGGTCGGAAATTCTTTAGCTAAAATCAACAAAGAAATGTTTGGAGGAAACATGAGAAGCATATTAATTAAATATCAATGGTAAGATATGATTACACTGTGTAGCATGCACAGTAAATGTTGTGGAGGGAGGAGGACTGGTATTCAATACCACCAAACAAAATGATTAAAAATGACATGCGTCACTGCATGTTGTGGTTTCATTCAAATTGACCTGTCTGTCAATGCAGCTACGCATTCAGCCGTTCTAACCATAAATAGCTTGGTAAGAGCCAGATCATAACCAGCCCCCTAGTGGTTCAGCAGTAGAATACCAGGCACTGAATGAAGAGAATCAAATCCCTGGTTCAGTTTTTTTTTATTACCAAGTTTTTGGCCATATAACCAATGTTCAGGTGGTTTTATAACGGTTTTATATCAAATGTACATTTTCTAACACAAATACAACCAGTTAGATCTTACACTTGCTGTGTATGCAAGGAGACCTATGACCATTCCTGAACCAGAAGTGGGCTTCCAAATGTAATTGCATGTCAAATTTCTTGTTCAGTTGTTTTCTTAAATTCAGCAAATAATTGATATCCATACTTACGTCAAATATTAAAGTTTGTATCTTGCAGAGGTGCTGTTAAATTCTCTCCTGCAACAAAATGGGTCATTTGATCAGGGGTGACCAAAAAGTGTATATTCACATTGCTACACCCCCCCAATCATCAAAATACTGCACACATGACTTGGAAACACTCCGGGATATCTTTCAAAGCTCTGGCTGAGGATGGTTTCCATTGCTGTAGACTCATGGCACTGGCAGTTGAGTTTGAATAGCAAAGGACTGTTGAAGTGAGAGTTCTTGTCCCATGAGTCAGCATTCAGCACCACACATTTGCGGTTTTGATTGTAGTTTGAGGCTGACTGTACTCACTGCTCCTTGCATTTCCCCCCCCAAGGCTAGCACTTATCAATAATAAAGTATCAAACTCTTTGATGCTTTATACAAGGTGTTGAATTGTGCCAGAGGCCATTCCAAGAACAAAGCTTGGAACAAACATGCCACTGACATTTTGGAAATAGTTCAGAGTGAAGACTCAAGTCTAAAAGTCATTGCGAGGTCTGCCCATTATCCCTCTTCAAACTCTCAAACAGAAACTTGATTTCACTCTGATTGCAAATTGAATTCCAATTTCAAGTAAAGATAATTGATGGAACCCATTCCAAGAGTTGTTTTTTATGCGTTTTGTCCCTTTCTGGCAACCTTAGCCTTGACATGACAGACTCTAACTAAGACACATATTTTGATTGCAACCATCTGTTCTGTCTCCTCAAACATTACAGAGCCGGCTCATCCACAAAAATCAATTTTTGAAATGATCAATACCTGATCAACCGATCAAAAATTTGAATGCACACACTTCAAAGATATTAACAAAAATTTTGTTGTTGGAATGGTTCCAAAATTCCTCACGATCTCAGAACAGAAGCAGCACCTTTGTCAGATATTTAAAAGCGAATGATATTTGAACTTAACTATGTCATACTCTGCAAGTAGATGTTTTGGCTTTTAACTGTTAGAATTTTTTTCTACTTTGTTTCTCCATTTGTGTAAAGTTCAATACAGCTGGAAGGTCGATGTGTCAAGACCATGACCATATTCCAAAGCACGTTAACTCTTCAAACTTCCTAATGTTCGAAAAAAGTGACATTTTTGCACTTATGCACTTTCTTCAATAACATACGATGTTATACTGACTGACTCTTAGTAAACGTAGTAAAGGATTTCAGAGAAAACGCGTCTCTTTACCAACAGTAGTGATGCTTGCACCATTTAGTGCCTTGCTCACTGAACTCTGAGGGGTGTTGCAACCAAGATTTGTAGGTTCTTTTCATGAACATAGGATTAAAACTATTTAAAATTAATTTTATGTCTTTAGTACACAGAAAAAGTGCTTATTTAGAGAGCTACAAAATGAATTATGTCCATCTGGCATCATGGGCGGACCCCTGTGGGGAACAGACATTATACCGAACAAAAAAACAGCAACAAAACAAGATGCATTTAATATTTTTATCTATATAATCTCACGGGTGGGCCCATATTTTGCACATGCAAAATAGCCCTTTGTTGCTGTGGTCATTGTTGTATTGATGTCAAATATAAACATATAAAAATTAATTGTTATTTATCTGCAAACAAGCTGCAACAGCAACATTTTGAAAAATTTGACATTTAAAAATGCACATCTACACATAGGTCAGAATTTTACCAATTTTCAATCAACTAGAATGAGAAATAACTGATACATTTGTAATTCACTTCTATGAAGTAAAAATGTTGTTAGGTATTGATACATGCAGGATTATAATCACAATACTGATATAAATTCTACATTGTCCAGCCCTAGAGCAAGCAGCTGTGGATCTACAGCCACCATGTCTTGCGATTTAAGAAAGACAGGGAAAAAACGGATGGGGTATAGGAGGATGAAAAAAAAACCTCTATAAAATTCCTAGGTTAATCCCACCGAGGTGGAAGCTATTATGTGAAGCACAGATAACCATATGGGAGCATATGGAAAGAATCCAGGATGAAAAAAGGTGCAGAGCTCACAGAAAACACACAAAGGCATGTGGGTATACTCCACTGAAAAGACAGAATAAGGATATGTTAAAGCTTTTGCTAAATATCCTCACTGTCATAACAAAATGTTCCAGAAGGGAATAAAGCCTTTTTTTCCCCCAGGGAAAGTTTTAGAGTAAAATCATGCAACCATATTTTATTGCATGCCGTTTTGGTTAATTTGGGCCATCGTGAATGTTCTTCGAGTTCAATGTGAAGTAATTTTTTTGAAATGTTTGTTATTTACATAAACAAAGTACTTGACCAATGAACACAAACACATTTGAATGGAATCAAAGGCTCTATCTGTTGTTTAACTCACTCTCCCACACACATATTCAGCTAAAAATCCCTATCCCTAACTATGCCTCCCACTTGTTCCAGTGATCTTGCGCGCACACACACACACACACACACACACACACACACACACACACACACACACACACACACACACATAACAACAAAAGAGGGGCTCACTCCAGCACTGGAGCATGGCCAGGGAAAAGCTCAGTTTTCAGGCTGGGGATGGTTTGAGTTCCAGAGGGGCGTACATGAAAGAGAGCGCGCGCACAGAGAGTGCCCAAGGATACGCTGCGGCGCTCAATGTGAGGACAATTTAGGCCTGATGGAAAAAGAGGGATCAAAGGCCTGCACACCGTAATTGTACATTCCCCAACTAACGCCGTGCCATTTGAAGAGTGAGCCAGACCTCCAGTCTCCTGAGATTAACAACTACATTCATTCCCTTTTACCTAGCTGAAGTCGAGTCCCGTATTTCAGATAGATAGATGGAGAGAGATAGAGAGGGAGAGACAGAGAGAAATGGAGGTGGAGATAGAAAGAGAGATGAGAGAGAGAGATAGAGACAGAGAGAAAGAGAGATGAGAGAGAGAGATAGAGACAGAGAGAAAGCAACAGAGAGCAAGAGAAGGAGAGAGACAGCGAGACAGAGGGAAAGAGAGATGGAGAGAGAGAGATAGGGACAGAGAGAGAAAGAGAGGCAGAGAGATAGGGACAGACAGAAAGAGAGAAAAAGACAGACAGAGAGAGAGAGAGAAAGAGAGAGACAGCGAGAGAAATTGAGAGAGAAATTGAGAAAGAAAGGGAGACACAGAGAAGGAGACTGAGAGAGAGAAAGAGAGACAAATTGAGTTCCTTACTACAGAAAGCCAGGCAGATGGATTAAGAGAGATAGAGAGAGTGAGAGAGAGAGAGGGACAGAGAGAGAGAGAGACAGGGAGAGAAAGACCAAGACAAAAAGAGACAGAGAGAAGAGAAATACCCACATTTATAGTAAGGCTGGCTTTAGCACATTGATGAACAGTCATGAATAATTACTACAAAATCACCATCAAGATTTTCAGATTTTGCTGATACAGGGTGGTCCTTGTTCTGTTGCTGGATTCAACCAAATTTGTAAAAGGATATAGAAGGGCTGCCCAAAATAGTTAATGGGGTTTTCACAGTGGATGAGAATTTATCATGCAAAACAAAATGAACTTTCATTTGCTTTTCGTTTTTGGCACCTTTATTTTAAAAAGTTCGGACAAACTGTAACTACAGAAAAAAAAACCTAATGTCATTCCATGGCAATAATGTAGGTAATCATCGCCTGAAACCACAACACACGTTCTTCAATGAGGTGAAAAATGATCCAGACTTCAAAATTCAAGGCAAGTCTGCAGACCAAGGACAGGGTGCCATGACCAGATCCAATTTTTTCACAGACGAAGCGCAGCCGTTACCCGAGTCCCCTCCACAGCACTGCTTATCTAAAATAAAGTCAGATAATAAGGCACTTCTGCCTCCAAATCAAACTACCAGAACAAAAAAGCAACACAGCTAGCTTCTGCATCGAGCCCCTGCTCCGATTCAGATTTATGAAGATATGTAAAGGGTGGGTGGGGGAGCTTTTGGAAATGAAACACATTTTTGGCCTCACTTGCAGAGGCATTCATGGGGAAAATGATTCTTCTCTGGAGTTATAAATAAGCCAAGATGCAGAGGTTGTTAGAACGAGACTTTAGTGAATTAAAGAATGAGGAAAAGAGCCGTCAAAGAACCTGCCAGAACTTTCCTGGTGAGACTGTAAAAATTGAGCATTACAGTGGTGGAGCCTCTTTTGTCTGCAGTCTTCATCCCATTCCAGAGGTTCTCCCGCTGAATAACTAACTACACAATCTACCAAACTGCTCCAGAGCCCTCAGGCAGAATTTCGTTCAAGTGGTTTTTTGATGTTTTGAGAATATCTCCCTTACGCTCCTCACATAAATCTTCCGATGCTGCTCTTCTATTAACCCTTAGAACGTGAGCATACCGAAAGTGCAACAAATGGTATATGGTCCTTAGACAGTTAAGCAGCTCCTTAAATTAAAGTTCTCCCAGTTCGTGTTGATCCTGGAGGTGTCCGATGTTACGCAGAGCCTTTTTTCGTGTTTCTATGTCTTATCAAAACAAAATTATTAAATTAAGAAATACACTGAATAAAATCAACAATAATATCCACTACTGGAGTTTTAAATGCCAGGATTTCTTTTATTTTGGGTTTTAGTAACAAAAACACACAGTGGGAAGGGCTCCGGAGAGCAGGCGAGAGAAAGAACAGCAAACGGCGAGCGTTTAGGAGAACAAACACAGTTTTAGACTGATTTACACAATTATAGTTACTGAAATCAGATTTTACTGAAACAAAGGGTTAATAATGTCAATATTTTTTCTCATTGCCAATACCCACCAGCTCTCACACAAACCTTCAAGCACTTGGAAGGTGAGGGTTAGCACATTATTTTTTCCTGAGACCTGTAAAGCACTACGGGACTTTTTCAAACTGCAGCTAATGCAACATCACTGGACAGCTCAGCATGCTTGAAGGAGAACCCTAACCGAATAAGCTGGCATCATAAGTCCTTGTGGATTCTTGCAGGACTGAAATTTAATCTTGCAGTGATAGAGTAAAAGCTCACACAGTTGGGGCCCCCCAGTAGAAACCTAAAGAATTAGTGTGTATGTGTGCGTCACAATTATGATATTAAAATATATATGAATAGGAAAACAGATGTGGACAAATTTGATACACTCACAGCTCTTTGTAACAAAAAGGGATATTAAAAACAATTGGCTAAAACAGATTTGGTACGCTGGGCACCCTTGGGCACATTTGTTGGTACCCATTAAAAGATTATAAGTGCATTCTAGTCATGTTTCAAACTACTTGTTTAACCAGCATTAGTACCACATGTGCCTTCAACCTTTTTATCAGCCAGTCAGCATATTTAAAGGGAGAAAATGTTGTAGTTTGTGGGCACTTTGCAGTTTTGTGCAGACAACACTGAACATGGACCAGAGAATGGAGAGAATCAAAGTCAGAGAGAACTTCATCTCAACCACATACAGTATACAGAGAGACTAAATGGTGAAGCTCAGGATCCACTATGTACATACATTTCAACAGACACAAGACGTTGATAAACAAACATAACAGTGTGTTAAGAAGTATAAAATAATGTAAGAGTGCGATTTAACCTGTCCTGACTGTGTGGACAGCTCACTGTGCAATATATTTAAATATAAGAGCTAAGGAAAACAAAGAGGAAGGTTTCCAAAGCCAGTCAAATGTCAAGGTACGCAGGGTGCAAACTAGGGAGGAGCATGGGGACCTATAGCTCCCCTAGTGCTGACATGAGCTTCCCTCACAAACTGATTTGTGAAATTTTGGGTGAGATCTTAAATATTGACATGACGAACGAATAAATATATAAATAAATGTCATTTTGGTGTAAAATAATAAAATTATGTTATATTTAGAGCGTATTACTCAAGAAAATACGTAGCCTACTTGCAAATTGGTGGGGGTACTGCTCACTCACACAAGCTCATTTAGTTAGCAATAATGTTTACAAGATTGTTACTGACACGTCAAAAAGAATAAAGCAACAACTCACGTTGGGCTATTTCTTTAAAAAGAAGGTCAAACAAGCTGATCAAGAAGACCAACCCTCTGCTGGTGGCAACACAGCGGACATAGGGATTGTTGCTCCCGACCTGAGAGAGGCAGCTAACGCTAGCTAGCTCCCCCAGAGTCCGTAGTATGGTTTGCACACTGAAGGTACGTCACTGTCTGATCTCACCATCCACAGCCTTTTGAACAGCAATAGGCTCAACATGGAAGAAGACCCAGAAGGACTCTGCTATTGAGAGAGAAACCAGAATGGAATTTGCCAAAATGCATGTTGACAAGCTGCAGAGTTTCTGGGAGAATGTACTTTGGACTGATGAGACAAACCTGGAGCTTTTTTGGCAAGACACATCAGCTCTGTGTTTACAGGCGGAAAAATGAAAGCTTTCAAAGAAGAGAACACCCTACCTACTGTGAAACACGGAGGAGCCTCGGTCATGTTTTGGGGCTGCTTTGCTGGATTTGGCATGAGGGCCTTGAATCTGTGCAGGGAACTATGAAGTCTGAAGACTATAAAGGCATCCTGGAGCAAAACACACTACCCAGAAAGCTCAGAAAGCTTGGCCACGTTCACAGATCATGGGTCCTGCAACAGGATAGGGATCCAAAACACACTGATAAAGGCACTCAAGGATGGCTGATAAAAAAAAAAAACATACATTGGACTATTCTTACAGAGCCCTGAGATGTAATTCTATGGAACATCGATGGAAAGATCAGAAAAATGCAGATTCAAAACTGAGACCTGTTGGTAGAGGCAGAATTCTCACTAAGAACTACAGAGATCACTTGCTGAGCATTGATTGCTAGTACAACACAATCTTAAATCCACCATCGTAGTTGTCCATGCCATTTTTATTTGTTTTATTATGTAAAATATTAGAATCAAGCATCAAAAGCAAAGTCTGATTTGTGTTAAACATGGAATAACAATGACGGATGCTCCCAACTTTTTCAATTCCAGTTATGTGGGGTTTTTTCCTGGAAGGTTTCCCACAAATTTGTCAACATCTGTATACTTCACTCTTTTAAGTGACATCTTATTCTCTCTCTGATTCATTTGACAACACAATAATAATACATAAGAACACATTTTAAAACACACCATTAAAACCTTAGAGAAAGCACCATGGCACATCCAGCAATAAAGGCAACATTGTGCATCTTTTCTATGTACATTTTTTAAAGAGAGGGTTCAGATCCAGGCCCAGATGCTGATAGGTTTCACAAAGTCCACATGCAAACACAGTTACTACTCTCTGTGGCATATTATAATGAGTTTCTGAATTTATTAGCGTAGGTAAATGGTCCAAGCCACAACATTAATGAATGATGAGGCCAAAACAGTAGCCAGCGGCTGCTTTATTACCATAGATGTCTCCACATTCTCTCAGGCTGTTGTGATGCCCCACTCTGATAAAACCTGGCCCTGGGAAAGGCAGACAACGGCAGCATGACTTTTTGACCTCTGCGTGCCCTGAGAGGTTTTTGCGCACCTCAATGGGGCGATTGTTCGGCTGCCAACATTTTCACGACTGCGGAAGTGCGCGCAAATCAATGGTTTGAGACAACTCGGATTTCTCCCCGATATTAACATTGGCAACAATGTGTCTCATTATTAATTTGGTCAAAAGTGGAACGCACAATGTGGTCGGCCTGACAGGCCAAGCCGCTTCATGACTGGATACCAGTTCAAAAGACATGCAAAGGATACCAGGGGAAGGTTGAATTTACTTCCATTTGAATTCATTTGACTAAATGTAATAATGGGCCTACGCAAAACAGCTTATCCCTGTAATGATACCTGTCTTTAGTCATTCTGTTGGTTGTAATGCCAATTATGGGGTAGGTTTTAATATTTCCATAAATGCTTCTCATAGCTGAACTGAAAACAAACAAAGCAAAATAAAGTAATTTACTGCTTCACTGGTGGTGGGAATTCCTGTTATACAAACACTATTATGTTTGCCAAATTACATTCAGTTGCTATAGTAACATTGGCAACAGTTTCAATTACTGTTCTTTAATATGCTATAATATGCTAACAACCTACTTTTTCAAATTTCAGCTTTTTGTTTACAATATAGCTGAAGCATTCGCTTAAAAAAAGAAAAGTATCTTAAGCTTACAGGTTTTAGAAGCTCCAATGTTTGAAACTGTAAATGCAAAAATGGAAAACAAATTAGAGACCACTTTTATTCTGTTCACTCTTCGTACAATTTGGGGCAGTGTGTGTGTGTGTGAGTGTGTGTGTGTAAAACAGACAGGTATCTATTCGTTTCTGAACTATTGCAGTGTGAGCTGTGTAGAAAATGAGAAACGCCTCCATATGTGTTGTAAGTGCAGTAGTGTTTGTATATCAGCTTTTCTATGGTCTGTATTCCAGCAACTTCACTCCTGATTCAGTTTCTGATGGATGAAGCAGAGTCACACATGCACACACTCTTCTCTTAACATCACTGTTTTAAGTATTGCAGTTGTAAAATACTATGAGTGTAGTTAAACATTTCCAAAGTTTAATAATTTATATTAATTTTTTTTGCATTTTCTACAAACACTTTTTTGCTTGGAGTTCTGAATCGAGTGTGGTCAACAGTGCATAAAACAACAGTGACACATTTTACACAAACTTACTCTCACACATTACAAAATCAATAACCTGAAAAACACAACATGGCTGTACCGAATCATTCAATTTTAGCTTGATCGTCTTATTTTCAAGCAGTGAGAGTGGCCCTCACACACTAATGTGGCTTCACAGTTCATTGAAATGAAATGTAAGTTTTAGAGGCTCTAATAAGCTTTAGACAAACGAACGTTGGTTTAATTTAAAATATTTTAATAGCTCTTTAATACGAAATTGTTCTGTGGACCTCTTAGCAAGCAGAATATATTATGATATTATGATATTATGATATACACTGATAATCCCAAACTTGGTACCTCTGTAAATAGAAGGAAAACACTGTGTTGGGTCTTTAAGAATGCTGCTCCCTGCATGGTCTCTCCTGAGAACCACATCGTGAGACTAAGGTGCAACATCTGAGGCTCAGGTTTCCTGTTTACCGTCTGAAGTCAAGGCCAAGACAGAGAAGGAGTTCATCTGTCATGACTGTTTGTCTGTCGTCTCTCAAAATCCTTCTCTGAGAGCCTGTTTGTAAGCAGATTAGCGTCCGTTTCATACAGGCTGCCAGTAAATGCAAATCCTGCAGCCAAATATTGGTCTTTCATGGCTGAACATAGCACTTGATCCCGAAATACAGGTTTCTCTCTTATGTCCACACATGTAAGCCAATGGAGAAAGACATGATGGGGCAGTAATGGGTTCAACATTACCACATAACTTTAATCGGGGTTTAGTACTGTTCTGATGTTACTGTTATGATTAAAGGGCCATGGTCACGACGCCGAAGAATTATTTTGTAATTTCAGGTGAGTATAGACATGTTTAACCCTTTGAAAGTGCATCTATTGCTTTCAATAACTAATGAAGATTGATCTATTTGATCTCTTTTTATGATGGTTAAACTAATTATTTGGAAATATTGAAGAAGCCTGAATCCCTTTATGCTGCTATGCTTTCCTACATCTCATAACTGTCTCATTTATTTTACAGTTTTAAGTATCAGAACTGATCGCTCCTGTTCTCTCATCTCTCATATATGTGTGAATTTTGTCTTGCTAAAGAAAGGAAAAAGTGTAGAGAAAGAATGAGAGAGAGAGAGTGAGAGAGAGAGAGAGAGAGAAAGAGAGAGAGAGAGAGAGAGAGAGAGAGAGAGAGAGAGGGAGAATATAAACAGCAACCCATCATGCAGTTTACTGGCTGAACATCTGTAGTAGTAACTATCTGAGACAGAAGCACTGCACTGATTTTACATTTTTATTGTTAAAAAGCTAAATATCGCTATTGCATCACAGCAAGAAGGTCCGGTGTTCAACTCCCGGATCGGGCGCAGGGTCTTTCTGTGTGGAGTTTGCATGTTCTCCCCGTTTCCGCCCACAGCCAAAAAACATTTGTGATTGGTGGATAGGTTGATTGAGGACACCAAATTGCCACTAGGTGAGACTGTGAGTGTGAATGTGTGTGAGTGTGTGGCCCAGTGATGTGCTGGCGACTGTCCAGGGCGTACCCCGCTCCAGCCCCCCCCCCCGATCCCAGGTGTGGGATATACGGGTATAGAATGGATGGATGGATGGATGGATGGATGGATGGATGGATGGATGGATGGATGGAAAAGCTAAATATTCCATATCCAGCCATAGTTTTTGCTTCACTCAACCCTAGTTACAGCTTAAAACTCCCGTGCAGTCCCTGAGAGTCTCAAAAATATCAAACAAAATGGTCATTTTACACAGAAGTCAAAGTGCGAAATAGGAGACTACTAACACGTAGCTTCAGTGTAAAGTTAGTCATACATTTCTAACCTTTTCTCAGAATTATACACCTATTTAAAAAAAGAAAAGTATGATGTCTGACGTGGTTTGCCATAACATGATGATGCATGCCACTGATACTAGCCACTATGAAACAAATTTAACTTTAAATGTGCTTAATCCTATCTTAATTTACCCCTGAAAATACACTACCCCCTTCATTTGAATTAAACAATTTGTGAAACTGACCTTAAAATTAGATTTAAGGTATGAGTGTGAAACTCCTTAATCTTTAAGGCATTAATTCTATAATTCAAGGGGCAAATTGGAAAGAGTAAGTGGAATATTCAGTAGATTTAACCCTTAATCAGCCTTAATCTGTGCACTATTTCCTTCATTTCTTGTATGGGAAATTAAGGTCAAAAGGGGTAAAATCAATGCGTTTGTTATTGTAGAGACTATGCTAACACAACACTACAAATCATACTGGCATGCTAGTCAGCATTAGCATTGGTAAGTGAGGCTATGAAGGTCCCAAGTCTGTGGGACTGTGTTGTGCTGCTTTTGTTTGTCCTGTAGAGTTACACTAGGTGATAATCCTCGAATCGGCCTCAGGAGTGTGTGTGTCAGAGTCTGTGTGTGTGAGAGAGACAGATGAAAGGAGCTTCAAGGCTTAGCTAGGTGGTGTAACCAGGGTCTGGTGAGTGCTAATGTGCGAACCTGACCCGATGAGCCTAATAGGAACGGAGCATGGGGTCAAATGCTACCCTTACTGTTATGATTTGTCACTCCACACACAAAGAGTAGCTCCGGATGAGAAAGTCCATCCACTAATCCCTTAGGAGCACACTAGGGCACGCACGAACACACACACACACACACACACATTCATTCACATGCAAATGCCTGCGCACACACATTCCTGCACAATTCAAAACATATGCTTTGTTCACACTGCAGGACAAATCTGATTTGTTTCTTTAATCTGATTTTTGGCCTTGTGTTCAGATATCAGGTTGAAAATTATAAATACAATTTGTTTGGTCGGATCGCAGCTGTGTTTGCTCAGTAAGAGGGCGCACATTTCTATGGAGAGCCAAGGATACTTACAGAACCAGTTTATGAGCTTAGATCTTATTGAATATAACTAGCAGAGCGATCAAAAAATAATTTGCATTACAGTAACCCCCCCTGCAATTCAGTCCATTTTTTAGAACCCTACAAATTTGTGGAAAATCCAGACATCCTCTGCATTGTTTTCATGGCAATATATAACTAGTCATGCATTTTAGCGCTAAATTATTAAGAAAAACTTTTTTTTTTTACAAATCTTGATATTATATATATATATATATATATATATCTTTATAATGTGCTCTTTTTCTCATCAGGCCTTTTTTATATTCTGCCTCAGAAATGCTTAACCTAGAAAATTTTAATTTGAACAGGTTTTCTAATACATCCAGTCACTAGAATTAACATATATATGTGTGTGTGTGTGTGTGTGTGTATGTGTGTGTTCATGTGTGTGTGTGTGTGTGTGTGTGTGTTTGTGTGTGTGTGTGTGCAAAGTAAAAGAAAATGTGTGATAATCGTCACAGTAACTGGTTGTTATGTTATACAGTTACATTGTACAGCTATCTACAGTTACCAGCCACGCAAAGAGTTGGACTTCTCTAGAGTTACACTTGGATCAAGTTCTTTTCTGAGCCTTAGCCAGACAAATAATGGTTCAAAATACCACTTACAGGATATCTGGATATTTGTATTGTTTACAGCATCTGCACAAACCGGCTCCCTACGTGAGGTCAAAGAGTGTGTGCACATCTTTGTGACATCATTGTTTACAAACACTGAAGTGGGCTGCATCCAGAACGTTTGCTACCGCTCCTCTCAGTAGGAGGAGGGAGAGATGAATTTTGGGTAGAGCCATAAGTCTTTGTTTAATTCATTTGTATGTTTAAAGAAAGTATGCGGGTCTATTTGAGCTGTCCAGGATCTTTACAAATCCTTTAAAAGGTTCTTCATACATAGAACCCCCCATAATCTTTTTTGTAATATGGACAGACTGAACAGGGAGACCTGAACACTGAGTTCCTCATACCTTATGTATCCAAAGATGTTAAGTACATAACAGTTTCATATTTCTAACTAAAAATGCATTTGCTACACCTGTAAACCTTAAGATGCCACTTTTAGGCAACGTGATTAAAAAAACTAACCATTTTAATGGACTTATTCAGCACCTCAGCCGTTTTTTTGCCAGTTTGTATGATGATAATGGATCTCCAGTATGTAAAAGTCATGCCATTTGCCTAATGTCTACTACTTTACCTTTTTTGGGTGGGAATTTGAATGGCTGTGCATGGTGGGTTCTTTTCCATTTCATTGTTTTATCTCTGATTACATCAAAATCTCAAGAAACCAGACAAAGACATTATTAGGGCGTTTTTATTAGGGGATTTTATATCCCCATTCCACAGAGCAGCTTCATCCTAAAGAAGACCGGTCCTTGAGGAGGGGAAATTTTAAATACGTTTCCAGTTTGAGTCCTGCCTCCTTCCTTAAAGCCAGAAACATCTCCAGTAGAGAAGTTCTAGATCTTGTTTTGCAGCATTCCATGACTCACCCATCCCCTCAGATTTGAGTGTGTTTGAATATTAGGACGTTCTTCAAACTTCATGAAATACTACATGTTTTGTTTTTATTTTCAGACATATTAAAACATGCCATGGAAGAAACCTTTGATTCCCTAAAGAACTTTCAGTGGATCCTCATTTTGAGAACTCTGTTTGAATCATATCAATGACCTGAATAGGCCAATAATCCAAGACTAGGTCTTATATCTGATTGACAAAACATTCAGGCCATCTGCTTGACTGACGATGATAGATTTCTTTTGTTTTACTGTTGCAAAATGTTCTTGAGTTCGCGAAAAGCACAAGATTTCAGTTTAAATATTTGAAAACCGTGATATACAACCGTAATCGGTTCAGCATTTCTGTTGCCTTTTGCCATGAGAACCTTTTCGCCAACTGTGATGACAGAAGCAAAAAGTTCTTTATAGTCTACATAAAATTGACATGGAATAAATGATACAGTGAACTTACGAAGCCATTAAAATATATATGAGCAAGAGACTTCATTGTAAAGTCAGTAGTCTTGGAGCCATAGCTACTGTAGAACAAGATTCCACCAATTACTTTCAGCCCAGTGCTCCCCACCCACTCTCGTTTTTTTTTTCTCCGTAATTATGGGCTCCATTAAACATTTTACACTTGAGTTATCCGTTTAACCAGCCCGATGTGCAGATAATGCAGCTAGTAGTAATGACTTACTGCGGAAGAACGACTCTTCTGGTGGGAAGAACTGGTTGTGAGTGCTTGGGAGATGAGTGATGTGCTCATTGTTCGACTATACGGTCAGAACGTCTCCAGATACTAGTCAGATCGGACATCGGGTTTACATCAAGTGTTGAAACCGGCAAAAGCGGTGACTTAAAAAGTAAAAAGGTCATAGAGAATGGGGTCTAGGCCAAACTGTAACACAACATCATACTCCCTCTCAGTTCATGTACAATTAAATGAACAGACCTCGGGAGCACGCCGTGTCTTTCTCAAGCTTAATACAAGTGGGAAAATTCCAGCCTACTGCGGAGTCCCGAGTCTCTGTTACAGTGTGTGGGCCCAGCCCAGCTGTGGTACCAGTCCAACTAGAGCCAGGTCTGTGTGTGTGTGTGTGTGTGCGTGAGGCCGGCTGCTGGCCCTTTCACCCATTCCACCCACTCCCCTGTTGCATTACTCAACGGGACTTCCCCTAATGATCATTGTATGTCTGTGTGTGTGTGTGTGTGTGTGTGTGTGTGTGTGTGGAGGGGGGTATTGGGGGGCTCTGTCTAGCCATGTGTGTAAGCAGCAGAAACAAGGTCAACACTGTAGTAGTCTGTATCACTGAGCTAAGCGCCTGACATCAGCTCAGATGATGTGTTCTGAATAGTCAGTCTTGAAGGAACACACAGAAGATCTGCATGCCGCAGAAAAGCCAGGAGCTTTCCAGGCTAACTCACATTTTCCAAACACTTTATGCCTACATGTTCAAGCAAATAAACTGTTCACATGTTGTGTGGCCTCTTTTAATCTTAATCTGCTTTTAAAATGGCTTTTACAATGCGAAAGTGGGGGTGGATAGAGATTTGGGACATAACATACATGGCATTAATGGTGTTGGGAAATTAATGAAATATACCACATGTCTAAAAGTATCTAGAAAAAAGCAATTTGTGACCTCAGATACTTTAAGGTGTACCCACAGCAGACAGAGGCTTGCATAATCTCTATAGAAAAGCACTGAATGAGACATTTGGGATGAGATGAAGTTGTGTATGTGACCCTGTAATGGTCCAATAATATTACCTCTCTTAACTAATGATTATATAGCTAAATATAAACATATCCATCATATATACCCAATACACTAGGTGAATAAAAGTATTGGGACGCCATTAACCCAACAGGGATTTCAATGACATTGAACTAAAAAAATAGACTATAATTTGGAGTTGGTCCCCCTTACAGCTATAACTGCTTCTACTCCACCAGATTCTGCCCATTCATTCTGTAGAGCAT
>JBBKCR010000080.1:49654-62163 GCA_037577295.1 Ladigesia roloffi | reverse complement strand
TCTCTTCTGGGAGCTGATTCCAACTGCGGGCAGCAAAATAGCTAAAAGCAGATTCCCCCTGTTTTGTGTGAAGCCTCGGTATTTCTAACTGACTTGATCCTGATGATCTAAGTGGTCTGTTGGGTTTATATTCAGTGAGCATACCTGCAATGTATTTAGGTCCTAGGCCCTAGGCCATAAAAAGAACAATAATCAGGTTCTTCTAGGGGAAAGTGTCATCTCTTATAAATGGAAGTTAGCTTGGTCATACCGTTCCAGTAAATATTTTAACTAAGCAGGCTTTCACATTCATTTGAATATAACATCAAATCTACGCTTTTAAAATGATTTTTTGCTACAAACACATTGGTAAATGGGATCCTGCTGGTGTGGGTTCCCCCTTTCTCAACAGTGCTCAAAATATTTGGTGCTCTTAGGCTCAATTTGCTCAAAAACCTTTATAAAGAGCATCACAGGCCATGTTTATCATTCAGATGGCAGTATTTTTATATTATACTGTTGTGTTGTATTGTTTCTATTGGTTATGCAGTTCTTAATCTTATGTTCTGTCCAATTGCTGCCATAACAATGCAAATTTCCTACTTGTGGGACTGATATTTATCGTATCCCATCTTATCTGAATCACTAAATGGATTCAATTGATTTCATTCATTTTATTAATAAAGTTTTACTTGAGTAATCATGGCCACACTATATATAGAACCATTATGTAAGGTCTAAAAATATATCTTTCATCTGTTAAAAGACTCTTAGAGAACCAAAACTCGTTTTCTGGAGAGATTTGAAACAAACCTTTCAAAGAGCCCTTGCAACTTTCTTCCAAAGCCGCCCAGATAATGTGCAGTGCACAGCCACTGATTAGCTAACATTACCAGGTGTTTACAGATCTTTCCAGAAGGATCAGACGGTTCAACAGAGCAAAAGTTATCCAGCTTACAACCCAGAGGTCGCGCTTTTCCTCAACAATAACCCTCGTGTAACCGAGCTTAGAGCGAGTGCTGGTGCTCTGCCAGTGTTTATTTTCACAACCCAGCGTACGGACTTCGGGAACACTTGAGCGAGGCCTTCAAGTCGGCTTACAAAGTCCAGCTTTTAAAACCATTACCAGGTTTAATTGGTAAGCGGCCGTCTAGATTATGTTTTCAGGTGGTTTAGAAAAGCAAGCGGACCTCACAGAACTCTCAAGCGGTCCGAAATGCGGCTTCAGAGCGTGTCAAAGGTGATATAAGCTACAACACGTTTCACCTGCATGTGTGTTGCTAGCACTTTGAGTCAGCACCAACTGCTATTGGAAGTGTGCGGGCGATGCAGAGTGAATCACACGTGAACCAGCTAAACGTGTGTGTGTGTATGAGAGAGAGAGAGAGAGAGAGAGAGAGAAAGGGAGAGAAAGAAAGAGAGAGTTCAAACAAGGTGCTTGAAACACAAAAAAGTGGTGCCAGATTTTTTTTGTAGAAGAATACACCCTTAAAAATACAGGTGATGCCAAGTTTAGTTCACTTAAAGTACTTCATGGTTGATGTGTTTGTTTGGTTCTTCTGTGTTGGCTTTCTGAAGAAGACATTTCAGTTTTCCCTGGCACCTTCCAGCTGACATGCAGTTGAAATTATGCAGTGACCTTGTTGACCTGGTCATCCACTATTGTGGGCACTGGTGCTTTACAGGGATTAGATGTCACCCATGGGGATGACAGTTTGACTGGGACGGGCCAAAGTCAGACGACTTCCTGCTGTGTATGTGTGTATATGTGTGTGTGTTGGGGTGGGGGTGGGGGATGGGTCTGTTGAGTTTGACTGTGTTCTTATCTTCTTAACGTGGCCAACTGCGTTTAAACACACGTATGATTGTTGCTCAGTTGACTTCTCACTCACAGTCAAGGAAGAATATTAGGCTTTTGTAGTATGGTGGTTCTATATATGGTGGACTTTTTTGTGCCACGGACCAGTCTTATGTAAAAAATGTACTTTCACGAACCGGTACAGATTCAGCTAAAAACAATGTGCGTTTTTTTTTACTAATTTTTGCTAGCTTGTGGGGTAAATATTTGATGTTCTGTATCACGTGACTAAGCATTTTTACAATTTTTTTCAAAATAAAAGATCTTTCTGTGGAGCCCGGAACCAAACGTCTCAGGGACTGAGACCATGGTGGTTGGGAACCTCTGATATGGAACATTTATGTTGTTTATGTGTCTTGATTAGATTTGACCTCACACTAGACAGCTTTACTGATGTAATGTCTTTGTTGTGGTTTCAATGCTGACCAGCATTATATTTTATTTCCTACAGAGGTCCTACACGTTGATAGTGGAGGCCATGGACTTCAATAATGATACCGCTGGCGAAAGTAAGTTATTTGTTTATTTATTAATTGCCAGAGATTCACTGTCCACTTTTGTGCCTTTATTTTGCCTTTCTAGCCATTCATACTTTTGCAAAAACTATGGAAATGTTCCTAAATATGTTCCCAATTTTATTGATCATTAATTGGAGTCAGATTTGAAAGAAAACCCTAAACAGAAGTTCAGGTGCTGCTAAAATCAGTGTAGCAATAATTGTATGAATGAGCTTTTGGTTTCCTGGCAGAATTCTGACTTGGAATCTGTGGAAGATAACAAATTATAAGGTCAAGTTATGTTTTGCTAAGGCTGACCACTTCAGTCTTTGGACGAGACTCTCTTTTCTTTATTTTGCTCTAAGCATGCAGTATTGCATTTTCATGAATTATATTCTTATTTTCTGTTCAGTCATTCTTGACGTTATTATTGTATCTTGTTTTACTCCTTTAAATCTGACAATGGAGGAGTTATGTCATATGCACACCATCAATCAATGCATACAATCAGAGCTTTGTCTGAGCCACAGAACGATTAATTAGCCACAGAAAGCATAATATGCATTAGTAAATGATTTAACTCTCATTTCAGGCAGAGACTGACTGAATAAAAATGGCAGAATTTTTAGTTGCATTTTTCTTTATCAACTTTCATGAGAACGTCGATATTTCTTATGTATTGTATAGAAATCGCTATGTTTTGCACCTGGTTTAAGTGGTTAGCTGGATAAAGTAAAGGGCAGTACAAGCTTTGAATAACAATAATGTATTCTTGGTTTTCGTGTATTCTTTACTTTTTCTATTTTCTCTAATATGGTGCCACTGTTTTATTTAATCTGTCCCAGCGTATCAAACATTTTTACCTGAAAAAAGCGACTTACAGTTTTTGAAATGGACAGAAACAACTCCGGACTTGGAAGAGTTAAAGCCAGAGACTGCAGCTTAGTTTTTCCAGGCCCCCTCCTCTCTTAGCCCACCGGCCATTAAACTAAGTGTGCTGACAGGTGCGACTGGACACGGAAGAGGAAAAGGGGAAATAGTGTGTGTGTGTGTGTGTGTGAGAATGTGTGTGCGTGTGCCTGGTGGGGGGCTTACAGAAAGGGTGCGAGGTGAAGTGCCCTCATGCTTATGAAAATGTTTTTAAATGCAGCTGATGAGCAATGGCAGGTGTTTCGAGTCAGGGTGACATAGCCTCATTGTCGCTGCTGCATAGCTTTAGCACAGGGTTCATTTGTTCACCATGACCTCTTTCAGCTCCTACCTCCACACTGACAAAAGTTTGTAGAAGCACTCCTGTTCACAGGGTATTCCAGTTCGGGGTTGCGGCTTCGTGTGAGTTCAGTGTTGAAAGCTGATAGTTGAATGTTTTATGCATGGACGTACCGGATGGACACGGTATCCAGTCTTCGCCTCATGGGGATTTTCTTCTAGCTCCAAAATCTGAGCCAACATTATGCTGTAAAACAAAAATCTCACGTGAATGACCTTGCTAGATCCCTTATTGGTCGCTGCATTGTAACAGCCCTGATTGACTTATTGTGACAGTTTGGTTGTCATGAGTAACCTGCCTTAATGAAAAAACACACATTTGATGATGAAGGGTTACTGAAGCTTAAAAAGACACAAAAATCTGAGAAGAAATATAATGCCTAAGCACCAGAGAAGGTTTACACCAGATGACGACTTTATAGCTACAATTGACTAGTCAGATTTAGTCCAAGGTAACGCAAATTACTTCAAATTTTACCCAAACTGTGCACTGTATCTTTAATAAGCATTTGCCTAATTATGCTCCATTTAAGAAACTTGGAGTTGACAACGTTTAATAAGAATTTTTACACACTTTTACACGTTGTCACCTACTTTTGCAATGCAATTTTCCCCACCGCTTAGTTAAGATAAGCGGCTCAGAGAAAGGATGGAAGGATGATGGTACCAGCTCATATTAAGAATAAATTGATTTCCCTATAGAGATTGTTGCTGACATTGGGTACTGGTAATTCCAGCACCCCCTAAAAGTACTTCCCAGCACCCATGATATCTAACTATATAATCAAGATAATTTTTAAGGAAAAAAAGTTAGTGAAAGGGTTAATGTTCAAACTTGATATGTTTTGGATGCTGTAAGTGCTGAAAGATGTTTAGTAATATTAGTCCTGTTTAACTAGGTTTATATAAAAGAGTATATATATATATATATATACACTAGTAATATAAATATATATTTTTTATATATATATTAGCTATAATCACCCTCCCCCTACTACCCCTACTAGTTTTGGCTTCCTTCACCAGGCACAGGGAACTCCATCCAAATAGTTGTCTGCAAAACCAACAGATACAGACATGGTTTATGAAACTCTGGAACATTTTTATGTAATTTTCTACAGCATTTTATGCCAAATCTTAAGTGCTAAATAAATCAGTTCTACTGGAGTCGACACGCCCCACAGACAGTCCTCAGGCACGAAGCTGACATTAGTGGAGTTCATCTGACATTGCTGAATTTCCTGAACAGGTGGACTAATATGCTGAATGGGTGCACAAGAGAGGTTTTTATTTTTGACATACAGCCCTCACCGTCTATGTCCTGAAAGAGGAGAAGCTCTTTTGTCTGTTGAATGTTACTTCCTCACTTCAGGGTGAAGTGGAGCAGGCTGCTGGTAGTAAGGACATGACACTTGGCTCTGGCCACAAGTTGCAAGCTGCTAGCAAAATGCCACAGTGGCCCTCAGCATTCCAGAACCTTATGAAATATAGACCTGCCTATGCTCCTCAATACGCAATACGACGTTTGCATATTGGTAATAACTAGTGACCTTTCCATAGGAAAAGTGATTGTGTGGTAGCTGTGAAGATATTAGAGACACCTAAACATTTGGTTTTCAGGGTAAAATAATAGAGCGAAAGGTGAAACTCAGTGGCTCTAACGAAGCCATTATTTATGGTTACAGCTGAATATGTGGCTGTGTCCACGGGTTTATTAATTTTATTAAAACCACAACAAACAGTTTTTCCAACCGACCTGAGCTTTAGTGTCTCAAAGTCTGTTTCTGAGTTTGCGTTTCTCCGTGTTTTGTCCCTTTCTGGCCTTAGCCGTGACATCACAGACTTTCTCTCAAACACTTGTTTTGAAAGCGACTCGACCATCGGGGCTCTCTCTCCACATACATTGCAGGGCAACTGATCAGAAAGTTGTATAAAAGCACACAGCCTCAGATATAGATTCAAAAGAAACGCCATATTCAACCATAAAAACAATACAAGTAAATTGAAGAAGAACAGTTAGTGATCTCACCAATTTGATACAGAAAATATCGATCGGAATTTGGAGGATAAGAAAAGAATATTCTTAAACTCTCACCGAATTGAAGCACATAGTTAGCATAGCATACGTTACAGCAATGGAAATTTGATGACAGGAGTGGTTCGTTTACGATGTCTGTCACTAATATTTAGGGATAATTTTGATAATCATCCTGTAAGCAAATTCATTTTTCCTCACTGAACCGTAATTAGTTTTACTTGCGACACATCAGTGCTCTGGTTTTTGTGATGTCTGATATTCATCCAAAATGATATTACAGTCTGGCAAGTTCTGTGCATATTTGTGGCATGAATGGTATTTAGGTAATTACGAAATTATATAAAAATGAATTTTCTATGCTATTCTGGATGAACTGGTATTCTGCCCGCAACCAGAAAGTGTCTGCATCAGCAGTTTGTCTTTTTCAGTCACAGGAATTTAACAGGAAGACAGACAGATTCATGGTACTCTTTGTATGGTTTATACACTTGGGATGAGACCAAGTGGAGGGGAAATCTGTGTGTGCGGTTTAAGCCATAAATTAATACTTATTAATATATATAAAAATACGAATGCACAGTTGAATAGATTGAGACACCTTTTACTTATACTTATTGCCCCTATTATTAGACAACAAACAGATACAATAAACTGCATAAATGGATGTAATGTACAGTATATTTAGGAGGAAAGAGACCACTGTAGGACCACTGCTAGCCAGATTTTCACCTAGTCCAAGCCCAGCAATATTCTGGATTTCAATGCACCTCTATCTCACTGATGGGTTGAGAATAACTGACCAGCCAAATGTATTCATGAAACATTGGTCCACCGATGAATGACACTTTATAATAAAAAAAGATACGCCATTGTATAACCAGCAATACAAAAAACCATACAATACAAAAATATAAAAGCTGTATATGATAAATGTTTGTTTGTAGGTATATACACTTTGCTACTGTAACGAAGCAAATTTCCCTCCCGTGTGACTAATAAAGGATTATCTTACCTTATCTTATCTCATCGAGAAGTAACAGTAGTTAGAGATATAAGGAGCAGTTGCATGCAAACCTTTTAGCACCCACTGTCAAATTGCATGTATTGTTGATTTTCGGAGTGAAAATTCATTAACACATCCTCTAGAAGGACTACAAGAGTAAACAAAAATATTTCACTTTTCAGCAACTCTAAGTGCACATTTCTTTGCATACACCACATTTTATTTTTAACAAAAAAAACAAAAACGTACAGAAGTGCATTCTGTTTAGAGGGTATGAGGACACTGCATTTTCTCCATGAACACCCAAACACTGCAGTGTCAAACATTGATTGTAGGCTAGTTTTTGTTTTCTTTATCCTGTTAGTCTGGATGTGTTTGCTGCTATTTTATGTCTCCTGACTGAGAATGAATACAAAATGTTTTCTACTTTCTTTTACTGACAGACAGCTTGTTGCCAATGAACAGAAGCAGCACAGGCAGTTCACTTTCTGTTTGCTGGGATGTAAACACAGGATTGTAAAACCACAAAAATCATCATATGATGAGACCAGGAAGTTGTGGAGTCTTTAAGATGATGGTCTCTACGGTCCTTTTGGCAGTCAAGAGCTTTCGTGGTGTTTGTGCACACAGATTTTTTAAATCTGTGGTTCCTTCCCGAGTGAAACTGGTAATAAGAGCATCCTGTAAACAATCGAGAGGCACTGGAGGGCTTGGATAACCCTGTTTGACTGTATGTTGTCCTGCTGAGGTCCTACAGTAATGTGTCATTTATGCAGGTCCGACTGGACGACTGATAGAGAAGGCCTACCACTCTGGAATGATCAACCCCAACCACCAGTGGCAAAAGCTGACGCACAATGGACCTGTGGCTCAGTTTGAGTATCAAATCCGGGTAACCTGTGAGGAACACTACTACGGTTTTGGCTGCAACAAGTTCTGCCGGCCACGTGACGAGTTTTTTGGACATTACACCTGCGACCAGAACGGTAACAAGACCTGCTTGGAAGGATGGACAGGTCCTGACTGCATCACAGGTAAATATCTTGTTTGAATCAGGCCCTGGTCCCAGTAATGCTTTGAACATGCCCACTTTGGCTTGGAGTTTGGATGATATGTAAATCTAGACCTTGACTGTAGAGCCTGCCTGGACATTACTGTGGCCTTTCCTGTTCAAACATGAAAAATGATGGACTACGTTGTCAATAAGCCAGAGCAATATAATTTGCCAGTGTAACACAATTGGCAACAAGACAAAGAGCCCAAGCCGAACAAAACAGATTCACACTTTTCTCATTTAAGCTAGTCTAGGTTAATACATTCTTGCATTCCACCTCCTTCACTGGCCTGCAGGTCCCCACTCTTTAATTGTAAAAAGTTATCAAAGGCACATTACAGTACAGTTTTGTAGTTACAGTACAGTTTTGGGCCTTGCATTATTTCTCGAAAAGAGTCACTTAGGAGTGCAACAGCCATTTTGCAGGCAGGGGAGATCGGTTTGGCCAATTATTCTATTACAAAAAGATACCGCCAATGGTGAGGGCTGAGGTTAATGTGCCTCAAGGCTTGACGACAGGCCTCAAATTGGATCGGGCTTGAATGGGCTCAGCGAGTGGCCTGGGGATTTGATAGATACTCCCTTACATTCCTAAAACATTCCCGTGGGTAAAAGCAGAACAGCACGATCTAGCATGGTACAATGAAGATTTACAGACCGCAATCTTACGCTCCATTCCTTCCTTTTCTTTCTATTTCCCTCTTTTCTTTTTACCAGCTATCTGCCGGCAGGGATGCAGCACCGAACATGGGTCCTGCAAACAACCAGGAGACTGCGAGTGAGTCACTTTATCCGCCGCTTCTTTATGATACAATTAACATTTTGAAAGAATACTTGTCTGGAAGTTCCCAGACAGTCTGTATGGTTTTTTGTTCGTCGTCTTGGCCGTGTTGCTTGGCTACTTGACATTTTGAGCTTTTGGGTAATTTAAGCCTTATTGAAGAGTGGGAGTAGAAACAGTACAGGCTCAGAGTCTCCTCTTGCAGCTGACTGCCAGGCTGCAGAGCTCCAGTGAGTGCGTCATGGTCAAATCTTAACAGAATGTTGTCTCCTGCCTGCTCTGCCAGTCTCTGAGAGCAACCCTAGTTCTCTTCCTGTCCAAAGACAATGAAAAGCACAGCCTGTTGACATTCTATTCTAGCATTAGCAAAAAGATACCCAGGGGGGTGGAGGCAGTGTCAGTGAGAGCATGTTGTTGAGTGGGGCTGGAAAGCACTAAAAATGCTCCACTTTGCTCCATTGTTGGTTTCACTCTCTTTTTTCCCTTCTGGCGAACGAGCAAAGTTTATCGGTCGATCAAGCCCGAATTCTTAATTGGCCTTTAAAACGCACTGCTTGTTCAGTTAATGGTTTATGAATTGAGCCCTAAGGGAACAGAGTAGTTCTATGTTTGAGTGCATGTGAGTTTAAGTTTGGGTTTTTCCAGGTTTGCTTGCTTCTTGAAGCACTGCAAAAACCATTTTTTGCAAATGAAACAAAAAAGTCATAAACCAACTGGGTCATTTAAGTCAGTGTTATGGTGTTTTAACATTCATTTTAGTGCTGTTGATTCTACAGATTACAGAATAGGTTTCCCTCATAACATTGTGCTAGATAGCATGCAACTGAATACACAAATTGCCCTGATAAGTGAAGGTAACATTTTAGTGAAACATTTGAATTCACACTCACATTTTTCTCTTTAACCCAAATTAAGTCGGCCAAGACTAATTAATTGTCCAGAATTTGCTTCTTTAGTTTGGTAATATAAATATGAGGCTAACGTAGCATAAGACTTTAGTCTTGAATTCGCATATCTGAAACATCACATACACATACTCTCAAGATCTTATAGCATTCTTATATGGACGCAGCTGTAAAAATGTGAAAACAACATTTAGGCTTTGAGATGGCTGCTATTTTGACAGCATACATTTTCATCGTGATAGTAAGCAATTAAGTAATTAAGAGTTTTTATAAATTAAGCTACAAAACGCAATACAGACAATATAATACAAATAAAACGTCAAAAGTACAGAGACACATTTTTATACTCTGGCTTTTAAACAAAGTATAAATAAGACAATGAGTCTTTAGACACTTTTTAAAAATATCAATGGAGTCTAACAGTTTAATATCTAGCCACAGATTATTCCACAATCTATAGGGTATCTAAGATGAAGCCAGTGTGTGGCAGCACCTCATTTGTACACTGACTCATGTGAATATAATGCATTTCTGTCCCAGTGTGTTTACAAATTCAATGCAGTTCAGAGGAAATCTACAGAATGCTAACCCTAAGTGCTAATAACATCTGGTGGGTTATTAGCTTCCCCTTTGCACTGATGCTAACGCTAATTTTGCTAAAAAAAATGGAAGCTAATATCAGTTATTACCTTCCATTTTTAGCAAAACGAACTTTAGCTCCAGTGCAAAACTAGTGGAGCAAACCTAATACAACATGTCTTGGCGTATCTATAGCCATTAGAGTGATAGGAAAATGATGAATTGGATTATTTTGACAAATGCTTTGTTTTCTTTTTGGCTCAGATAGAAGGCAGCTATTATTATATGTGCAAAGGGCAATTTCTGCACAACCTCAAAGCGTACTTATCAAAGTGAATGACCCAGTCATAAAGAAATGTCATGAGTAACTCATTTGTGTCAAGGAGAGAAGACTTACCGTGAGCTTATAAATTGAGTATTTCTTATGCAACTTTCCAGCTGCGTGTTCTCTGCCAGTGGTAGCGTGTGCAGCCTTAGGGGCTTATTAAAGTGTTTTCCTATTTCAGCAAATGCTCCAGTGATCCGCAGTCAAATTTGGCAGGTGGGGCTTCTTATTGTTCAAAAATGAACTAGTGAAATTTCCCATCACAAAGATGATGTCCGACTGTGGACTTGTTACATTGAAGCCAGTTCGATTGATATTGCTGCTGTTAAAGTCTTATAGCTATTGAAAAATGGCGGACAAAACACTGCTTTCATTGCTTTTAATCTGTTTTGGTATATTTCACTTATCGTCAAGTTCAATTTCATTGTCATAATATTTTTCAAGCAAAAAAATATCAATTCCAGAAAAGAAAAAATGGCCCGGTGCCAACATTTTTATGCACTTAAGTCTGTGGTTAAATTTAAAGCCTTTTTTTGTTTGACTTGGTCAGCGGCCTCAGGCTAATGAAGCTTTAGGATTGGAACTTTATCCTGACTAGCCTCATCCAACCCTACCAAGAGTCTTATCGCTTTTGTATTTATTCAAGATCGTTTCCGATCTTTACTATTGCTTACACTGCACAGAAAGACAACATTTTAAAGAAGGTGTGTAGGCAGTTATTACAACATAAAACAAACATAAACGCACTGGATCATTTCCGTGTTTAAAGTTGTTTGCACAGCTATTCAGCTGCAAACCGGCCTTTGGGTTGGAAATGTCATTCTGGGCCTTTAGAGTGGAAACCCCTTTCCTGCCCTGATACCAGTCGAACACTTCCCACTCTCTGAGAGTCTGGTGAGAGAAAAGGAAGAGTGAGAGAACCGCTGACTGGAAATGTGTTTGCGTTGTTTTTTTTTTTTTTTGTTGGGGGGAGTCTTTGCACTTATTTCTCATGGAGAAGGTCTTGTTCACATTTAAGAATAGCCCTCTTTAATCAGAGACTGAGGTTTACTTAACCACCGCGTTTATTTTTACAGCTGAGCCACTGCTCGAGGCTAATTGTTTTCTTTTTTTCCCAGAGGGCAGTCTGTTTTCCCCGCTGCATACTTCTCAAGAGAGGCACTATCTCATCAGAGCACTCTCAGTAAAAGGGATGTTTTTTTTTTCATATTTAATTGCTCAAAGAAATACTGTTTAATTACAGTCGCCTAAGCATTAAAGGGAGAACAGCGTTGAAAAGCTGTCACTGTGGCTTTCGGAGAAGCCATATAATTACAGGCTTAGAGGCTCAATGCGGTTCAAGTATCTCTCCCTTGCCTCGCCGTGACGGAGGGACATGGCACAGAAACAAGGCAGAGGTTCCATTTATGCATACTCCTATCAGTATCAAAAGTTTGAAAATATTCGCCTGTTCGTGTTAGGGTCCAAAAAATGTAAAGTTTCTGTGGCCATGTGTTCAAGTACTAATCTGTTCCAGTTAAGGTGTTGGATGGGGTTGAGGTCATGGCTCTTTGTGGTCCATTCAAATTCTTCCACACAGAAATCATCCAGTCTTGTCTTCATTGAGCTCGCTCAGACAGAGTCAAGCTGGAATTGGAAAAGTTATTCCGCAAATTGGGTCTAGGGGGGCGGAGGTGATTGTTGATACATAGATCAGTGGTCCCCAAACTTTATTTCTTTACGACCCGGTTTAATATATGAAATCCGGTCATTTTTTCAAAATAAAAAATCGTTTAGTCTCAGATAGTAAATAAAAAGGAAATACTGTAATTTTTCAGTGCAGCCCGCAGTGCAGCCCGCGGAAAAATAACAGTATTTCCTTTTTATTTAGTTGGGAACCGCTGCTTTAGTGTATCAATTTAAGAAAAATAATTTAGTTTTTAATGTAATTGTCTTATTTAAAGCCAATTTTATTTACCAGAATAGTGATTGGCCAAACCACGTTTTGTTTCTTTTAGAACTGGAGCCACATGGATGAAATAGCTACGAAACACCAGAACTCAGTTGTCACCCAAATCTTTTCTGTAAACGCATCCCAAAAACTTCCCTCAACCCGCTGAAACTGCATCCAGCTTTTCATTAAGGTGGAGCAGACTTGTTAGTGGTTTAGGGCAGGGGTTCTCAAACTTTTTTGGGCCGGGGACCCCTACTGGAGCAGAAAATGTTCAAAGGACCCCCCCAT